>OY365806.1:50768067-50861125 GCA_959347315.1 Bimastos eiseni | reverse complement strand
GAACAATGCTTAAGCTACATAGGGGAGACTGGCTGATTAAATCATGTTTGCAAATGCCAGGCGCTTCTGTACATTTTTGTAGCAGGTCAGAATCTGGGAAGTGGTTGCAGCATTTTAGAGATGATGAGAAGGTGAATGGAGGCCAAGAATGAGAAGGATATGATGATGAAGAATGAGTGGCCGAGGGTGGTAGGGTAGTGAATGACTGGTTAAGAGAACTCGAAAGGGTGTCCTAGGTAAGAGGTGATGGATGCGCTGAGGGACTTTTAGCCAATGAAGTGGTTTGCATTGTATTTAAGTATTTATAGGGTGAACTGTTCAGAAGCACTGCCAGTGCGCAAGGCCCCACAAGAAGAGGCAAGTTTTGAGAAAAGTGAAAGAGGATGGGAGAATGTTTGAGCAACAGAAGGAGAAAGCACATTCCACAGGTTTGGTTGTTGGGAGATTTGGTGAGTCTGCAGGAAAGATCATTTTGGTCTGTTTGTAGGTATTTATTTATTTATAGGTATTTGCTCAGTTGCTTATGTCATTTTGTTTGCTACTTATGACCAATATATTTTTTAATTCTGTGCATCTGAATGTATTTATGTTCACTACTTAAAGTATCTGTGCATGTATGTATTGAAAAATTAACAAATTGTGCATTTTAAGAATTTTATATGTCCATCTCTTTAAGGTTTAGATAATTTTTAGGTGTTTTATTTTGGTGTCTTTCCAGGGAGAGTTTAAAGTAACGGAACGCCGTCTATACATGAAGGAAATAGTTCAAGCACTTAAGGAGAAACGGGTAATTTTTTTGTCTCTTCAATTTCTAAATTGAATTGAATTGAATTTATAATAGGTAATTGGTCACCTAAAATGTAGGAAGCATAGAGATTATCACATCTACATCAATAAGTGGCAAAGGAATAACTAGGAGTGAACCAAATGGGTCCTTGAGTAGCTCAGTTACAACATTAGGTTGTGTTTCTCTGGTTGTATCATAAATGGTCAGTTTGTAGACTACAAGTGCTTATGTCAATTGGAAGTTTATATACAAGACCCTAGTACAGCAATGTTCTTTCTTTAATCTTCTGATTCTTATGTAATACTATTTTAAGAATGCTTTGAACTGATGCTGACAGTTGGCACAAAGTAATATGACAAATGTGGATAAGTTGTTATATTGTAGTAGTTTATATGGTACGTACATTGTATAATATGAACTAGGACCAGTTAAAACAAATAATATTTCTGTAGCATCTGAATATGTTGTCTCTCTTCTTGCATAAGTTACTTAATGCTGAAGTGTATTGGTACAGTTTGTATACTTAACTCTTAAACCGCAACCAAATGCAGGAAGGCCTCCGCTCAAAGCATGAGTGAGTCCTGAGAGGAAGTTGGTTCCATAGAGTGGAACCAATGAAAGCAAAAGCACAAGATTTGGTCATGGCAGTCCTTGCTTGTGGGAAATAGATTTCAAGTCAGTCAACTGAGCTCATTGGTCAAAGTGATATTATGAGATAACAGGTATTTAAGAACTGAGAGGATCGGTATATGGGTACAATGACCTTAAGTTGAATATGAGCCAAGAGGAATAACCTGTGTAGGTGGTAAAAAATGTATGAAGAAAATACAAGGAGTGTAGAAGGCAAGCTGGCAGCAGGATTCAACGCATATTAAAACAAAGAAAGACGGACTTTAGGAAGATCGATGCAATGGTAGTCCATTTGGTTGTAATTAAAGGCATATTTGAGAAAAGTAAAGGGGGAAGAGGAGACAAACAGTTTTCACCGTAAATCGCAATACTGCAAAACATATCTCAGTGTGTCTTTCTTAGTCAAACATGAATAAAACCAATCACTTTGCTTGGATTTTATATTATAATGAATACTTTGCAGATATATGTATTTATTTTTATTTGGTTTGAAATTTTATATCACTCTTCTTCCAATGTTTTTTGCTCACACCTCGACGGCGCAATTGCAGTTGTACTGCAGAGCAATTGTGTGTGAAGGACTTGCTCAGGATCCCTACAAACGAGGGTTGAAATCGTTCACTCAGTGCACACTGAGCATTACGGGCCCACTGCTCTAGCCAATTGCTCATGATCATGCGGCACGGCGGCCAATTGGTTAAAGCGGTGGGCCTGTATTACATTCTACTGTGTTGACTGGCGGCCACAGATAAGCGGGACTGCTGTCTTTTCTGGGTGTCACTCCAGCGCATATGTCAGTTGTAACATTATCACTTAGCATCTGTTGATGTTGATGAAGATGACGATGTTGATGAAGACAGCCATAATGAGAATGATGAAAACAATGATAATGGCTATGGCTTTTTGACAGTTGAAGGAGCTGTTTGGTGCTGGAACAGCTTGTGTTGTCTGCCCAATTGAGAGCATCTTGTACCAGGGAGAGAAGCTGCATATACCGACTATGTCTGAAGGGGCACCAGTCACAACACGCTTCTTAAAACAACTAACTGACATTCAGGTACGCAGTCCTTCCTGCAGTTTGTCTTCTGTGTATGTCAACATTTATATAATGCCTTCCAAGAACAACCTGTATGAAAAATGATCCTAAAATCTCGTCATGCATCAAATCATAGGGGTTGTTTGAAGGAGGTCAGCGACGGGCCTGCTGCTTATGTTTTCATAAGTTTCATAACAGAAAATGGTTATTGAATGAAGCTGACACACAGATGTATTTCACTTTTCATTGTGGGTTGAATGACTTGCTCTGTGTGTATGTTGGCACTTTTCTCATATTTTTGCTGTTTACCTCATTTTATACTACACTGATAATTAAGGATATTAAAAGTAAAACTTAAAAATTGCCAAAGTGATTCCGCTATTGTACAGCGTCTAAGGCTGATTGTTAAACAGTGTCATGCTCAGGCCCCAGGGTGTATCAAATAGATATTTTTCTTTAATAGGAGGGATGGGTCTAAACTAATTAATGAAAAAATTCTCCATTAAGGCTGTTTGTTGCATAGGGTATCAAGCTTTAAACTCGGTTGCAAATTATAATTCAGATATCAAGACAAATGGAGTGTTAACAGGAATATAATAAAGAGGTCTTAAACAAAATGGCCAGATATTTTTTATCAGTGAGTAAAATTTTACGGGCCACCTATATGCGATTAGTAAAGTCACTAATCACCCAATCCTAGTTGTTCTGTGAGAGGCGCTATACAAATCTAAGGATTCGATCGGAAACTTGACAGGTGACAAATTATACTTTAAAGCACCTTAGAAATAGCTCACCATATTTGATGCTCTATAAATTGTGATTTTTGCAGTTAGAATTACACATATCTGAAGACTGACTTTTTAAGTTGCATGATTTGTGGGTATATGGGTATTTGGTTTAGAGTGGCATTCGGCTTTTCCAGTGTCAGATCATTGATTATTTGTTTGAGCTGTTTTGTTTTGTTTTAGTATGGAAGAACTCCTCATCCGTGGATGATTGAGGTTTAGGATTTGTTACAGGACTCGTGCAAATATACAGCTGATGACTTCACAATTACAAATCAGAAAAATTAATGACGATTTACGTATCTCCATATACGTATTTACATATACGATTGTACATTTAATATGTGTACATCTGTACGTTGTGCATCAGTATGGTTATGCATCTGTTTTGTGTACATCTGTACATGTCTTCATTTAGTTGTGTGTGGAATTATGTGCATAATTATGTTGGGACCTTCTTTTAATGCATTAAAACATGATTGGTTTCAACATATTCTATGGCATTTTATAACTGTCTTTAATTTTTGATCCGTTATTCAACCGCATTGTTAACGCTTGCATTATGGTGAGTGTTTTTGCAGGTTCCAGCATTTCTGTGTAATTGTAAGCATAGCTTTGCATATGAAGACCGATAAATATATTTATATATTTGAGTAAAATGTGTTTTCCACTTAAGTATTTGAAATTTTTTAAAATTGTGTAACTGATATGCATTTTGGCACTTATATTTTGTCAGGTATTTTTATAACATGATTATTTAATGAGACTGAACTTGAACTGTTTTGCATCAATTAAGATGGATAGAAGGTCCTGGGAAAGAGGCAAAACTCTAAAGGAATGCCACTTAAGGTCGAGGGCCCACCACCACCGAGAAGGCCTGGTGGACTGACATACAAAAGGGACAAGGAGAAACCCTGTTCAGATGAGTGTAGGGGTCAAGGCCTCTTGGTTGAGACATACCGTACACACGTCCTGAGATCGCTAATCCCCTAGTCACTAGTCGTTCTGATCTTCGACCTAGGCCACATAAATTCTCACTGCTTGCTAAGGACTATAGGAATGCCATTCCTCAGGTGCTATACAGAACTCTTAAGTAAAACCCATGGACTTGATTAACAATCGACAAATTGTTCAACTAATGCTCGCATTTTTAGCATCTGTTCCTTGATTGTGTTAGACTGAGTTGCGATCTGTCAGTAGCTGCATAGATGTCCAGGTGAATGCAGTGCTATAGGGTCTCGGAAGAGTGATTCTTACGCAACAGGGATTGGATTGTATGAGGCAGGCTGTTTTTTCTTAAGATATAATGTGAGGGGCTGGCAGGTCAGGCCCCTCACATGTGAAGCTTATGCCCTTACCTCCCAGAAGTACTGTGCCTCAAATTGTGCCTTAATATTTGTGTCTTCCATTGTACGGATATCTTAGCACAATTAAGCAGAGACAATGGGCAATTACCATATATGAAGTCATAATCGTAATCTCCATAATTCTAAAGCGCCACTTTAATGTTAAGCGCAGGGCACCAGCTTATTCACAAGCGCTGCGTCAAACCAAAGGGTTGTCCAAAGGATAGTTTGTGGGCGGTCAGAGTTCGGTTTCCAGGAGGTCAGCAGGGAGGCAGAGCAGCTGTTAAGGAGGGTGTCGCTTTGGTCGAGGATTGACAGGTGGGATGTCAAGTAGTGAGTCTGGGTAAATTACTGTGATTCGTATTTGTGTACGTTTTGTGCCTTGGATTGAGCACCGTTGTTAATAGCACTATCATAGTAGTTGTTGGCTAACATGGCTAAACAAACTGAAGGACATCATAAGCTTTCACTGACTTGCTATATGTGCAACTGGACAGCAACTCACTCGTCCATGAAGCAAAAGTTTTCCTTTATCTTATAAGTTGCGTCTTACTTAATTTTAAACTTGTTGCATCCCAGATCTTAACAAATTTGAATTTCGAAATGAATTAAAATGCTGCAATTATTTTGTAAGCTGTTGAAGTAGTTTATTTTCTCTGATTATTTAATACGAGAATCACGGTGCTATTTTGAATGGTGGTCTTTTGCCTACAGTGTTTCTGTTCACAGTGTGGTTTTTGTTTACTGGTTGTTATAAACATGCAACAAACATTTTAGATAATGGATGACATTGTAATCTAGTGCTTACATTAAAGTAGAGTCTTTGGGATTTTGGAATATCAATTTTCTACCTGGATAGAAATTTATTGAAGAAGTTCTAATGTGCCTTTACCCACGTTGTATAATGAGTGCTTGAGCTGAAAATTCAGATGGAAATATCGTACAAAATGTAGGCGAGAGTTGAATGAAGCACGGACCTTGGGGTCTGATTTGAGCAGTTGTAGTGGTTCATTGTTCAATTAGTTTGAACTTTAAGTGAGTACCAGATTAAAATGAAATTTAATCATCCACAGCATGTCAAAAGATGAATACATTAGCTTGCCTCATCATTTGTAACTGTTATGCATGGCTTAAAAAAAATTTTCATGCACTATCAGTTGAATGTTTGTATGTACAGGGTGCTGAAATCTTGCTTAAACCTGTGTGGTACTTTACTTTTGTAATATAAGAAAAGAGCTATGCACTTTTGGAGTTTGATTTCACTTTGGAATGACCACTTTTGGCACTTTGTGGGTTATGGGAGCATCTCTGTAGAAGTTAAGTTAGGAATTGACTGTGTTTAAAATATTAACTTTAATATTACTATTAGTGATTGAATTGTCAAATTTGAACTGTTGGGTGGAAAAATTATTGCATTTCCTTATGTCCCAGTCGAATTTTTTTATGGATTGGCATACATTCTAAGTTGTAATGGGTGTACTCAATTCTTGCTTTCCTGCATCAAAACAATTGAACAATGAAGAATATTTATTCGAAAACGATGGGGCTTAATATTGAGAAGATCTATAGTTCTAACGAAATATTATGACTTTATAAACATTTAAATGATATCAATGAAAACTGAAAAGAAACTAATGCAATTTTTTTCATCAATCAAGCAAATGAGGTCAAATGAACTACTGAAAGTTTTGCACAGGGAAAACTTGATGCCAGGGTTTATTTTGGAATTAACTGGTGGGTTGAAAATTAATTAGGGGTTGAATGAAGCCTTGCAGCCCCAAACAACTCAGACCCTGATTGTTTTTACCATACTATAATTATTTTCAAACATTACTAAATTTTGTGTTGTAAAATATTTTGTGCCTTAGTAGTGTTTTATGCTGATGCCTAAATGGTGCTTCCAGATCTTAATGGTTCTTTCTTACTGTGTTCTATAATTATGTGATTTTCTTCTACATGTGGCCAAGATATCTTGTTAAAAACTAGATTGGTCAGAGATTCCATTAAATCTTTTGTTCAATGATAATGCCAGTCTAGCTTTAATGTGATGTTTACCAACCATGGTGTGTAGTCTGGAGATTGATTGAACTTCGTTAAGCACTTTAATGCTGTTAGCATTTCACTCTCATCAGTGAAAGGTAACTGATAATTCTGAAGTGCATGGCATTTTATTTGTAATTTGAAATGTATAAGGATCAGTAATGATTATTAAAAAAATATAATATGTAATAGTTACACCTAAAACAGTCTTACCAGGAATGGCATTAGTTAGCATTCAAACAATTGATGTTGGTTGATCAAGTTTAGTTAAATAAATAACAGTTTTGACTTCCAAAATGTTCTCTATTCATCATCATCATCATCATCATCGCTTCCTGATACTAGCCATTTGGTGGCAATGGGTACGGAGCAATTGCCTCCATTGTCCTCTATCTTTTATCAGGTATACTGCTAGTATCAGTCTAAGTGCTGTTAAGTCCTATTTAAACTTATATACCCATCATGGTCTTGGTCTGCTCTTGTTTCTTTTTCCTTCTGATCATTCATGTAGTTCTTTATGTGGTATTCTATCAACTGGCCTTATCTCTTTAACCATCTGAGTCTGCATGGAACTATTTTTTTCTAGGAGATTTGTTTGGTTACCTAAGGATTGTCGCCGTTTCTTATTTTCTGCCATCTTGAAAATCATGCGATATTCTGCAGCAAACTCATATCTACTGTAAGAATTCTTCTATCGTCTAGCCACTGCATTGTCCAACATTCAGATCCGTATAGACACCAGTAAATTCACTATATAGTATAAAATAACGAATAATGTGCTCCATTTATTATTAGTTTTGTTATGTAGTAAATTCACAAGTGTCTAATTCGCTAGTGTCTAAGTCAACTGACAGCACACAGAAGCAAAAGCATAATCAGGACGACATCTCGATCAGTCCATTGCATGTTATTACATTTCATCAATTATTGCCTTACAATTTAAAATGTCATTTCTTGCTTATTACAATTAGCCAGAGTGTTTGCTATCAGTTCTTGTCAGACATGAAGTTTTCCAGCAGTAAAGAAATGCCATTCAGACATTAAAATCTATATTTGTAATAATGTTATGTTTGACATCTAAATATACACATATTATTTGAAATTGAGGAAATTTCAAGACAAACTTAAGTTGATGCATTTTTTATAATTATATTTGGGCAAATATTTGTAATGTGGTATGGGTTCAGGTTTTTGGTATATGAAAAAACTTATATTCTGTTACGTGACTAACGTATTTCGTGAGGCATTCTGTATAAAATCCAAAATTGCAAAGAAGGACCTCTAACTTTTGTCTAAACCAAGTTTCAACACTGCAAAGACTAGCAGCGATGACGATGTAACAATTGATCTGGAATTTTAGAGGATTGCTTGATTTTAATTGATAACAATGATTTATTACAGTTAACACTTACTTGTTAACAGTTGAATAATTCATTCGTGTATATGATTAATTAGTTACTGATTTCTTGCATATATATATAGATATATATCAATGACAAATTTCGTGTATATATTTATTCATTGATTCAGTTTTGCCCGTTGGTTGCAATGTATTAACAAGGCTTTAGATGCATAATTTTCTTTTTAAAATTGGTATAGGTATGGTATTTGTTCTTTTATTGAATGAAATTGTAATGTAATATAATCAAGCAAGTTTTGAGTATACCTTGAAGATGGTATAATTGCTTACTTTGTTGTAATTTCATAGAGGTGATAGGCTATGAATAGATCTTTAGCTGTTAATATTCTAAGATTTGATTTCTTTTGTTTACCTTGTTCCACGTTTTTCTTGCTCATTGATAAATGAATTTTGTGCGATAATTACGGTAATGTATTTATACGTTTGACTTTTGTTAAATCTTCGTCTCGGTGTTATGTAGATCTGGGATAAATCTTGCTATTATTGTACCAGCAATTAAATAAAGTTATGGCTTTTGTGATGTGCTAAAGATGTGCTGTAAGGAATGTAACGACGATAAACGGTTTTACTTACGAAGCTAGTGATAGCGAATATCGCATAGCGGCTGGGTATAACTTTGAACCGTGGAAAACGCTTCAAAATGCTTGTCATGCCCCCGAATGTTGGATAGCCGATACAGTAACTGATGTTTGGTTACAGATTAAATATCCCGTTCCTTTGTCTATATCGGGTTTCCACATCATTGCTAGTACAGTATTAAACACAAGTACTACTAGATGGAAAGTTCAAGCGAGTAATGATGGAATAATTTTTACAGATATTCTAAGTCCTAAAACGGATGTCCTCGATGCAGGAGTTTTGAACAAATTTACATTTCCAGCATCGTCTAATTACGTTTACTGGCGATTTCATATTATATCCACGAGCGATGGGGCGGAATGGACGGGTATTGGGTTGTTACAGTGGATTCCTCTAAAAATTTCCCATTTCAAATATTATTTATTATATTTAGATCGGATCTTAATCTCATATTTTTTTCTCCATACTCTACTGTCAAAGTTCTTTATAATTTTACCGATTGTCTTATGTGCTCTTGCCGCTTTGAACAATGATGGATACTCTACAACTTCACCCGTTTCCAAGTCTAAGATATCAACAGCTATTGGATTCCTTTAACCACTTTAACAAATCCTCGCTCCGTTGGCTTAGTACAGGCGGTTGTGGTGTAAATATTTTTGCCCGGTTGTGGTGTAAATATTTTTGCCGCTGCTTTATCAACCAATCGCTTTCCAGCATTAATAGCAACGGTCTTTCCCACATCTATGGCCTTTTTCCAATCTCCGTCTCAGCTTCTTTTCCGGCACTTAATGCAGTTGATGCTACCTGTCTTGCAGCATTCGAGGATAACATTCTTTTGAAAAATCCTGATATCGTGTAAAATATTCCAGTGCCTCCTACGACGTATCTTTTAGCAAATCTTCTCTTAGTTACGACAATCATTTTATAATTGCATCATTAGATTTTTATAGCATAACACATTTATCACATTTTGCCTAAGTAACTCATCGCAGATACCGACTATCTCGTTTCTTAATCCTGTATTTCCCGCTTTGAAGCCAGATATTCGTAGTTCCAACAGATTCCAACATATCCATTAGCGCATCTGGGTCTTGTGGAAGAACTACGACCCCTTCGCCCGTTGAGAACCTCCATTTCCGCATCGAGAGCAATGGCTTAGTGATTTTATTATATTTTAGGCCTCTAGACGATTTAAGCTTATTCGGATTATTAGGTACATACAAGGCGCCCGTCGATTCAAGAATTTTAAAGTACACGTCCAGATCGTTTTGACTGCATATCGACTCGTTTGTATCCTTCATCGTCATCAATTCCCATAGCCCTGGAGTTCCCTTGTAGGTGTTATTACCAATAGATATATCGTCTCCTTCGATTGAAATTGGATAGTTTAAGATGAAAAAACCCCATCTCTAGAGTGTATTCCGAAGGTCGTGTCCGTCAACTTTTTATTCGCAGCGTATTCTTTTAAATATTTTGTGGCAATATCACCTAATTCCAAGGTTCTAATAACTGAAACGGGAACGTAGGCAAACACGTCTATTGAGGGATATTGTGGGAATTGAATCGCTTTCAACGATGTCGATAGCGATGCCGGAAATGCTCGAAGAGCTTTAGAAGTCGCCGTAGTGCTTTCCTCAATCGCGCCTAATTTTTAGATAGTCCAGACTGCGAGTCGATTATGGGTTTGTACGCCTGTATCAATTCCCGCTGAAGTCCAATGTCCCCTAATTTCTCAGATAACGAGTCTTGTCTAATATTTTGCTTCATCTTGAGAAAATTCTCAACGATAAAGTCTGGCTTGGCTGGGTCCTGAATTATTAGAAACGAAATTTTTAAGTTGGAAATATAATATTTTAACGTAAAAACGTAAAAACATAAAACGTAAATAAACGTTCACTTTGTATTCAATTCGTTTGGCCTAACTGTTTCGTGGCTTCATCTATGTTGATATTGGTTTTACTCCTAACCTCTTCCTTTATCTGATTAAATTTCTCGAATTCACTTAGAATAATAGAATATTCCAAGTCCGAGATATTAGTTTCATCTAGGGCTTTTGAAACAAGGTCGCTGATCGAATTGAGATTCCCTTCAGCTATAGTCCTGATCTTTGCATGTTTTTCTTGTCGCAGCGATAACATTCGGCGGACTTGGGTGGATATCAGAGATAGAGCTCCAGCTCCAGCGGATAAAAATACCACAATAGTAGCGGCGGGTGCGGCTACGACGGAACTTAGAAAAGTTACACCTAATACGCTGAGTCCCGAAGACGTAAGGGTTAACAAACCTCCCAACGCTTCAACAAACTTTAACACCCTTTTGGTATTTTTTACAGATTATTTCTCTCTTTTCACGTTCTCGTAAGATTTCCTGTTGAATTTCAGATATTTTCTGAAGGCGATAAGTGTCTGCTTTGTTCAATTCCATTTTATAATATAAAAGAATATTTTTAAAATGGAATTCAATTTTATTCGTAATTCGCATAACATAACGAGTCTCCTTCGTTTATGGTGACAGTCCCAAGATCTCTAAAATTCTTAATATCGAGTAAAATTTCTTCCGCGAATCCAGTAACGGTATCGTTTAGCAGGCGACACCCCGCTTCTATAAATTCCGGATGGAACGAAATTTTACACGATCCTTTCGTCATTCGGACACCCAAGCCTAATGGTACAACAACCGTCTCTTGTGAATGAATAGTTATCGCTTCTTGAGCAAAAATTTCCTACCTTAGACCGCCCATTTGTCTTTGGAGTCTATACTTGACATCCCACATGCCTTCACACACCTTCCACCGGCGGATCTCGGTTGAGTTCTTACTTCTGGAACAATTTTTGGATTCGTCCATCCCATTTTATGAATTGGAAATAGAGACATTTTATATATATACAATATTTTTTAAAGTAACAATCCGAGAAGCGGAATGTTTTTAAATGGTGAATCTGGTCCTAAGATAAGTCCTTCCCCATTTATAAACCCATTACCTCTTTTCAGATACAGACCTTCTCCTACGCCGTGTAATCCATATCCTTGGTATGGCTTCACGTATAGACCTTGCCCGTGTTGCACTATCTTGTAGTTTTTACCTCGACTATTGACATATATAGCTCCACCCGTTCCGGTGACTTTATCAATGACTTTAGAACCAGCCGCCGCACCTATTCCAGTTAATGCACCCGTTGCTAAGCTCGGTAATATGCTAGATAGTAGGAATTTGCCAGCAGTTGCAAGAAAAGGTAAAATTGCACCGATAAAGCCGCCTTCGACTTTAGCGTTATGTATCAATTGTGTTTCACTCATTTTTATAGTCACGCCTTTCCCATCCTGATACGCTTTAGCTAGTTTATTGAGTTGTGCTTGGGTAAGAGCTAACACATGCTCTCCGTTCAAATCGCTGTGCTTTAATCCAATACTAACATCTGTTCGCGCTTGTAGCGATCTTTTAATTTTATCTTTTTGTCCTTCTGAAATATTGAATTTGACGTTCGTGTATCGACTCATTTTATATATAACTACAAAAACTTTTAAGCTTCTCTAATATGAAACCGTATCGATAATTCCTCACCTCGCAGATATATTAGTTTACCATTCTGATCGGTGAGAGTCGTTTCCATTGTCGAAATCGTGGATAGGGTGATTGGAAGATAGATCAAATTTCTCGGCGTTTCAATTATCTTATAGCCAGGCCCTACATTCGGGAAGAAGGAACAGATAATGTTATCTGTATTTCCGTTGCTATAGGATGCTCTGATGATATCGCTTGTTACCCTCAGATTAGTAACACTCATTATGTCCACTATATTCTCCGATTCTTGATATCCCTCGGTATATCGCCGTCTATTGAAACCGAGGACTTTTCCGATAGAGTTATACGCATAAAAATCAACTATGTAATTCTCCACTATATGCAAAACTGTCTTCAACGTATTGCTGTTTGCTTCTATCTTAATATTGTATACTTCGTTAACCATATCATAATGCTCCTTTTCTTTCATGCTTCTCTGCACGTATTCGTTAATGTCTGTAATTTCATAACAGCCTTCAGGGATGGTTATAGTAGCCCACATACCTCCACGATTCGGCGAATACGAAAAGCTATGGTTAGTCGCGTCGATGTTTGGGAATGAAAAATATGTTTCCAGATTGACAAGAGCCATTTCAAACTTTTTATCTTTATCAAACTATATCAGCGGATTGGATCGCGTCCTTTTTTGCGAAGTCTTGTCACCTATTAATATGTAAAACGATGACTTTGGCTCCGTGTAACGAGCAGTTCTTTCGGTGTTGTCTGCAATCTTTTGTAGAATGGATTCCATCTTTAAATTAGCAAAGATTTATTTATAATGGAATGTAGAATTCATCAAAGCCGCATCTAGACTTTCCACTATTCTTATTACTAGAGTGATCTATCACTACAAAGCCGTGAGGTTGCTTCCAGGCTCTTTGACATAGTTTCTTAAACTCATCCTTAGACATGTCTTTGCTGACGTGGTCATTGTAGGTGTGATCAATATTTTTCAAGTCTTGAGGAAACAAACATATGAAGTTTGCATTCTCTCTAATTGTCTGTCTCGGTAGTTTGAAATAATTCTGTGCTAGAAAGAAACAGTCGACGTTGCTATGCTTCCCTCGGATGTAATAAGTCTCGCATTTACTCTGCTTTCCTAACTGTAAGTCGTCGAAAATCATCAGGTTCTTCTTGTCATGGTTCAAGTCACTCGGGTCTGGCACGTCTTCTGCTGATTCAAAGAACTGGGAAGAAATATCAGATTTTTTAACCAATTGTTTTGCCATTTCCTTAACGACAAACGCTGGTGAAAGATTTTTCCTCATGATCTCGTCTTGAATATCAAATAACCAGACGATGGATTGTTTAGACATTTTTTCCTCGAATACTTTTTTCAGAATTTTATACTCTGGTTGAAAGAGAGACCTTCCGAATACTTGCAGATTGTCGTAATCTAACCATCCGGGTCTTAGAAGCAGGTTCAACAGTAAAGTCGTCTTACCACATCCAGACTTTCCTACGATTAACCCTCTTATACTTCTAGGTAAAAGCGGGTTATTGAATCTCTTGGATAATATGTCGTTCCACGATAAAAAAAATTTTTACTTCCATTTTATATATATCTAATTGTATTTAAAATGTATTGCGTAAAGTGTAAAACTCATACTGAAACCAAAAATATTCAAAATGTTATAACGAAGAATGGAAGGTCAATGATTAGAGGCACGTGTGATGTTTGTGGAAACGCAAAGACTCAATTCGTGAAAGCTGTAGAAGGTGGGGATCTAGTTGGGTCTCTAAATTCAGTAACTAGCGGTATTAAATTACCGTGGGCTAAATTTCCAGGTGAGATGCACTTGCCGGGACATCAGTTTACAGGACCAGGAACTACACTAGATTTGAGATTGAATCCTGATGGAACTCCTAAAGATTGATCGAAACCCGTTGATAGAGTCGATAACGCTGCATATTATCATGATTTAGCCTACAACCAGCACGCGGTTACGGCTTCTAGGAATATCGCCGACAGAGCAATGATTAATGAATTGAATAATATACCTAATCCTAGCTTACGGGAGAGAATAGAGAGGGCTATAGTCAAACCTATATTATCTACTAAAGTTAGTCTCGGGTTTGGTTTAAAAAAAGCTTAAAATTACAACCCGATCTGAAATGGACCAATCAATTAGCGAATGAATTGCATAAACCTGTAGTAAGGCATTTTACAAAAAGGAAGGTGTTTGCTGGTGGAATAGATGAAATTTGGGCTGTTGATTTAGTCGATAGGCAGGCATTCGTTAAAGATAACGATGGCGTGAAATATCTGTTAACCATCATAGATGTGTTTTCCAAGTACGGGTGGATCGTGCCGTCATATGATACGAGTGGAAAATCTACAGCTTTTGGTTTCTTGAAAATATTAGAGAGCGGCAGAAAACCGGGTAAGGTGTGGGTGGATAAAGGAAAAGAATTTTATAAAAAAGACGTAAAGAATTTGGTTGAGTTGTACTCTACTGAGAATGAAGAAAAATCCTGCGTAGTTGAGAGATGGAACCGGACTATGCGAGAGAAAATGTTTAAGTACTTTACAGCTAAATCAACAAGGAGATATATCGAAGTGTTAGGCGATATGGTTAGTAATTATAATGAAACAAGACATAATTCTATTAAAATGACGCCCGCTAAAGCTAGTATGAAAGTGAACGAGAAGGTTGTTTTTATGAATTTGTACGGTGATGAGACTTTGGAACCTATTGTGCCTAGGTTTTCAATCGGTGATAAAGTTAGAATAACTAAGAAAAAGAACATATTTGAAAAGGGGTACACACCTAGATGGACGGAAGAAGTTTTTACAGTATCCCAGATTCAGTACACGGATCCTCCAACTTATAAGATTACTGATTATAATGGAGAAGAAATACAGGGTTCATTTTACGAACAGGAGCTACAAAAAGTACTCAAAAAATATTTAGAATCGAAAAGATTGTTAGGAAACATGGGAAAAAATCGCTAGTGAAGTGGTTGGGTTACCCTGAATCCTTTAATTCTTGGATTAATAATGAAGATTTAGTGGTCACGTGATGACTCATCATCGAAACTGCTGACTCATCGAAAACTTTGGAAATTCTCTTGGCTTTTGACTTATAGGGAGTATAGGTGGTGGTTTTAACCAAGGTTATAGGTTTTGACGAAACTGCTGACTCATCGAAAACTTTTGGAAATTCCTAGGGATTTAACCTAGAGCTTAGGTTTGTGCATGAATTATGTCGGATTTTAAATATTGTGGTAACCTATAGGTCGGTGTTTGAACCATGGACCTAGGTTTGTGCATATTTTAGAAATTTTGTAACCTAGGGTGGGTTAACAAATGAAATGGTAAACTATAGGTTAGCGTTTGACCTAGAGCTTAGGTTTGCGCATATTTTTGGGCCAGACTATTACACTTTCAACTACTGGCGGCGTTGGTTAAATATTGATGACCGTCTTGCATGCTTGCCTACAGTTAAAATTCGACTTCTGTAATAACTTGTCATCATCCGTTCATAGTGAGACCCAAGAACCAATATATACATGCCTATTTGTGGGAGTTTGAAATAAAATGAAGATATTATATTAGGCCTATATAAGATTATAACAAAGGCTATACTTATTCGTTTACCTTCTTAGCCTACTAACTTACAAACTTTTTCACCAACTTAATGACTCACTCACTTTCTTAGCTACTTACCTACTATAAATCTATAATTGACAAGAGAGACGAGCCTTATCTAAAAATCTATTGGAGACGATCCATAGATATATTAAGATCAGTGGGACGATCTATTGGGACGTTTGCTTTGAAAACTTCGACGCTGGTGACGTCATTTGTCGTGTTTTAGTTTTTAGTATTGATACGAAACGTCATTTATTATTTATAAACATTGTCTTTGTCTTTTCTGATGTCATGAGGATTTGACTTGTCTCAGGAATTAGTTCTTTGTTGCGAAAGTGCAATTATTGTCCGATAGTGTACGATAAAAGCCTAATTGGACCCTATAGGCTTTTAATAGTACTAGCATAGACCTTTGCAACTAGCAGCTTGTCCTAATCTTCGTGACCAAGTAAGTGGCTGACAGCTTAGGTGTTTTCTGCACGAGAGAGTCGCTGAAGCGTGCCTGTACTAAACGGGCTTCAGGATAATTGTTGACGGAGAGAATTGATCGATGGCTTCCAGAGAAAGCTTCGAAGTGACTAATTCGAGGCAGAAACTTGCGCGAAATAGTTCGACGGTTAAAACGGTAATTTATAATTTTCTTCTTCTGTCCACCAATCCATTTCTTCCGTCTTTCATTTTGTTCTGGCGGCGTCGACTGTGGTAGAGCGAAGTCTCAGGGAACCATTCTAATTGTGCAGTAAATGAAGAACATGTACGGTGCACTACTCAGATTCACCGCACCAACTGGAGGCGTGCGATTTACGCAAAGAAGCAAGGAAAGAAGAAAGGAAGAAAAGAAGGACGGAATTTAGGAAACAAAGACGCATGGAAGGACGGATGGCAGGAAGGAAAGAAAGGGAGAACAGAAGGAAGAATGACAGTAAGGAAAGATGTAAGAAAGAAAGGTAGAAAGGAAGGAAGGAAAGGTAGACGAAAAGGATATAAGGAGATGAGAAAGGTAGGACGGAAGGAGAGAGGAAGAACGGAAGTAAGTAAGGATGGAAGAAAGGAAAGTAAGAGAAACCAGAAGAAGGATAAGAAGTGCAGAAGAATGGAAGGAAGGTAAGAAGAAAAGAAAAAAGAAAGAGGGTATGGAGGGAAGGACGGACGGATGGAGGGAAGAGCGGAATGAAGGATGGACTGGATGAAAGAAAGGATGGAAACATAGACGGAAGAAGAACAAAAGAAAGGACGGACGGATGAAGGAAGGAAGGGAAGCGGGAAGAAAGGTAGGAACAAAGAAAGAGAAAGGATAAAAGAAAATATAGGTATGGCGAAAGGAAGGAAGGAAAGCAAGATAGGTCACTAGGAAGGACAGAAGGAAGGACGGAAGGAATGGAAGGAAGGTAAGAGGGTATGAAAAAGGGACAGACTGTAGTATGGAAGAAAGGATGGTCGGTAGGAAGACATATTATCTTCCCTGCGCCCATCCTTACTTTCGCATGTAGACTTTGTTGTTTGTATATATAGATCAAACCATATTTAACCATCTAGCATAGTTGCCCATATTATGTGTGCTACCAGCATTTAAGCTACATCGCTCATACTAGATTTAACTAGAGCTGCGGAAATTAACGATTAATTAATCGATTGATCGTTAATTTATTTTAACGATTAGATTTGTTTAACGATTAATCGTTTCGATTATTCCGCCCATCACTAACATGTACCGGAAGTCTGAAAGAAACAACCTAAACCATATACATTGCAATATGGCGGCAGATTATATAATCGTTATATTAAATATAAACACTTATCAGGTGGATTATCGGTTATATAAATTATTGGCTAACGGGAATATAGAAAATGCTGATAATGTTATTGCATTCATTGCGACAAATCGTTTGCATACCATGGATCTATAAAACTTCAGTATAAGCAAGACACCTCCTGTTTTATTTTCTGTATGTAATTAAATTGAGTAACTGAGAATTTTAATTGAAATGTCATTAATTTGTTTGACAGATGTAATTGTACACATTTTTGTGATTTAATCGAAATTGACTATTAATTGATCGTTAACGTTTCAAAAGTTAACTATTAAAATTAAATTAATCATTAACAACCCTGGATTTAACTAAAGAGGTGCATAGTTGAACAGAGTTGAGACAACGGTAATTAACCTATGGCATACCCAGTTATTTTTTCTGGCGGAACGCGCCGGAACGGCGTTTTGGCACCTTTTTTCAATTGCTATTTTTTTTATGTTTGCAAACATTGCAACTTTATAAAAAAAACTTTACAATTTCAATTTTTTACATTCTATAATTTATAACTAAGCCTCAAGTGTATAGATTGTGATCTTATAAAATTAACTTTAGTTGGTAGCTAATTTTAGCATGATTTACATCATCAATACGGGTGCGTTTCGGCACATTGTTTTCTATGAAAAAAGCACTGGGCATACCAGATATAACTAAGCCTGCATAGTTGAATGGAGGGCTAATTCACCCCAAAATAAAATTTATCCATTTTCTATAAACTTCCGTTGTTTATGTTTAGTTTATGTTATGCAAATGATTTACGTGTCCGTTTTCTATATTTTGAATAAGAATAAATTCTTTTTGGCCGAAAGTTTGGCCTTAATAAAAAAATGAAATTGTTACTTCAACGGCCGAACGCAGAATTAGCTCACAAAATTACACACGAAGCACTATGCATCAATCAATACTCATAACGATCCTGCTCTGACACCCAATATCTATAAACTACAATAACCCTAAAACCATCCCTAACCGACACTCACGATGCTTGTCATGTCATGTCACATCGTCATCGTCGCCATGTCATGTCATGTCACATCGTCATCGTCGCTTCGCGACGGTTGACTACATGAATGGGAAAGTGGTGATGCCCAATGTTTTCTGTTTCGTACGATGTTCATTAAGCTTGTGCCTCTTAAACCAGTCCACGCCATGACATTGTCAAACCAGCAGAATCTGGGTCTTCCACGACTTCGGCTTCCTTCCACTTTACCCAACATCACACTGTTCTCAATACTGTCCTTAGGCAGTCTCACGATGCGCCCGAAGTACCGCAGTTTACTGGATTTGATGTGGCCCAAGAGTTTGCAGTCAGCTTTCGCCATTTGATACATTTGTTCGGTGGTCACTATTGCTGTCCATGGAATTCTGAGCAGTTTCGTCATGCACTTGTTCTCAAATGCTTGTATGCGTTTCTCTTCTTCTTTCTTTATTGTCCACGCCTCACAACCATACGTTGCTACTGGCCACAAGGCCTTCACGAGTAGCAGTGTGGTTGTAGTACTGACTGATTTATTCTTCCAGATGCTTACCAACTTAAACATGACTGACATTCCCATAGCTAATCTTGATTAGCTATGGCAATTTTACCTCACTCGCGCAGTCCCCGTCCTTCGTTACTCTGTTCCCCAAGTAT
Organism: Bimastos eiseni; assembly: GCA_959347315.1. Taxonomy (NCBI): domain Eukaryota; kingdom Metazoa; phylum Annelida; class Clitellata; order Crassiclitellata; family Lumbricidae; genus Bimastos; species Bimastos eiseni. Next base: position 50,841,904 of record OY365806.1, on the reverse strand, counting down.
GTAAATGAGTCCACTTGTTCCAGTTTGTATCCGTCCACCTTGATCGAAAGTGCGTCATTGTTATTTGTCATTACTTTTGTCTTTGCTACGTTAATCAGCATACTGTATTCTTTTGCTGCTATCTCAACACGTTGCACCAACTCTTGTAAATCCTCTGGTGAAGTGGCCAGTAGCACGATGCTTACTTTTTAATAAAGGAGAGAATAAATTAATGAAATATATTTTAGGCCATATTGTTTGGTGTGAATTAACAGACACGTACCGAATGGAGTCCAGGCAATAGCCAATAGCCAATATACAGAGAGTTGGAGATGCAAACAGGGGATATAAACACATATCAGGTGGATTATAGGTTATTTAAATTATTGGCTAACGGAATATAGAAAATGCTGATAACGTTATTGCATTCGTTGCGACAAATCGTTTGCATACCATGGACAGGGTCGGACTGGCTTGAAAAAGCGGCCCGGGAAATTTGGTCATGGCGGCCCACTTTATTATTCGTTTCATATGGATTTTTGTAATTATTTAATTTGTTTACGGATTTTTAAATTTAATTTTAAATTTATATATATATGTTTGGTATTTATCATTATTTTATATATAAAAAAGAAATTTTAAACTTACCAACTAAAATATTGATAAAAAGAAATATTTCAAAAACTCGTCTGTAAGTTGTAAGTGCCTATTAATTTCTGCAAATAGAGGGGTAAATGCCGGGATTTGCTTTTTCGAACCACTTCCTCGATATGTGCTTCCAACAACGGATCAAATTTGCTAACAAGCAAAAGAATCTCCAAAAAATTCCCATGTCATACCTACATCGAGCAATGTGTACCCAGACTCTTCTGCACCCCTGTAGCTAAGTCCACGCTTACCAATAACTTTTAAAGTTTCTATGATTCTTTCTAAAATTAAACGATTCTTTTTAATCTCTTCAGCATTTCGACGCGTATAAATGCTTATAATATCTTTGGAATTGATTTTTAAAACATATGACTCTGTGCAGGCTGCATGTAGTGCACTGCTTTCATGTTCTGATATTCTTTGATAGATATGCTTGGAATTTGTAATGTTATATCCACTAATGAATGTTGATTGATCTGAGGCTTTGCTAAATGCCAGACAAAATGAACAAAACAATTTTTGTGTGTTGTTGTCGTAGGTCAGCCATTGACGAGGCTTAATTTTTCTGAAATAAACGTTCTGGTAATTGAGTTTAACGTTGAGATCAAAATTTTGTTGTTTCGGATGAAATTTAAAAAAAGTTCTCAAACAATCTGCTGGTGGTTTCAAAATATAATTATAATTGTTTTGAGTTTCTTCACTTGGCTCACACTGACTAATGTTCAAATTATATTGAACGTCAGAGTTGGGGTAAGCAGTTGGGCTTGCATTGACACCATTGGCATCGAAAGATTCATAACTATCTGCCGCTTTAATTTTAGAATCATGTGCGTCATTGGGTGGTAATAATAATACCGCATCAGCGGCATCGCAAATTGAATGAGGATCCGTAATTATTTCTGCTGTTGCTATATCAGCCGTACTGATATTAACAGTTGAGTTGGTACTGGAAGATGTTGCAAACATGTTCGTTAACTTTTGATATTTATGGGCATGGTTCTTTAAACTTGTTTATTTCTTATTCGTTCTTTCTCAGCACCTCCTTTTCGTTTATTCATTTTTCTTTGGGGTAGAGTACGTATACCAGAAATAAAATTAAATTAAAAAAAATTAAAACCAAATTTGTTTAAACACGTCAAAATCATTCTATTATTACTTAAGAGTAGACTAAATGTTGATACGCTGCCGCCAACTCCTCAAAAGTCAAAACGGAAACAGAATTTAAAAGAGTGAATAACCGACCAAAAGTAAAATATACAATGAGCTTGTTTTCAATTGCCATCTGGGCACGTTCGGAGCGCCCTTCCCTTTAACAATTAGATAAAAACTTCCGCCCTCCGACGGCAATTGAAAACAATCCCATTACAATTGAACAACTGAACTATAAATAGACGGAAGGCCGATAGGCTCACCAAGTTCCAAGCTATTTATAGTTCAGTAGATTGAACGTGGGACTGCGTTTTTTGAGTACTAATGTGCCGCTCAATGAGGGCGGCGCGAAATCAAGTTTATTAAACGATTTCTGTGTGGCTGCCGTCAGATACGCTAGCCTATAATCAACGGTAAATTAAAGTGTAATTAAAAATATAATGACTTTTTTCTGGCAGTCCGCGGCCGCCGGCCCACCGGGAATCTCCCGGTATCCCGGCGGCCCAGTCCAAGCCTGACCATGGATCTATAAAACTTCAGTATAACTAATCCTGCGTAGTGGAACAGAGTCCAGGCAATGGTCAATGGCATATATAGGCCTATATATACAATGGCATATATATACATATATATATATCCGCATTACGTTCACTGATCAACTATATATATATATATATATATATATATATATAGAGAGAGAGAGAGAGAGAGAGAGAGAGAGAGAGAGAGAGAGAGAGAGAGCTGAAGATGCAGCGTGCATATTACATATATCTCAGCATGCATAGTGGATCAGAGTGCAAGTAATGCGGATCCAACAATGGTCACCTCAAATCAGCAAAGGCATTCTTAGAAAAATGAACTGCGCATCAAATTACCTACATTCGGTTAACAATGCAGACAGGGTCGTATCGGGGGGGGAGGGGAAGGGGGGCAGCGGGGCCGTGGCCCAGGGCGCAAATGTGAAAAGAACGCAAATTTCATAATGGAATAACTTATTATTCCACAAACTTCACTTCTTTCAAAATGTGGGGGCGCCAAATTGATGCTAGGCACAGGGCGCAATTATAGCTTAGTACAGCCTTGAATGCATAATTACGTCACGTGGATCAGCTCAAGGCCCACACGAGGCTAATCTCCAACCATGCATTTTAATCGATTGCCCGCGGATTGAGCTGTTAGATAAGACAGAAATCGGATGGAAGGGGTGGAAAGTGCGACGAAGGTAATGATACGAGAGAAAACGAAGAACGAACGAAAGAAGGACGAGAAGGACGGAAGGAAAGACCGAAGGAAGGACGAAAGGAAGGATAGAAGCAAGGAATGAGGGAACGAGAGAAGTACGGACGGCAGTAAGTAAGGATGGAAGGAAGGCAGGAAGGAAGGAAGGAAGCAAAGAAGGAAGGATAGGAAGAAGGCGGTAAGCTATAGAAGTCATTAGAATAGACTAGGAAATGTTAAAAATTATATCAGAAAGCAGATCAAGTGTCTATAGAAAGAGTTTGCACACACACACACACACGCACACGCACACACACACACACACACATATATATATATATACAGATATATACGCACATGTATATACAGATATATACATACACTTATATATAGATATATATACACACATATATATAACAGATTCTTAACAATCATGCGTTCCTTAGCTAATTGGAAGTCGCAATTGATTTTTTTTGCAGGGTTGGTTCGCCACTTTTCTGGAACGTTTTGATCCCAAAGCAGATGGTTCTACGTGAGTAGACTACTTTCTTTTGAATAAGAGAAGTGCATAACTGCATGATAGAGTTCTAAAAAAACAGCTATTCTGCGTTTATGTCGTCCTTTTGTGATAAATATGTGTACTGAGTGACACATAACTGAACACATAAGACCCGTCTCCATGGCAGTACAACTGCGTGTTTTCAACTGAAGATATGTGGTGTCGTGTGGAAATAGTATTAGGCATATAGAGGAGTGAATGTAGTGGCGTAGTGGCTTATATTGGTTGTAGCGTCCGACCAATGCACCTCTGTGCCTCCTGAGGCCCATGTTCGACTACCAGTGGCGGACAGCGAGTTTGATCTCGGGCTATAGTGGTTTCGTGCACGAGAACCTAGCTTAGATTTCGAGGCGCCCATTCAAACGGTCAAGCGATGGTACATGAAAGATCACAGCTCAATCAAATTAATCGATCAAAAATACTTGATATAGCGCCCCTTCAAGATACCTACTCAGAGGCGCTCCCGGCCTAGCCCTCGGCTGAAAAGGACAGTTTTAAGAGAGGCGTAATATGGGCTTGGAACAGCCAGGGTGTAACTCTTACCTCTATCATAAAACTGGCCTACGCCGGAGTAGCGTGTAAAACTGCTATGCACGAGGCAGGAGTTGTGCGTTACGCTGGACATAAAGTTACTCCTGGTTGACCCTAGGTGTAAGTCCGCTATTCCCGAATAGGGCTATAATCAAAATGGCGACCATTGTTATGATTCGTTGCATTCGACGCAATTTATGACGCTTTTAGATGCTTCTATAGATCGTCGCAATTCTCTAGATCTACGGAAAATAACACATTTTATTACGCCTTCCATTTTCACCATCACAAAACGCTGTGACTAAATGACTGGCGTTGTGGCACATGATGTGTCGCGTAGAGGTTCGTTGCCTTTGGCCATGCAGTAATAACTAATTTCATAAAAATGTAAACAAAGCGCCATCTAGTTTCCTCTGACATTAAGTTGATGAGGTTTTGTATTGTATCATACATGTATAATTAATTAGTTTGTTGATTTCCACAAAATGTGATCTAGGACTTTGTATCTTAGCCGTTGCAATCCGAATTAAGCGCTATAAAATCTTTGCACATGCGCAGTTATCATTAACCTCTGAAACCATTACCGTAAACCCAACCTCAAGCATAGTCTCGCGAACGTTATGTCAGATGCAACTACTTCACGGTTATTCCTTACTCAATACTCATGCATAGCAATGACGGCCGCGGCCTATTCGATGAATAGTTACTTCGAGTGTAAGCCTTATTCAGCGAACAGGTTATTCCAATGCCATGCATATGGGCCGAGGAGTTCTTAGGTAGCTCTATAGAAAGTCCATTCCAGATTGCTGATCAATTCGTTAAAAAAAATGAGCAGGTCAAGGTCGTACGCTCGCTACAGAAAAACATGAACACTTACATTCAGAGTTTCCTAGCCTCAGGAACTGACAATAGCCGTATACACACTGCCGAAGTAAGCGAAGTAGTTTGATCGCCCATTGCGCCTTCATTCTACCTGCACCGCAAAATGTGTCCTTTTATGAGCGTTCACAGTGTTTGCAATTGTGCAGTTTCTCATTATAGTCGCATTTATCTATGTTTTATGTTAGTTTTATTTATTTTGGTTTTTATTTAATAGTTTGTCAGCAAAAATACAATTTAAAAGGACATAATAGTAAGTTTGAGAAGACTGCGAGGAAGACTGGTGACTGTGTATGTATAGCTAGGCCACTGAACACACAATGAAAACAACGACCATCGGCGGTTCATCGCTTCGTCCAGAGCAGACGATTTGGTCAATTACGGCGATGGAGTCATCAATATACTCACGTAGTACGTTATCAGACAAAGGAGAAGAGCACGTCATGACAAGAGGTCATTGTCACTGCATGGCAAGAGGAGAATGCCACTGCATGGCACGAGAACGATGTCACTGCATGGCAAGAGGACACTTTCAGTTACTGGCATTAGGAAAAATCCACTGCATGGCAAGAGGACGATGTTACCACATGGCCTCCTGTAGCCGAGTGTTTTCTTTCGTCTCGAACCGTTGGAGCAGCTTCGACCCATAGTCACATGTGACTATTCAGCTATCGACCAACCCGCGATGAATGCCTTTTCTACATCTCCCTTGTGCCTCGACGAATATCTGGGCGCCCGTCAAATTCCACTCGTCGAAATCGTCACTGTGTCTGCGAACGCTGTCGAAGGTCGTCGCTCTAGTGCTCTGTAGTCTATACCCTGTCAACGCAGCTTGGCCCAGAGACTCTGAACATCCATGCCATCTGTCAGCTGTTGACGGTAATCCTTTGATTGGTTCTACGCTCGTGCTTGGACCCATCACTGGTCACTGTCAGCTTACTGTGCACTGTTTTGCTAATTGGTGTGCCATTGTTAGTTTAAACTGACCTTTTAACAGCGTAATAGATCAGTGCAGAGCTCGAGCGTCTCTGAATAGTTACATACATATCCTGAGAGAGGTGCGGTTTGAATCTAATAATACAATGCAATACATGTAGGCTATGTGCAAATGACACACGGGAATTTACCAAAAGCAGCCTGCTTGTGTATTGCTGTACATTTTGTGTAATCTGTGGCTTTGAAGGGAGACGCAAGTGAAACGACGACTTCTCTTCGAAAAGAGTGGAGTGAGTAGGGAACAAACTGTCGTCTTAAATGCAATGTATCCAATCGCTTTTAAAATTCCTCTTTTCATCTATCTCGTATCATTCCGTTTTTTTGCACCGGCAACGTAAATAAATTTAGATGTAAGTAGCGTAGCAGCCGAACATAAGCATTATATCGCTGGTCAAATATGAGAATAAACATCCGTAATTATTTAATCTGCTCTTCATTAGGCTCATAATTTATTATAATAGCCTATAGGCCCCCATATACATACATGCATAAATACATGCATACATACATGCATACATACATGCATACATACATGCATACATACATGCATACATACATGCATACATACATGCACACATAATGCATACATACATGCATACATACATGCATACATACATGCATACATACATGCATACATACATGCATACATACATGCATACATACATGCATACATACATGCATACATACATGCATACATACATGACGGCATACATGCCGTGTGCGGAGGATGAGAACTTGCTTCGGTGACCGCGCTTTCTCGGCTGCTGGTCCGCGGTGTTCGAACGGTCTTCCACCTGCTATATGAGTACGTCCGATTCCTTCAAAACTAAATTGAAATCTTACTTTTTCTCTCAGGACTATCCTTCCTGCTGACTGCCTGTAGGTTTGTTAGGCGCCCTTGCAGTGGTACGGCCGATCGAGTTTACAGTGCATTATAAATCGTCGTCTTTATTATTATTATTTAAAAAAATTATTATTATTGTTATTATTATTTTTGACAGTATAAAAATGTTTTAGTAATTTTCATCCGAGGTTTTATTATTGTTATTATTTTTTCATCGGATATCACTCTTTGAACTCAGTCGATCGACAAAGGAACCAGCAGATGCGACGGCATTAAATCGTTGTATAATATCTGATAGTCTCTGTAATAGGAAGATTGTTTCCTTCGTTTCTTCTGTCGTTATTATTATTACTATTATTATTATTATTATTATTATTATTATTATTATTATTATACATACATACATACATGTGTTCGAATCTTGTCTGAACAAAACCACAAAAGTCTATACCGTGGCTCTATAGAAATAAAAAATTTATATGGTAAACAGAGACAATTCAACACAAAATTGTGTCATATTCGGCGCATTTGTCACCCACGCAAGCTAGAGCTACGGGCGTCCAAGGGCAATTTTCCAAGGGGCAAAGTTTTGAATTTCTAGCACGGCAACTAACGAGGGTACCGCAGATCAGTGCAGCTACCAGCGATTGTTTTTAATATTTCACATAATAATTATGCGTTCTAGGATTCGTTTTCAGAAAGTTTATTTTAAATACGAAACTGTTGAAAGTGTCGATGTTTACATATTGGCCCTAAGCTTATTTTTATTTATTCGGTTATCTTGACTGATTTGAATAAATATAGGCATTTCTAAAAGATCATGGCCATTCATTGTTAAGACTAAGATGGTAAGTAAAACTGTTTAAAATGTCCAAAATCCGGGGCCAAATGTCTTTTAGCCTCAACCCGGACGGCGGCGGACGCCCATCATCAGCTAGTTCTCGCACTATGAGCTGACACCAGATCTAATAAAAACAAATTTTCATTGAGATTGACCAAGATAAGAGGGTGACGTGCATTAACTTCGCCATTACATGTTGCTTACTAATTAGTAAATATTAGTTAATGATTGTGTTGTTGAGGTCGACGGAGATGGTAAAGAATTGTCAACGTCTGACGATTTCATAAAAGCCGAAGAGAACATCAACGATATCGTGGATCAGGACGAGACCGATCTAGAGGGCATCATATCCAACAGACTGGTTCCGGACTTTCTCTGTTCCATTTGGTTCCGAATAGTCGTCTACGTAACTGTCATCCTCAACGCCATTATTCTCGGCCTTGAGACTGTCGATTGGTTTGTACGTTCACGAGAGGCGCTTGCAAATGTATTTGGAAAGAACTTATAAAGTTAAGCGTCTATGTCCCACAGTGAGATTTAGAGGATATGCCCCATCAGTTCCTCTCTTTGACCCTTTAACCGAGACAATTGATGATCCCTAGCAATAGATGAACCCTAGGTCTGAACGCGAGGTCAGAAAATTAGAAACTTACTTTTTACCTCTCGGTTTACTCTTTCGTTTTGTGACACAAACGAGTGTGGTTTTTATAGTCCGCTAAGTTAGATCAGACTTGCAGTTGTTGGTTAACGGACCAAGCTCAATGGCGTATAGTTGACCGAACCGCATTAGGCCTATATAGAAACGGCTGAATATGCAGAATTACGACACTTGTGCGCATTTTTATGTAAGTCTACAGTAAATCGTCGCAGTTTTGAACACAGAGAATCTGCATGATGGGGCCTAGCTGAGCTGTTCACGTGCATCTACGCTGGGTCCCAATGAAAAATAGACCCCATCAACATTTCCAAACGGAATTAGGATTTCGTGGTGCTATGCCCACTATTATTGTTCTGAAAATTTCAGTAAAATGCTACAATTTTTTACCGAGTTATTTCATTTTGTTGGGGGTCTACTTTTCATCGGGACACAGCGTAGATCGAGAGGTTGTTGGTAACTAAGAGACGACATAATCTGTCGGCTGTTCAGCATAGAAATACATGTATGACTCACACAAATAAGGAATTATTAGGCCTATACTCGGAATAGAATTGTTGTTCTGTCTCTGCCTCTATTTCTCTCTCTCTCTCTCTCTCTCTCTCTCTTTCTCTCTCTGTCCCTCCCTCCCTTTCATGAACTGTATTTTATTAAAGCATTTACAAAGCGCCTCCATGTAGGGTGAATTGTTCAGAAGCGCTGCAGGTGCGAAAGGCCCGCGAGAAGAAGTAGGTTTTGAGAAAAGCAAAAGAGGACGAGAGAATTTTAGAGCGAACAGATGGCGACAGTGCATTCCACAGAGAGGAACCAATTGAAGCAAAAGATCGAGACTGAGCCATTGCTGTTCTATATTGAGGAACCAATAGGATTGCTGTTCTATATTGAGGAACCAAGAGGTCAAGTGTATTGAACGAGTGAAGTGGACGGAGAGAGGAAGATGACTGAGGCCGATGAAGTACATCAACCTGGTATCTCTGAGCAAGACCCCGCTGAGCCGTGAAGATTAGAATGAGAATTTTAAATTGTATGCAAGCATGTACTGTGCTGTGGATACGTACATATTTTCAGAAGAACATGTAATGCACATAAATTTTTTATATTTGTATAGCACCTTCTTTGTAGGCCTACTATTTTAACTGTTACTGTTCAGAGTAAGGACTACACAGTATTAACGCAAGTCGTCAAGGAATTGACGTTGGCATTCTTCGTCTGTGAAATCCTCCTCAAGTGGTACTGTGGCTTCTGGATCTTTTGGAAGAGCAACTGGAACATCATTGACTTCGTCATAGTTGGATTGGCGTTGATTGGACCAGGTTGGCACATTTCATGCTAGAATTGCGCGTGATTCACATCAGATCGGCATAATACAAGACATGGGGTTGGTACTGCTCACGTAAGGTAGGCATGACCAACGCCATGCAGGTTGACTTGCTATATGCCTGATTGGCATGACTGGCGGCAGGTTGGCTTGAGCAATCAAAAGCTAAGTATCATTAGTATACTGTTATAGTTAGACTGTAAAGGGGTTGGCGTTTTGGCTGATTGAATAAGTGAAGATCGTAATTAAAAGAGAGTGCTAACCCAACGTTGGTCATGCGATTAATGCGTGTTTAAAGCGTCACGTCGAGAGTGGAGCTCAGAATTAGCTAAATTCTCGCGTCAATCGCGCTGTGCCGATGCCATAGGTGGAGTTAGCACGAATTTACTCCCCAGCCCCCTATGCTTGGCGATCAGTCTTCAGACGCTCGTTCGTCATCCCCCACATACCTTGATTACCCACATACATTGATTACCCAGAACAGGGCGATTAGATTAAAATAGTCCCATATTCATAGCACATACAAAAAAACTTAGCACATTAATTTTGGTCACACTAGGTCAACTTCACCACACTGCGCATATTTATCAATGTTCTCCGGGCTGTGTAAGCAGGCCCGGCTTTAGGCTTAGGCGATATAGGCGGCTGCCTCTATAGAGCGGCATTTTTGCCAAGGGGCGACAAATTTGGGCTAAATAAAAAAATTATTTTAACTTTTTAAGATCAAAAGTTTTGACCATACATTCTCAATAGGATTTTGTTAAATGCTTATTCAAATTCAACTTTTTAAAGTCAATTGGCCTTAACATCTGAATTCGACGATTCAGCAAACATTAGGCCTAATGCAGCAGAATTGTGTGACGAGGTATTCGCTTTATCAAGAAGAATTACAGAATAATCATGCCCGGGAGTTATTTTGGAATATCTTCATTGCATTTCATTGCATCTGATTGGCTGCTCTTTTTCCAAGGTGCGCGTGTCAATACGAATTTTGTTAACTCTTGCAATACCAGTTGTGAGTGCGAAGCGCAGCTTTTCAAAGATCAAACTGATAAAAACATATTTCCGTTCTGGCATATCTCAAGATCGTTTGGTTGGTTTTAGCTACAATATTATCTATCGAAAGAAAGATTGCTAGAGAGTTGGATCTGACAGAAATAACTCGTGAATTTGCTGCTGCAAAAGCAATGAAAAGCTTATTTTTCTTGAAGAAATTAATATTACTATCAAGTAATTATTAATTAAAATCCCTGAATTACAGTCTTATTCTGATGATTGAATATGTAGGCCTATATGAATGGCCTATATATATAGGCCTATATTTATTTTATTTATTTCTTTATTACCGAAATTTGATATCGCCCTTCTTCCAACATCTTTTGGTCAGAAGTGCACGCGCCTCGACGGCACAATTGCAGTTGTGCTGCAGAGCAATTGTGTGCAAAGGACTTGCTCAAGGTCCCTACACAGCCACTGACGTCTCGGACGAGGGTCGAACCCGCGCGCTCAGCACACACTGAACGATACGGGTTGACCGCTCTAACCGATTGGCCACCGTGCCACACAATTTATGAAGAGATCAGTTGAATGATTTGATTCTTAATCATCTTTAGACTTTATAAACTATAATTATGCTTGCGCTGCTTCATTGCGTGCACACTTGCCTTGCTGCATTGCAAATTATGTTTTAAATACTATAAAATGTGGTATAATAATTATACCTCTTTTAGCGACTGAAACTATAGCGATTTATGATATACAAGAATCAATATTGAATAGAACATGGTTCTTTCTTTGAAAATAAGTGTAACAAAACAAGCGTAGAGGGGCGAAATTTCTTCCCTTGCCTATAGCACAAAACTGTCTAAGGCCGGGCCTGTGTGTAAGCACTAAAATTTCCCTGCGTTATCTGATACAACGTGATCACGAAGTACACATGTGTAGGTGACGTATCCATGGCATGCGTTAAATGAATATTTGCTATTAACTTAATATGTCACAAACTTATACACCACAGGTTAAATGTGCTAACTCAATCAGCGGTACTCACCGTCTGAGCGACCTTTTTGTGTTTAGATTTCCGCTTCTTGAGCTGCGGAAGGATATTGCGTCTACTCCGAGCGTGCTTCATGCTTCGTTCCGTAGGAACCTTCAACAAGTAAGCTCCATTCATCAATTCTCTTTGCATAGTTGTATAGGTTTGAGTATCGTAATCGTAAACTCCAAATTCTAAGGCAGCGATCCTCAACCTGTGGGTCGCGACGAGTTTTGGAGACTTCCTACCCTGGACATTCCCCCGGACAATTCCCCCGACATTCCCCGAAAAATCCGGGTGGAATGTCCGGGTAGGAATTGTCCAGGGGGAATTGCCCGGATCCAAAATAAATATGGCAGAGTGGTATTTTTCAGGCAAACCCGTTACAAGGCAAGACAGTTTTAAGTTTAAATGTATGGAATTATATTTACTGACGAATTTCAATAACTTCGTATTTAGCACGCTTTGCAATGAAAGCTCATATTATAGTCAGGTCCTATTATACAAGTCGTTGGCTTTTCATCTCTGCAATTAATTCTCGAGTAAGTATCGAGTCTGTTGCGTAAAAATTCGTCATAGGTCGAATTTCCAAATGCGTAAGTTCGGATGTAATTGTCAGCACCTGTTTAAATCTCTAAGCGAGTAAATTGATCGAGCTATTGGATAATGAGCGAGTAGGCCTAAATATTTTATGGCTGAAGCCCTCACAACATCCGACATGACAGATCGGATTTTGCAAATGCCTAGATAAGTAATAGTTATTTGACACGTTTTATTTTCTTATATGCTGACATTCAGTGCTGGAATGTCTTATTATAAGAAGTTTTTCATACAATTTGATGATGATTATTAGGCTATTATGATTTTGTTATTATATAGGGTGACACAAAAGTTCGTTCACCGTTTTCGAAGTGCGCTTTCTCAGGAAGGGCTTCATATTTTTTCTGATATTTTGTTAGTGCATTCACAAGTCAAATGAAACATATTGGTACACATTTGACTTTGATCGATTCAGTGGTTGCCATATATATCAAAATAATTAAAGATGACAGCGTGCACCATCCTGCTGAAATAATCTTTATTGATCATTGTCAGCAACTAACTAAATTACTCTCTGCTCGTTGCATAACACTGCCGTTGTCTCTTGGACGCTGGCTTCGCTTATTGCTCGAGAATGTTTGTAATGTAGTACTGCGAGTTCAGTCTGGTACCAATTGACACAAAATGAAGACTTGCGAGACCTCTAGCCGTCATCCCACTCCATATCATCACCGACACTGACGGACTAAACTTCATCTGTGGATTCCTGTCTCCTCCTGTGAACCCTAAACAATACAGTATCGTTTTGTGCATTTGGTAGATAAAACACCTTGAACAGCGACTCATCGGTGAACAAAACATTAGACTGGTCTAATGTTTTGAGTCGCTGTTCAAGGTGCTTTATGTACCGAATGTTCAGCGTCGATGCTCCTATTTTTACCCTCTTTTATTTAACGTGGCTTGCGTAATGTTTGTCACGGTTGGTAGGGACCTCTGTTGGACATCTTTCAACTCTTTTTCAGATGTGTTCCCGTTGACCTAAAGAGCTGACATTCTGTACACATTTCACGCTTGGATGGCAGTGCAATGTATCAAATTTTTACGGACGTAACTGAAAATTAATAAAAAATATAACTGTAAAATTGAAAAAATACCAAAATTTTACCTCTTTAATTGTCACTGTCACCTCTTTTTAAGGTATGTTCCCGTCGACCAGGAGAGCAGAAACTTTGCACACATTTCACGCTTGACGGACATAACTGAAAAATTGATAACAATATGAATGTAAAATTGACAAAAACCATAAGAAATTCTACATCTTTCATTTAACTTGACTTGCGTAAAGTTTGTCACGGTCGGTCATGTCGGACATGTTTCAAGTTTCAACTCTTTCAGTTATGTTCCCGTCTATGGCAGGGTTTCGGGTATCTACCAGATAAAAGGTGGTCCCGGAAAACCTATGTTTTTACTTTAACTTGCACTCAATTAAGCGGCGTGAATAATGGTGGCGTCACGTACAGGTACGAGCCAGAAATGCACCTCGCGCGCCGCAGTGTGAGCTGTCACGTCATTTAACGCACCTTCGACTTAGAATTTTATGGGTTATTTAATATTCATTTACACTTTACTACTGTTCATCCTATACACTTTTGCACTCTCAGCCATCGCTTCTCGCTTATCACACCTGCTCTTCGTTCTCTACACTGGAAGCCAGTGTAGAGAACTGTATACGCTTGAAAATATTTAAAAGATCCGAAGAATTTTGATTGAGATATTTTAGTTTGAGCACGGTGAACAAACCTTTATGTCACCCTAGGCCTATATATGCAACGACAACTCTGGAAATACATCATCTTATACAATACAATATACAATACAACTGTAATTTGATAATGCCCTCCTTACAGAAAGTTCAGAAGTGCACCTTGAAGCCGGGCAATCACTAAGAGCAATAGGCAGACTGGAAGAGGTAGGTGTTCAGGTTAAAGCGAAAGAGAGGCTCACTGAGATAGTTGCGAACACGAGGATCGAGGTAGAGAATTCCAGATGGAGGGACCGGCAACAGTGAATAACCGCCGGCCGAAGACAAGACGTATTCTAGGAACAACGTACTTTCGGCAAAGGCTGATCTTAGAGAGGAGCGGCCTTTAACAGAGCTGCAAAGTGTGACCATAGAGGACAGATAGGCCTAAGACGGCAGAATCTGATGACCTGTGCGTGCTCTGCACACGAGGAGTGCCAACTTGTAGCAGATAAGCTCACAGACTGGAAGCCAGTGTAGAGAACGAAGAGCAGGTGTGATAAGCGAGAAGCGATGGCTGAGAGTGCAAAAGTGTAGAGGATGAACAGCAGAGGCTCTAGGGCAGAGCCTTGCGGACACCACAGAGCACAGAAGCGATGGATGATACAAGCAAGTTGATGCGAACATACTGAGTGCAATTAGAGAGATAAGACAGAAACTAATTGAGGATGGTGCCAGAGATGCCGAAGGAATGTTGCAGGACTCTGAGTAGGATGCAGTGATCTACGTAGTCAAAAGCAGCAGAGAAGTCTAGAAGTATTAGAGCAGTAACATATCCCTTGTCCGGAGCAAGGACAATGTCACTGTAGACTTTCAGGACGGCTGTTTCCGTGGAATGGAATTACCGGAATCCTGACTGAAGAAGCGGAAGCAGGTTGTTTGCAGAGAGGTAAGAGAAGAGCACAGTATTGAGAACAGTGTGATGTTGGGTATGGTGGAAGGAAGCAGAAGTCGTGGAAGACCCAGAATCTGCTCGTTTGACAATGTCATGGCGTGGACTGGTGTAAAAGGCACAAGCTTAATGAACATCGTACGAGACTGAAAGCATTGGACATCACTTTCCCATTCATGTAGTCAACCGTCGCGAAGCGACGATGACGATATGACATGACATGACAAGAGAAGAGCTGAATGTGGACAACTCTTTCTATCATCTTAGTCAGAAGGATACATTAGAGATAGGTCTATAGTTAGAAGAGAGAGTGGGATCAAGGCCACTCTTCGTGAGACGAGGGCGAATGACTGCACTCTTCTGAGAGTTAGGAAGCAAGCCAGTAGAAAGGGAAAGGTTGATTAGGAATGCAATTATGATGGCAAAGAGATGAGGTTGAGATTTTAGAAGCGATGTAAGAACAGGGTCAAGTTCACAGTGTTTGGATGTGGATTTAGTCAGTAGGTCAGCAATGTAGTCAGAAGTGACAGGGTCAAAGGTTGACAGTGAGAAGGCAGTAAGTATAGGTATTTCAGGAGGAGGAGACTTTACTGTGCTATCTCTAACACAGTTTACTTTATCTAGGAAAAAATTTGAAATCTCATCTGATGTGCCGGCTTAGCAGTCTGGAGCAGATGGGTGGAGAAGAGAATTCAGGATGTTCCAGGTGTTTCTTCCCCCCTGCGCATCACCAAGAAGTCTACGTATGAATTCGGCACGCTTTTCCCGGAAGAGGTGTCGTTGGCTGATTTGATATTTAATCCAGGATTCTCGAGTTTCGGCCGTTCTCAAACGATGATACAGTCTTTCGAGTCTCCTGGTTTCCATCTTTGACTTAGAGCATTCACCGTCAAACCACGGATATCCTGCTCTTGGCGGTATGTTGATGGTGCTTAGAGGAGCGTGACGATCCAGTAGGTCTTGCAGTGTGGAATCGTAGAGTAGGAAGACTTGGTCAGGACCATGCGGAGTTTGAGATGCAGATCCATTCGGAAGAGTTGAGTGGCAAGAAGGTCCTGAGTGAATGCATCCAGGTTGAAGTTTATGAAGCATCGACGCTTCACAGAATCACGGGTCGATGACACAGATTGTCGATCGATGCAGACACTGATCAGAGAGTGATCCGAGAGGTAAGGGTTGGAGATGGAAAGGTTTTGGATAAGAGCATCTGTAGGTGTGATTATTACATCAAGAGTGTGTCCTCTGGTATGAGTGGGCACAGATATATGCTGTACAAAGAGATGGAGTCAAGAAGATGAGTGATAGCTGCAGTGTCAGAAAGATCGGTAATGTTCACGTGTATGTTAAGGTCGCCAAGTAGCTAGACAGGGTAGGAGAGTACAGAGAGGTGGAATAAGAACTCAGAAAATTCGCTTAGGCGATGTTCTCTGAGAGCTGGCGCGATAGACACCAACGAAAAGTAGCCGTTGGCACCCAGAAGTAACAACAATGGAGAGGTGTTCGAAGGTGGTAGGATTGAAGGTACCAAGTTCGTGCTTGTTAGAGCGCACAGTTTTATGGTGGAATATGCATATCCGTCAGGGGGTACCCGTCAATTGTTGACAGAATGACAGAAGGAGAGTTGCTGGCTTCATGCTGCTTCATGCAGTTGCTGGTTTCAACAGCGTCGAAGACGTCGAATTTTGAAGAAGAAATTAGTTCCTGGACTGAGGAGGATTTGTTCCTTAGCGAGCGGACATTTGGGATACCAACGCGAAGGGGATGCTGGACCGGTGATGGAGGTTTCAGCATCGAGCACGAGACGTTTCGGTCTCCATATTTTATGCTTGAATAAGATCTTTCGGGTTCGACGGGGCATTGGCCCAGCCGAGCTCCGAAGCGCGTGCAGATCCGCCGATGAATATTTAAGGGCCATGTAGGCGCACGCGGTCAGTGACTGGACGATAATAGAGTCGCACGCGGTCGCCGCTTTATGCGCTTGTATCGATTATTTAACCGACATCCATCAGCTGTGTTGCAGAAGCTTCGAACTTAGGTCTGTATTTCTGACTGAGTTTGGCTCACGCAACTTTAAAACACTTCCTGGGCCACTGGCTAATTAACTGTAGGTCCACATGCCAGTTCTACGATTTACGGCTGCTTTTATTTTATGTTATGCACGCAGACTTGGAATCTTAAAGGGATTGACGACGATAATTGATGCGATTTTGATCTCACTCCCAGGTACGGTCCGTACGGAATGATTTCCTGGTATATATTGATATTAATTTCATCCCACACTTCAAGGTATGGAGTATGATAATTTCTAGACAATAATTTGTGGTAAGGACGCAAGGTATGGCACGTGGTTTTTGGGTGGATTTGACGCGCATCATTGAATACCATTAATATTCGATATTGCATTTTGTTCTTGTACCGAACGGAAATTATCATATGCTTGTCTTCTTCACTGAAGTGCAGTGATGATAGTTGATGCGCTGTGTAAGTAGGTCTAATACATGTTTGACAAAAATTATAAGCTTTGTATTTGTTTGTGTGCCATTGCTTTTAACATCTTCAAATACAGCTATTAAATAAAGGTCTTTGTAAGTTCAAATAGCCTTTTGTGTTGTGAGCAGGAAATGGAAGAATTTGAAAACATAGGCTATATGAAAAAGTCATTGAAACGTAAGCTCGTCCATGAATTATTTCAATAACAGCTACGTAAGCCTACCATACTTAGGAAAAGTCGAATGACCAATTGATCAGAGGCGGAATTTTTCCGGTTATGACTCCTATGAGAATGTGGCCGTAAAGAGTATCGGCCGTATCGCAACTCTGACCTTAACACACATCTTCGAATGTAAAGAAATAGCTAGGCAAAATACCCTGCTCCATAAGATTTTTGATCTCAGTGTTTAGTCTTTCACGATCGCCGAAGTTAACGATTCCGCATCGAACAGAAGCAGGCCCGTATCCAGTGTATGAAGCAAGACGCCGATAGGATGCTATGCCATAGTTATTAGAAGATGAGGTTTCGTTACAATGGAGTATTCGGATGTGAGCTTGAATGCGCTCAGCCGTATTATTAATATTATTATTACTATTATTATCATTATTACTATTATTATTATTATTATTATATTATATTAATAATAAAAAAGCTTTCCTCTACCAGCGCATCTCGATGACTATTCAACGCTACAACGCAGTTGCTTTCAAGGGAACTTTCGCTGCTCGGGAGTCCAACGAGCAACGTTACTTCGGACGACATCGCCATTAATTTTCACATAATAACAATAATAATGATAATATTTCTAATTATTATTGTTATTATTATTGTTATTATTATTATTATTATTATTATTATTGATATTATTATTATTATTATATCTTTAAGTCAAGAGATCATTGGTTTAAGCAGCTACCGTTCTAAATTATTATTATTATTAGTAGTAGTAGTAGTAGTAGTAGTATTAGGAGTAGGAGTAGTAGTAGTAGTAGTAGTAGTAGTAGTAGTAGTATTACAGCAAATTCATATAGCGCTTCTTCAAGTTTGCTTATTCAGAAGCGCTCCTAGCTCAATCCCGGCCGAGCAGAACAGTCTTAAGAGTAGTGAGATTGTCAGTGAGACGATTCATTGCAAAAATATTTGCTGACGTAAATTTGTATTGTCAAGACTTGTCAAACGTTTCTAAATTCAAACCATTTTGTTCGATATAGTTAGATTCTATTTTGTATGATACTTAGGCAAAATCAAGCCTATCGGCTACAAAAATATCTTAGCCTAGTGGAAACAGTATATAAACCATATTATGGCCTGATTTTATATATCATTATCAATATTTAGGTGTTTGCTGCTGTACCTATTGTAATCGATTTCATGTTTCATGCTAGATATGATCAACATCGCTCTGCTGATGATACTCTTTCTTCTGATTCTGGCTATTGCTGCCGAAAACCTACTGCATGAAGCTGTGCCAAAATACTATGGCGACTTAGCGGCCGGTCAGAACTTTTCTGTCTCTTTTATTCGTAGGATAACGGTTACATAGGAAGCATATTAAGACGATCATAACACCTATAACAGTAGTTAGTATTTTTTATTAATAAGTTTTTATCACCATTGTTTTACCAAAGGTGCAAATGAGTCATCAGATGTAAAAACTAGGAATTTTCTTGATTATCATAATGTTTTTCCCCCGAGGTACATATCATCCGTCGGGATTCAACAAATTAGGTAATTACTATTATTATTATTATAATAATAATAATTATTATTATTAATATTATTATTATTATTATTATTATTATTATTATTATTATTATTATTATTATTGACACTGATGCCATGGTATTTTTTTTATTCGGACAGAGTTGTGCATTATAATTACTTGCTACTTTTACTCGGTCAGCGAAGGAACCAGCGTAAGCGACGGCATCAAATCGTTATATAATAACTGATAGTCTCTGGAATAGGAAGATTGTTTCCTTCGTTTCTTCTGTCGCCTTAGTCAGATGACGGCCTAAGTCCAATTATTATTATTTTTATATTATTATTATTATTATTAAGTATTATTATTAATTATTATTATTATTTTAATTATTATTACGGTTATTATTTTAAATTATTATTATTAATATTATGCGTTAGTGTCATTCAGTCCCCAGTTTCCCCATTGTTCCGATCTGATGTGTGGCTATGGAATTTCCAACTTGGAGGGCGACGGAGAGCCGCTGAAGTAGATGGCTGATCTCACGCTGGTCACCTGTTGCTGCCGAGATCCTGCTCCTCAGTTCACCAATAAACTCCAGTGACTCCGCATGCCAGGATCCCGCGGTTTCGGCTGCGACAGGGACAAAATGGTGCGACTCGGAGATTGCTGCATATCTGCATTGCTTGTTATGGGCAGCCTTTTCCGCGGTGGCGCCAGCGTCTTGCGATGTCAAATGTACATAAGAAGCTGCAAAGGTATCAGGTATCGTCAGACGACGACCTCGTGACCGGAGTATGATGGTGACTCACTCCATCAGGTCTTTTGCCGTCCGATCTGGAGAGGCCATTGGGCCCTTTGATGGCCGGGGTATTATTATTATTATTATTATTATTATTATTATTATTATTATTTACGGCTTTGATGAAAGCTCTCCAGATCACATGGTTAATCATGGCATGTCGATGCTGCCTTCCTGCTCCATTGATACAAGAGAATCCATGATGGCCATTGGGCTCTACTATGGCGCCACATTTACATTTGTGTACATATCGCAGTACCCAACCGGATTCCGGCTGCTATCCTTAGCACCTCTCCCGACATTCTTAATTAGCTCCGGTTATGCCAGTCTCCTGAGTGTGGCGATCGCACGGCTAATAATCGGGCTTTATTAGTAGGATCGGTGGTTCTTTAGATAGACCTTGAAAAGCACTTTCGCATTCTCTTTGTACGCGAATCTTCTGTTCGGTTGGAGGTGGTGTGTTCGATCTTGACATCCATGAACTAGAGGCCTCTTCTATCAGTGGATCTGTGACTGATACAGCGACATCGTGTAGCAGTCGGTCTTGAAGGCTTTGCGTGCAGCGGCTGATGCCTGAAAGGCAGAAGTTGCCAGCATATCGGCACTATGAGTGCCCAGACCACCGTTTCTAACGGGTAGTGTTGCCTGGACCCACTGATCATCGTTCATGTGTATTAAGAAGGCTACACAGTCCTGTTCTCAAGACTTCGTCGAAGTCATGTATGAGTCTTTCGTATAAGAAGCAGGCTGACGTTCTCAATGTGCATAAATTATCAGCTTTGGCTGCTCCGTAACAGGGTGAAAGAATCGTGTGGGTGTAGCATCTCAAGTTGATGACTTTCACCAGACCTGTAGACTAATCTTCTTCTGAATGGACTTTTCAACAGCCATTTCTGGCAAAAAGCGGTGCTCCTAGCAATATCAGATTCTCAATGGCGACCTTTTCAAACTCCGTGAAGGTATGATTTCTGTTGACTTCATCGAAACTCCTACCAGCTGCTTCGCATTTCGCTCGATTCAGCTTAGACCAGACATGTGCGCGAGCTTCTCTATCAGACTTATGTCGTATTCAACTTTATCAATCGGTACTGCGAGAATAAGATCGTCCATATAGCCAATATTTAAGGGAGTTGTTAGACTCTTAAGAATTGGATGTATCGCCAGGCAAAAGTCCAGTGGTCGCCGTGTTGCGTGCCTACCTCACAAAGAATCGTGTGCTTTCGGGTCTGCAGCTGTGGGGCGTATGCATAGTTGTCAAAAACGTACCTGTATATTTCTGGAGCATTTTCAGCAATTGCCTCTAACATGGAGTCTCTTCTGAGAGAATTGAAGGCATTCGAGAAGTCCAGTTTGACTATGATATGGTTTTCAGGCATAGACTGCAAGTATGATCTGGTTGCGTGGACGGCAGCCTAGGCTCCACCCGATACTCCCACGCCGATTTGAAGCGGTGATAATGGTGTTACAACATGGCACACACACTTAGCGGCCAGGCGACGCCACTTGTATCCGACTGTTATTTGTCTAATCCCACCATCCTTTTTCCCGAGTATTATTAATCTGCCGCCATATACAATCTCCGTGATGTGTTTCGGTAATCCATCTCTCAATAGTAGATTGACGAGGCCAGTAACAGCTCCCACGAAATCCGTGTCTATTGTGTTGGTCAACAGATTTTTATATGCTGGGGTGAGAAGCCATCTGGTCCTCCGCTAGATGCTGCTGGAAAAGATGCAATAACACTGTAGACCATCTTTTCAGCAACCTGTCTGGCGTCAAACCTGTTTTCCTGAGGGCATGGTAGTGTTTTTCTGTATCTGTAAGCCTTTGGGTGCTTCTTTTGCAGTTTTTCCAATACACTAGGTGAATCATCTACAGGAACATCATCAAAGCACAGTAAACGAAGGGCCTCCTTTATGTCTCCGTCTTCGGACCTGCTGGACACCGTCTGTGCAAGATTTTTCTTCCTCTCGTAGACCCCGTCTTTCCCTCAAGTCCGTTTGTCTGATTTCGTGATTTCTTTAACGGCGTCACAGAAAACCATTCCACTATGCCAGGTCTCGACATGATGCAGGATAATCTTGAACGCGATTCTGTTTAGTAATTGTACGGGCAACTGGGACAATGAGCATGCCTCGCTCAGTAGAGCGGAAAGAGCGCCGACCCAGTACAATCAAACCTCACAGTAGGTCTACTCAGTGCTTAAAGTGTAAAATCAGAAGTGTCTGGACGCTAGGGGAGCCGTCCATAAATTATTAATAACGTCACGCAATTTTTGGAAGATTTTTGACCTCTGCCCCCTTCGTTACACGTCGTCACAAATGCCACGACCCCCTCAAATATGACGTCACGTCACAAGGCCCTGACCCCCAGAAAAAATCAAACAAGATGGTCAGAATGTAATGCAAATTTTCTTATACTTATCAAAAAATTTGATTGTAACTATAATATATTTCAAATTATAATAGTAGAACGAAGAAAAATGGAGAAATTAAGTAGCCTATAATGATTACAATCTTATACATTCCTCAGGATGAAAGACTATCATAATCATAATTAGTGTTGTTTAATTGTGG
Organism: Bimastos eiseni; assembly: GCA_959347315.1. Taxonomy (NCBI): domain Eukaryota; kingdom Metazoa; phylum Annelida; class Clitellata; order Crassiclitellata; family Lumbricidae; genus Bimastos; species Bimastos eiseni. Next base: position 50,819,448 of record OY365806.1, on the reverse strand, counting down.
TAACAACTACTGCTAATTAAGTGGAACTTGGTTAAATGAGTGTAAGTTTTTAATAAAATTACGTATTTTGATGTGATGATGTGACGTCACATTTTGTCGACCCCTCTCCCCTTGTCACACATCGTCACAAATTTGTGATCTCTCCCTTAGGCGCGTGACGTCATTTATGGACGGCCTCTAGTGTCAAAAATTAAGAACTAGAGATTGCAAAGGCAGAGCACCAACATATCAAATCGACGACAACTGGTTCGTGCACTGTGGTCCACTGTGTTCGTTAAAATAGAAGTTGGATTGGTGATATTAACGATACTGGAATAGAAGATGGATGGGTGAACGAAATTCTTCCAAAACAGATGCTATTTAGATGAACATAATGCCTACTGAAACAAAAGTTGGATCATTGAAAAAAATATTTGCCTAAATAAAAGATGAGTTGACAAAAATAGTTCTTGTTGAACCAGAAACTGGACTTGCAGACATTATTACTATCAATCCGACTTTTATTTAACCAGATACAATGGGCGAAAAATATAATTTTGTATCATTCGTTAGGTTTTTTGTCCATCAATCATTATTTAGTCGTCAATTATTTGTTGGTGAAATATTTGTCGCAATTTAAAGCGTAGGCCTACAGAGAATTGCTTTCCTTTGTGAAATTGTCGACAAGGGACCAGTGGCGTCGGCATCGTTTAGAAAGCTGTAAAAACAGTTTGTAAATGCGCGAAGCGCGAAATTTTTTCTCCTATTTTTCCTGTTGATAATAACGTACGCATATAGAGGAATTGCACTGTTGCATGGACGCTCATGGACGGCGTCCAGGCTCTGCTGGCCAAATAAGTGGCAGGACGGCGTCCAGCCTTGAAAATAAGTGCCTGGACGCCGTCCATGACCGTCCAGGCACACCGTAAGCCCTGGGCCTACTACTACTACTACTACTACTACTACTACTACTACTACTACTCCACCTACTACTACTACTACTACTATTATTATAGTTATTATTATTATAGGTAGTATTTCTGCCGACTGTCTAGGTTTCACAGGTGCTGTTATCGCCCATGTCGGCGAGCTAAGTGAAGGGTGGCAATGTCCCGAAGAAGCAGGTGGCGTTCCCACGTTGAAGAACTACAGAGATTCTCTGGAAAAGACATGACGTCTCCCTTGGATCGTGGGTTGTATCACTCATTCGACTTCCTAACTCTGATATGAAATGCAGTCCTTCGCTGCTCCAAGCTCCGGATTCCAAGGCGAGGGCTACGAAATCGTGGGTGTTAGTGATTGTAGCACATTTGACCCTCTTGGACGCAGCTGCACGTTCGGCGGCTTCTCTAGCTCCGACTGAAGTATCAATTAGATGAGATTTGGCCTAGGTGTCGGGTACAGTCACACCCCAGCCAGACACCGGCCACGTGTCCAAGGGATGAGTGTGACACTTTCTGGAGCCTTTCCATCTTCTCTTAGCAAGCCGAGAGGTTCTTTTTGCGCTGGAATCTTCGCTCTGCCAAGAGCTCTCCAGACGACGTCGTTCAACAGACTACGTCGTTGATGTTTTCCTCTGCCCCTTCTACAGATCAGACCATGGAGTTCTTTTGCGTCGACGCTCTCTCGACAATGGTGACACAAATGTGGTTCGCAGAGCCTCGTTCCTAGCCTCAGCCCTGCTGCCAGTCGTACGTCCTCGTTTGAGAGTCGCAGGCCTAGGGCAGTCACAGAGGGAGCTAGCATCCAGTATCCAGAATATGCTCGTGAGGCCAGCAGGCGAGCACGGTCACATGGATTGTTATTGGACTCCAGCAAACCTTTCCATGCCTGGTCTGTGAATCGGTGGTCCCGTTCTTTCTGGCGATGACTCACGGCTTCTGTTGGTGGTTCTGCATCTGTCAGGGTCTTCCACGCGTTTAGCGCTGAACTCACAAGTGCGTACGGTATCTCAGCATAGTCTGTTGGTAGGATGCATGCCTATTATTATTATTATTATAAAAAAAACTATTATTATTTTATTATTATTATTATTATTTACCATTATTACTTTAAATTATTATTATGTTAAATTATTATTATTATTATGGTTATTATTTTAAATTTTTATTATTATTATTAGCAACAGATGCCATGGTAATTTTTATTCTAACAGAGCTGTGCATTATAATTACTTGCTACTTTTACTTACATTGAATATATTTTGTCACCCACTGCCTACGATCTTCGTATATCGTCTTCTGGAACCGCAACCAGCTACCAGCTTATCTTCAGAGCCAGAGTCGCATTTTATATTATGGGAAACTGCGCAAAATTATTTTATGGGGCCTGTTATTGCTGAATCCATTCAAATGATAGTCTGAAAATAGTTTCAGACTTTAAGTTGTCAACTAGTTTGTATAAAACATGTAACAATTTTTCGGATTCCTACGCGTACACATACTGTGCTGCTTGATCAGTGATTAGGCCTAAACACCGTTGGCCTGTTCAACGGTACGTACACTTCAACTGTTTATGACTCTCTACAAATTCTCTTAACACATCTTTATGGAACTAATTCGAAACTGCCACATCAGCAATATTCTTTCGCGCTACACCTGCTGCAGTCAAGCACATGCGCATTAACATACTCACTCCATCATATACATTGGAAATTATACAGGCCTATAAGGTCATTCAGTATAGGCTTATCTGCACAGAGACGTCGCAAGATTTATAAGTGTGAGCAGCAATTTTCCATGGCGGTTACAGGATTACTCTATAGGCTATATAAGCGGGTTCCAATCCTAAAGCATTGAATTATAGACCAAACGCGCTACCGATCGAAATGCGATGACATAATATGGTGCAAAACGATGCTACTTCAACGTTTCACTATAACTTAGGGCTGCTTTAAATAATTTGTTACTTACAGCGTTTTTCAGTCTTTTCATTCTGACGACTCAGGACGGTCTCGTCATCCAATACAAAAGTTTTGAGGTACAGAATTAAGTCTTGCTATCAGCCTAATTTTCATATTTTCCGATAGATGTGTGTACAATACGCTAAATCTTGGCGTAAGACTGTAAGTCTATATGTATATAACGTAAGCGAATATATATAAATTATATATATTATATATATATATACATTGAGGTGGGTGTTTGAGGTGAGTGTAGTGAATGCAGCCTTCAAACAACGATGAGGTCTATAATACGTCAACCATTGAATTAAAGAATGCCGCCACCATGTTGGTCATAATTGTAAAGCGGCATCCTATCAAATTCATAGACTCCACAGTAATTGAGCTCGCCTTCGACACAAGCGTCAAATTTAATTAGGCCTAATTAACGCTTTTCGGCTGAGCGACTCAGATTTCGCATTGCATAGGCCTACACACATGCTTAAAAACACACAGTTCTTCCTCTTCCTCTTACTTCTCTTCAGCTGCTTCCTTTCGTCTCCTCCTCCTCTTCCTTCTCCTCCTCCTTCTTCTTCTACTTCTCCTCTTTTCTTCTTCTTCTTCTCATTCTTCTTCATACCTTTTCCGCAATCTTCTTTGCATTCGATTACGTGGGTCCAACCGACTGGAACAGTTTGCCCCTTCTCTTCGGGAGGAGCTGCACTCTATTCCCTCTGCTGCCTTCTGGAGACGCCTGAAGGCTTTCCTGTTTTCCGTTTAGCTACATGTAGGCCAATGTCTTGAGTCGTGAGCGCCTCTGATATCGAGTGACGCTACAAAGCGCCGTTGTAGCGGCATGGCTGCGGTATGCGGAACTCTAGAAATTGTCCGTTTAATAATAATAATAATATATTATTACATTCCATTACAATAACTATTGCAAAAATTCTTCTTCCTTGCATTCTTCTTTGCATTCTATTTTTCTTTGCATTAATCTTTTTTCATATTCTCCTTCTTCGCATTCATTTGCTCCTCACACTCACACATACAAGCTTGCATACCCACCTTATATATATATATAGATATATATATACATATATAAAAAAATATATATAACAGGAAATGTGTCAAACAGGGATTTTGTAAAATGCTTGATTTCTTAGATTTCAAGCAATATGTAAAATCAGCTACTTACGGTTAGGATTAGAGTTAGGGTTAGAATCAGGGTTAGGGCTAGGGTTAGTGTAGAGGTAGGCATTTTACAAAATCCCTAGTTTGACACACTGCTTGTAACATATATTATGCACGGAATGGTGATTTGCTCCAGGTTGGATGTTGGAATGTGTAGGCTACGTGTTACTATAGAGTGTAGACGGAGTTTTCAAGGGGTCTGTTCATTTACACACGTGTGCGTCAAAACTAGGCTGACCATCATCAATTCATCATCATCAGTCTGCGTATATTATTATTGTTGTTTTCTTCTTCCATTGCTGTGCATGTCTAGCGATCTTGCTTTCGTTGTCTTTCATTCATATCTTGCGTCTGGCGAGATTCGATAATTGGACGTCTTTTTCCACAAAACAAAACCATTCGAGTTTCCGCTGAACGACGACATGCAACAGCGTTGTCTGCTCATTCCATTCATCTTATTTCATTTTTTAGTCTTTCTTTTCATTCCATTCATCATCTCTCATTTCTTTTAGTCTTTCTGATAATTCCATTCATCATCTGTCATTTCTTGTAGCCTTTCTGATCATTCCATTCATCATCTCTAATTTCTTGTAGTTTTTCTTGTCATTCCATTCATCATCTCTCATTTCTTGTAGTCTTTCTGATAATTCCATTCATCATCTCTAATTTCTTTTAGTCTTTCTGATCATTCCATTCATCATCTCTCATTTCTTGAAGTCTTGCTGATCATTCCATTCATCATCTCTCATTTCTTGTAGTCTTTCTGATCATTCCATTCATCATCTCTCATTTTTTTATTGTCTTCCTACGAGTTTCTCTGGCCAACTCAGTCATTGCCTAGCATTTCCTGATTCTTTTTCAAATGACTGATCGAGTGGTTCTCGGCCATTCTTGCGAGTAGACCTAAGGCACCCTTATAAAAAGTTATTTCATGTGTTCCACTTCCAGATAATTCTATACTTTGATGCTCAAGCAACATTCCATGTTTTCAACCGCAATGTTCCAATTATTTCTTAACTATTTCTGTGCTTCAAGTTTTTAAAGCTATATGCCTATGTCAGTAGTGATGATAAGTAGTTTTTGACAGAAAGAGTTGCACAAATATTACGGTTCAGCCACTCTGCCATCCATCCACGACATCCTGAGATCAGTTTTAGGGCACCGCCAATGTAGTGTGCCCTGCAGAGCTCCAGAAGCAACGTCGGCCAATGGTGTGTGCATACATATCATATCTAATCTCTACACCCTCGGTTTAAACACCTCCAATTACCAGCTCGTTAACTAGTATCCTAACTTCTCTTACCCGCTTTCATGCATTTAACTTTCCCCTAACATCTAGTTTTTTGATTTTTTCCTTTTATTGTTTTCATTGCTGGCTAAGCTTAGCCTGCTGTTTTCTGTTATTGTCATTTTATCTCTAAAAACTATGACTTTGCACATTGTTCTGTCTAAGTCCGTCCTGTTCTGATGTGTTAGCACTATTAGCTGGACGTAGGAGCCCCTAGCTAGTGGGATCATTCGATCCCTTCAGGGATCCCTACACTCTATTAATTTTTATACTTAAAATTCGTTTGTTACATTATGTGTATATTTTCTTTTGCATAAGTTTTCTTTATGTTTGTATTCTGTAAATAAAGATGGTTCAAGTATACATGTATATGTACGAAGTGAGGAAACTGATGGGAGTCTGATTGAATCGTTGCAGCCGCATGGTCTCTGGATCCGTTCCGTTGCAGCCATCTTTTTTGTGTTGGCTATCATGGCTGGTGCCTTCATCTTCGTCAACGTCATCGTTGCCATCAGCTGCTACAATCTCGTGGGTATACACTCATGCCTCTGCAGGGCGCGCATGTATGCGTGACTTTACGTTCGTACGTTTATATGCTTATATGCGTGCGAATGTACCGAATGATACAATTTACAAATGACACAACGAAATAAGACTGTGCTAGGTAATTATAATTAGCCATTGAAATTAATTATTTTTCGTGCAAATAATTATCATGACACATACCTGTTGGCGATCAACAACAAAAATATAAAACTGCTTAGTCGATTTGTATTATAATTGTCGAGTATCCCTAAACTAACGGAATCACTATTTCTAAATTAAGGGGCGGCCCATAAATGACGTCACGCGTCTACGGTAGGGGTCACACATTTGTGACAACGTGGGAAGAGGGAGATGGGGGTCTAAGAAACGTGACGTCACATCATCACATCAAGCATCAAAATGCGTTTTTTTTTCATTATAAACCTTTGCTCAGTTAAACAAGTTCCACTAAATTGGCAATAATTGTTACCACAATTCAACAACATTAAAAATGATTATTGTATTCTCAATTTTTGGATTGTTTATTTTTACGCTCGGTGTTAATTTTGGAGTTTTGCAAGTGAGGCAGCAATTCCGTAACACACAAGTAGGACACATTAGACCACAGAGTCGTTACACGTTGGCAACGTGAACTAATGATAATAATCGCAAACGAAGCAATGAAAAGAGTGTAGATTGGATAGACGAAGAAGAGCTGGATCTAAATGAAATATTGAGCAGAGTGATGAGCTCCTAGCTCGTTTATTTCAGGCCATTTGTAATTCCATGAAGGTGCATTTTGCTTCTCCATGGAAGAATGGAGAAGCATAAAGTTTGGATTGTTTCAAGTCAGTGTTATTGGACATGTTTTAATAAATATAACGATTCTACAACAGCTCTTCACCTTGTGGAATGCACAATGAGTGTAGAGATTCCGGTCTTTTATAAATACCGAATTTCCGGAAATTTCAAACACGAATTCCGGAATTTTGTAATTGAAATTATGGATGTGAATGGCAGTTGTTGTCATTATTCATGGAACACAAGATGCAGAATTGATTTTATTTACATAATATTGTGGCGAACTCCTCTCTAGTCGGCACCGGACGCTTGTCAGGCGAAGACATGATCCAGCAAGCGTCCAAAGGAAACCTTGATTCCTCCATTTTATCCTGGTACCCTCAGGAGACCGAGCCCTGAGGTCTTTCCTTAGTCGTCGATGCCCGCTAGGTACGGCCTGGCTTTTTGGCACAGGACTTCGAAACCGTTCGCCAATGTTTAGTTCTCTAACACTCGCAAGGACTGAACTTTCATTGAATGTCTTAATACAACTGATTTGACTAAGTACAACTCAACTGTATGTAACTGTCACTGTTCAGCGTCCAACTCTAACGACTGAGACATAACTAGCACTAGGGCGAACAGTCAGAACCGCTCAGAACTGAACGACAGCCAACAACCTCGCACTACGAACGAACGTGTTACCAACAGTTACGATGATTATGATATAAATTTATTTAACGACGCATTCATAACAAGGATGATAATGCGTCAACAAGGACATACGAGCACTGCTATTTATATTATTTCTCCGAGCCCATAGAGAGGGGAGGGTACGTAGGCTAAGGTCCTGGGACTTGGGCCAAGGTCCCGGGAAACCCATTGAAGCCCGCATATGCAACAAAATTCGCTTCAATTTGCTGAAGGACCGCTCGTGCACAACTTCGAAATGTTGAAACATAGATTATTTGAAGAATTTGCAGTGAAATGCGGCTAGGCAGCCAAGGCAGGGGAAGGGGGACGTAAACTAAGGTCCCGGGACGTCGTCTAGGCCAGAGGTTCCCAAACTTCTCCGGCTCTGGACCCACTTGGGAATATTTTTTCTATCTCTGGACCCACTAAACAAAATTAGGTACAGAGTACTAAACTAACTAAGGATTGCTTCATAAATCGGGATTAAGATATGCTGATTTACATCCAGCATTTAAAAATTACCACATTTAAAACAGTAAAATTAAACTTAAGAAAAAAGCGAACATTTATTGCAATGCAAGCACTGTTATATCAATGTAACAGTAACTAATCGTTAAATTTAAAGTTTAAAGAATCAATGTGAAGGATGGGCCTGCATGTTACTCATAAGTAAGTCAATGCATGGTTTAACACAAGTCAGACACAGCCTCATGTCGTGATCTATGCACAGCCTGTTCCTGTATTTTGTTTTCATTGCCGTCAATGCTGAAAATCCAGCCTCACACAGGTATGTGGTTGAAAACGGCAACAACACTGACAAAGCAATATCAGAGAGTTCGGGAAATACAGTTGCAGCATTAAGCCAAAAAATAGAAAGACTGCTCTCTGAGAACTTTTCCTTCAGCGTTCCATCACAGGAAAGTTCGATAAGCGGGGCTTCGTTTGCAGCAGACAAATTTGTCCATTATTTTTCAGCAGAAAACAAGGCACAACTGGAACAAAATGCTTGGATCCGTAATCCTTTTCAAGCAGATATCACTAAAGTTACTTTAAGCTGAAAAATAATGGACAAATTTTTCATGTATCAACCCCAGATGTCTTGAAATTGTATTTTTGAGACTGACTTGAGTGACACTATCATCGAAATTCTCCTGAGATAAAATAAATTCTGTCAAACAAGGAAACATGTCCAAACGTTCCTGACTTGCACGAGCTTTCCAGTGTGTAAGTTTTTTCATAAAAGCTCTTATTTTATCTCCATGTTTGAACAAATCACTGTCTTTGCCTTGTAAACTCAAATTTAATTCATTGAGACTGTTAAAAATGTCAACCAAGTATGCTAATTTGGCTAGCCAATCAGTGTCAACAAGGTAGCTACACAATGCTGATTTCTTGTTCAACAAAAATGAATATACCTCTTGCCTTAATTCAAAAAGTCTCTGTAGAACCTGACCTCTTGATAGTCAACGAACTTCTGTGTGAAAGAACAAATGTTTGTGTTCAGCACCCATCTCAGGACAGAGAAGTTCAAATAAGCGTACATTAAGAGCACTGGTTTTGATATGGTTCACAATTTTTACTGCATTCATCATCACGTCATGAAGTTCTTCACCTAGTTCCTTTGCAGCCATTGCTTCACGGTGTATGAAACAATGGCATGAGATAGCATTGGGAGCGACATTTTTTATGCGTTGTGTGACACCAGAATGTTTACCGGTCATGGCTGCTGCTCCATCTGTTGTCATACCAACGCAATTAATCCACTCCAAACCATTTCCAGTTATGAAGGTATCCAGACATTTAAATATCTCCTCAGCTGTAGTTCTGGTTGGTAATTCTTTGGAAAAAAGGAACTCTTCTTGTAAAATGGTATCAACGTAGTTGATAAATCGCACAAACACCAAGAGTATTGCACAGTCAGCAACATCAGTTGACTCGTCTAACTGCAATGCAAATTTCTTGCTCATTTTCAAAGTGTCTACTAATTGTTCTTTGACATCAACTGACATGTCCGCAATGCGTCGACTTACAGTGTTGTTGGATAATGGGATGGCGCGAATCTTGTTAGCCATGGTCTCTCCTAACACTGCTTTTGCCATATCGATTGCAGAAGGAAGAATTAATTCCTCCGCTATTGTGTGCGGTTTTTTAGCCTTCGCAACTCTCAACGCTACTTCGTATGATGCCTTCAATCCGCTTGAATTAAGCGTTGTGAATTTTTTTAAGCTGGAAGTTTGCTTTCTCAATCCTTTACTTTTAAGTTTGAAAAATTCGGCTGACTTACCGACAGTTTCACGGTGTTTTGTTACCTGGTGACGTGACAGTTTGGACGGTTTCATGCTAGCATTCGCAAGAATCTCCAAACAAATCACACACTGAGGTCTTGGTTCATTGCTTGAATCAGCTGAAATAAATCCGAATTTCAGATATGATTCATAATATTTACGTTTCGGCGGACATGCCTTCTTCGTACTCGGAAGTCGATTATCAAGAGTTGAATTAACATCATCGTCTGACTCCGACTCTGAGCTATGACCACTCACACATGACAAAGATTCTCGTTTTCGGTTCAGAAATTTATCCATGTTTTTTCGCAAAGTTTTAAAATTTAAAAATTAAATTTGTGAAATTTAAATACACGTTGTTTATTTTTGAATGGCAGACGTTTTTAATAATCATGCGTTGCTAAGTCTCGTTGCTAAGTCTCGTGCGCTGTTTCCTGTTCACATACACGCACAAGTAGAAGCTAGTTATAGCCCAACCATAGTCAAATGTTGTTTCGCTAGTTATAACGGAATAAAGTATGACGTTTGAGGGTTACTGGAATAAATACTGAAATTAACAGAGAAATAAGAAGAACTTTCGCGACCCACTTGCCAAAGCTCTGAGACCCACTTTTGGGTCGCGACCAACAGTTTGGGAAACGCTGGTCTAGGCAGTCCTTTACCCGTTACCCTGTTTATCCTTAAGCAAATTTCCGCCTATAATGCGCACCGTGTGTTTTCCATATTGCAGGAAATTGCTTGTGCGAAGGAAGAAGAGGATGAAAAGAAGGATGAAGCTGGCTCTGGTTCACAATATCTGATGGAAGATACTTCCGATGATCCAGCCACAGGTAACCAGTCGCCCGTCGCATATTCATCTTTCAAATGGTTAAGCAGGTTAACCGAGGTGAGGTAAGATTAGATTCAGGGTCGGACTGGCTTGAAAAAGCGGCCCGGGAAATTTGGTCATGGCGGCCCACTTGATTATTCGTTTCATATGGATTTTTGTAATTATTTAATTTGTTTACGGATTTTTAAATTTAATTTTAAATTTATATATATATTTTTTGTATTTATTATTATTTTATATATAAAAAAGAAATTTTAAACTTACCAACTAAAATATTGATAAAAAGAAATTTTTCAAAAACACGTCTGTAAGTTGTAAGTGCCTTTTAATTTCTGCAAATAGAGGGGTAAATGCCGGGATTTGCTTTTTCGAACCACTTCCTCGATATGTGCTTCCAACAACGGATCAATTTTGCTAACAAGCAAAAGAATCTCCAAAAATTCCCATGTCATACTGTCATCGAGCAATGTGTACCCAGACTCTTCTGCACCCCTGTAGCTAAGTCCACGCTTACCAATAACTTTTAAAGTTTCTATGATTCTTTCTAAAATTAAACGATTCTTTTTAATCTCTTCAGCATTTCGACGCGTATAAATGCTTATAATATCTTTGGAATTGATTTTTAAAACATATGACTCTGTGCAGGCTGCATGTAGTGCACTGCTTTCATGTTCTGATATTCTTTGATAGATATGCTTGGAATTTGTAATGTTATATCCACTAATGAATGTTGATTGATCTGAGGCTTTGCTAAATGCCAGACAAAATGAACAAAACAATTTTTGTGTGTTGTTGTCGTAGGTCAGCCATTGACGAGGCTTAATTTTTCTGAAATAAACGTTCTGGTAATTGAGTTTAACGTTGAGATCAAAATTTTGTTGTTTCGGATGAAATTTAAAAAAAGTTCTCAAACAATCTGCTGGTGGTTTCAAAATATAATTATAATTGTTTTGAGTTTCTTCACTTGGCTCACACTGACTAATGTTCAAATTATATTGAACGTCAGAGTTGGGGTAAGCAGTTGGGCTTGCATTGACACCATTGGCATCGAAAGATTCATAACTATCTGCCGCTTTAATTTTAGAATCATGTGCGTCATTGGGTGGTAATAATAATACCGCATCAGCGGCATCGCAAATTGAATGAGGATCCGTAATTATTTCTGCTGTTGCTATATCAGCCGTACTGATATTAACAGTTGAGTTGGTACTGGAAGATGTTGCAAACATGTTCGTTAACTTTTGATATTTATGGGCATGGTTCTTTAAACTTGTTTTATTTCTTATTCGTTCTTTCTCAGCACCTCCTTTTCGTTTATTCATTTTTCTTTGGGGTAGAGTACGTATACCAGAAATAAAATTAAATTTAAAAAAAATTAAAACCAAATTTGTTTAAACACGTCAAAATCATTCTATTATTACTTAAGAGTAGACTAAATGTTGATACGCTGCCGCCAACTCCTCAAAAGTCAAAACGGAAACAGAATTTAAAAGAGTGAATAACCGACCAAAAGTAAAATATACAATGAGCTTGTTTTCAATTGCCACCTGGGCACGTTCGGAGCGCCCTTCCCTTTAACAATTAGATAAAAACTTCCGCCCTCCGACGGCAATTGAAAACAATCCCATTACAATTGAACAACTGAACTATAAATAGACGGAAGGCCGATAGGCTCACCAAGTTCCAAGCTAGTTATAGTTCAGTAGATTGAACGTGGGACTGCGTTTTTTGAGTACTAATGTGCCGCTCAATGAGGGCGGCGCGAAATCAAGTTTATTAAACGATTTCTGTGTGGCTGCCGTCAGATACGCTAGCCTATAATCAACGGTAAATTAAAATGTAATTACAAATATAATGACTTTTTTCTGGCAGTCCGCGGCCGCCGGCCCACCGGGAATCTCCCGGTATCCCGGCGGCCCAGTCCAAGCCTGATTAGATTTGAGAGGCTAAGATTAGTTGTATGGTAAGGTAAGGATGGGACGTTCTACGAATCTAAATTGGAGATTAACATGGGACCACAACCATGGCAAACAAATAAGATGTGCTTTGTGCTAACTTATATCAAGGGTGTTAAGTGCTATTAAAAATTGTAGTTTCAACAATAAGCAAAACATTGTTCATAATATTCGGCGTCGGCCGCGTCGTCAGTGGAAGATAATTGCCACCACGCAGACACGTAGAGCCAAACTGACGAATCCCGTCTACAGTTGACAGATTACATGATGCGAGTTTCATCAATAGGTTAGAATGACAACACGTGCGTCCTAGCAACACATGAAGACTCTACGTCAGAGTAGTCCCTCATTGGTGGAAAATGACGTCATACGTCCGGATTTCCCTCGAACCACGGGGTGCACGTTGAGCAGGTATTCGTCGCGTGTGCCGGTCAGTGTATTGAAGAGCCACCAGTTACTAGCGCCCAAGGTCACCTCAACGACCTGCATCGCTTCTCCTCTTCTTTCCCCGAGACAAAAGTCAACCACGTGTTGGGGTGTACAGCGCTGTACACGGCCTATGGATCCGAGACTCCAGATAGATGGGCTTCCAGAGGCACAGGCTGTACACGGCCCATGGATTCGAGACTCGAGATAAATGGGCCCTCAGAGGCGTACACGGCCCATGGATCCGAGACTCCAAATAGATGGGCCTCCAGAGGCATAGGCTGTACATGGCCCTCGGATCCAAGACTCCAGATAGATGGGCTTCCAGAGGCACAGGCTGTACACGGCCCATGGATTCGAGACTCGAGATAAATGGGCCTCCAGAGGCGTACACTGCCCATGGATCCGAGACTCCAAATAGATGGGCCTCCAGAGGCATAGGCTGTACATGGCCCTCGGATCCAAGACTCCAGATAGATGGGCCTCCAGAGGCATAGGCTGAACACGGTCCATGGATTCGAGGCTCCAGATGGCATGAAGCGGGTAATTGGGGCGCAAGGGTATAATGTAAGTGAAGATCAGCCTAAGAGAGGGGAAGATATTTTTAGATTGCTTTTTGCACACTTTTCTGTTCTTTAGTCATCCACTGATTCCCTGTTCATTTTAGAGCGATGCTGCAGATGTGATTAGGATAGATCAAATCAGAATAGAAATACCTTTCATTGGATTTGATTAGATCATATTATTGGTTTTGCTTTCAAAACAGTTGGCCCTGCAAATGTTATCATTTGGAAAATTGATTCTCCACAGAGTTTCTGGAGAATATGCAACTCATCAACAGGAATAAGGCACACAGAGGAATCAGTCTCATTCAGCTTCAGAAACCGTTTCAGCTGACGGTCAGTCGTTCATTCGAATCCTAGTGTGAGATGCCTGAAGCTCTAATGGCGCCAATATTCAAGATGTTACAATTATGCAGTCAATTATTTCAAATGTATGCATTAAACCGTTTTAGAAATCGGGTCGCAATCGAAGAAATCAGGAAAGTAAGGAACTGACATAGTATATTAGTATAATGGTGTATATATATATATATATATCAGCCAGACGAAGTCATAGAATACCATAATGGAAAGAACTGGACGCTCTCTTGTTCTTTTCCCAGGTCATCATGAGCAGGCATTGTATGAATCCCAGGGTCCTGGTCCAACGCGTCACGCAACTTGGCGTTTACTCTGTTGCTCTTGTTGCTATCAGCAACAAATTTGTAATTTGTTTATGAAAGTTAAGTGTTTGTTTAAGATAGATGTAATTATTTGTTAGTTTGTTGTCTATGACCTTTTGTAGCGCCAGCTATAGGCACCCTCGAAGTCGCTCCTTACTAGCATGAAGCGCGTAATTGAGGCACAAGGACAAGTTTTGTTGCTAAGCAACAGGAAAGCTCTCGCAAACGTATGGAACCAAACCAGCGAGATTTCAGTCATAATTCACTTTGAAAGAACTTGGGGTTGTGGATTTGTATTGGGAGGAAGTCACTAATGATGTTAGTCGAATAAAGCGCTCCCTGCGCACATCTCAGCCACTGACTGGAACTCCATTGGCTGATGGTAGAACGCATGCGCGATGGTTTGAATCCAGACTTACCTCAATTTGTTTTAAGAAATAAAGATATCAGCATTTGTTTATAGGTTGAATTAGTAATTTATTCCGAATACTGTGCTTTAGGATTTCTCAAATTTGACGGTTACTAAACTGGAGAAGTATCTCTTGCTTTTATCTGCTCTGGAGGAGAACTTGGCCGAGTATGAAGACATAAAACGTGACCTGGAAGAGGTAAAGAAATGACCACTTTGTCACAAAATGTACCAGAGCATCATCGTACTTTAGACTTATTCATTGGCTGATATTTATGGAACGCCAGTTTATAGGGGCACAGTTGTCTAGTGGTTGACATCATCAACTATTAATCCAGAGAGGGAGGGCGTTAAAATCTTTGCCAAATGAATTAGCTAGTGCCATGCGCCGGGCTTTTGAGTTACGCTTTGGTGTTTGGAGATTACGATTACGATTATCGAAGGCCTCAATATCTTCCGTCTCTGACCAAGGAATGGACTTGGGCTACTTGTTTGTCCCACTGGCCTCAGCTTCCATGGAGCATCGGAGCTTTGTGTGGTTAGCCTACTATCATAGAATAGATTATCCTGTTGCGTGAAATCCTCTCGACCTCAAACACTTGAAGACCAAACTCGGTTCGAATATCGTCTGATCGAGGCCGCCTCTAACGATTTTTGTAAAGTGGCGATACTTAAATCTTCAGTTACGATATCTTCTAGAGTTTACATTATCTGTCATCTTTGTAGGCCAGACAGTTATTTATTTTATATAATTTAAAGTAGCTAAAACATTATTATTAGATTTATTAACATTGAAATGCTGACACACCACAGCGCATTTAAGTTTATTGTTCCAAAAACAAAGATTACATGAATGCAGTGTCTAAAATGTTTGATACAAATGGCAGACTCGTAAAAGG
This sequence comes from Bimastos eiseni, assembly GCA_959347315.1. Classification (NCBI taxonomy): domain Eukaryota; kingdom Metazoa; phylum Annelida; class Clitellata; order Crassiclitellata; family Lumbricidae; genus Bimastos; species Bimastos eiseni. The sequence goes on along the minus strand of OY365806.1, from coordinate 50,804,083 downwards.
CTGTTTATCAGAGTCGCACATGTATATCAGACCACAAAATGCTTCGTGTACAGTTGTACACTATACTTGCGCATACGTACATGTACACATACAAGCACAAACACACGAATGCGCACACATGCATACAAATAGGCCTATACGTGCATGCATTAATACTATACGGCATGCATAGATGCTTGCATACAAATGCAACTGTTTTAGTTGTACGAGTTGGTGAAAAACTTGAACTTGTTGGACGTCCTGCAAAACATCTACTCCGACTCAAGTTACAGCATGGATCCGGCAGACACGGTTCGTGTCTCATATATTTTCTCATTGTGTACAAGTTGACTTCATATACCAACCTGTTAAAACGGTTCTACGTCTTTTTACCCCCGTCACTTGATCCCCGTCAGTTGATCCCCGTCAGTTAATCCCCGGTCAAAGGCGTCAATTGGCCCCCTAGTCAGTTGATCCCTTCGTCAATTGATCGAGGGATCAATTGACCAAGGGATCAACGTGACGTTTTGGCGCAGCCGTTTTGGCACAGCCGTTTTGGCACAGCCGTTTTGGCGCAGGACGTATTGGCGCAGATCTCTGATACAAGAATATTGTATACTATGTATTATATAAATATATTATCTGGCAATCTACACTTCAGTGTCGTAAATTATTCCACATGGGAAATCAGGTTAAGCCTCGGGAGCGTCGGTAGTAGAAGATGAATCGGTGAAAAGAATCATATTTTAAACCGGATCAATGAAAAGGATTGGCCCTACTGTTAAACTGGAAACTGGATTGATGAAAATAATCATGCTTAAATGGAAACTGGATTTATGAAAATAATAATGCTTAAATGGAAGCTGGATTGATGAAAATAATAATGCTTAAATGGAAGCTGGATTGATGAAAATAATGCATTTTAATTGGAAGCGAGATTGATACAAAGCTTGTGACTAAAGGATTCCACGACAAGTAAAAATTCTCATATTCATCCCGCTTCTATTTAAGCATATTTTTTTCATCATTCCAGTTCCCAGTTTAGTCTAATTATTATCGTCGATCATGCTTCGCGTTAGATTATATATTGTATCAGATAGAAGTGCGCCAAGGCGACCTGCGCCAAAACGTCCTGCCCCGTGATTCCCTGCCTATTGAACCCAGTCCAATTGATACAACATTCATGTTCCACTTGCGACCTTCTCCATTAATTTAAAGAACGATGTAAAAGAGCACGAAGTGTTAAAATGAAAAAATACAAAAGCGTATTTGAGAGTCATGATATGATTAGTTTATCAGCACGAAGTCCTAAGAATGAGCGTCTATGCATGGGATAAATGAGCCATAGCTCTGAGATATAAAAGAATCTCCGAACGGCCGTATACGGTTACAACGCGAACTGACACGAAGCCTGGTCATTCATTTGTTTTTTTGTAATGTTATTTTGTAAATCTCTAAAATCAATCTTTTATTTACTGATAGTATCAACTACAAGTCTGTGACACGCAACCTAGAGATTTGAGGAGATCTATTGACTAGGGGACCAATTATAGGGGACTTTTTAAACATGGCTGCTAATAAATGGCGCCTGTGTCAAATGTGGGTAAGCAACCCAAGGTAATATTGTGTGTGATGTATGTTTCTTCACGCAAAAGTATTCTAAAGGTTAGCCAAATTATAAAATGCCTACGTGTTGTTGCATTCCAAAATTCAAAGGAAAAGAAGGCGGCAACCTATTAGATCTGAAAGCTTTAACTTGCGTGCAATATTTATAATTTTCTTGTTCGCGCAGCGGTAAATGGAAAGTCCGCTGTGATTGGACGTAAAAAATTAGACAAATTGCCATCTCCTCTCTCCATTTCTAGTGTTCATATTTATGTATTGATTCATAATGGAATTATATTTTAATTCCTACGCCAGTCATCGATCGGAACAACATAAACAAACAACGCATGGCCAATATCAAATTTTTTTAAAGACCTATATGCATACTGGTGTCACCAACTTTTAATTAAAGGAATTGCCCGCAGAGTCCCCCATTGACGGGGGATCAACTGACGGGGAATCAATTGACGCGATACCGTTACAACAGTATGGCCTGAGACAGCAGAGTGGCTAATGCCGCCACATTTACCATCTACAACTTGCGTTCGAATCCCGATACTCTATCGTGAAAACGAAATTGCATATATCGTCGCAATTGTAATCTCCAAACTTCTAAAGCGCCACTTGGAAGCCAAGTCCAGGGCACCCAGAACCCACCCAAATCAGAACACACACACACATATATATAAATATATATATTGTAACGGAACGGGGACTATTCGACAGTGACCAGGATGACGACTTGCAGCCCCGTCCGATATGGGGGTAGTTCGAGTTGCAGTCCGCTGAGTAAGGTTTCAGTGGTTTGCTGAAGACTAACCATTTAAGGTTTAAATAGCTCCTTTCTGGATGACGCTTGGAATAAGACACGCTTGCTCGATAACCCTCTTGGTGACGCGAGAATAAGACACGCTTGTTCGATAATCCTTTTTTAATGTACAACGGAAAACAATACTTCGGTAGCGCCCATTCGGAAACAATCCGTATCTCACCCCTTCAATACGCCCTACGTCGATAACTAACGAGTAACTGCAACGCTACGTCAATGGCTGACGGCGACTACTATGCTACGTCAATGGCTGACGGCGACTATCGCAAATCTACGACGACTATATCCACGACGACTATCGCAAGCCACGACGACTACTCGTGCTTCCTAGGAGCCGAGACTGCAAGGCCGAAGCCGAATCTACAAGGCTCCCCGATGACGATCTCCAGACGACGACGACGATGATTCCAATCTTCCAGGCGAACTCCTTTTATACTAATTTGCTGTAGATAGTAGATGACACACAGTAGATAGGATACAGTAGATATCTACAGTAGATAGTAGATAATACACAGTAGATAGTAGATAGTAGATAGACTTATACAGCAGGTAGATACCACTGTAGAAAGAACACAGTAGACAAGTGTACACAACAGGCAGACACTACAGCAGGCCGACATCAGGTAGGCGTACCCCTGAATCGTTACACGCCACCCGCAGCAACATCTAAAAAGTCTCATTTTGGGAACGCCTAATCACAAGATTTCCCCTAATTAAAACGTACATCGGCTTCAGTTCAGACAATAGTCCACAAAGCAAATTAACAGACTTAACAGTCAGATCCTATATAATGCAACATGAAAATCACGTGGACTCAATCTTCCATAGCTAATTATAAAATTAGACATTGTCGAACAGTCCAAACAACTCATAAGAACTAGGCCAACAATTATCGCATAACAAACCAAACAGTAAATCATACGAAATCGGTCAGCTTGACAGTTCAACAGAAAGCAGGCATGACACAATAACATTATACTAAAAGTCCATGAACGATCACACAGTTGTCTGACGAGAACATTGTTCGTTCCTGAAAATAAAATTCCTTTCAGAAATCTTTTGTGAAAATAAAAGTCCTTTCGACAGTTAACAATTTCTTTGTACGGCGTTTCATTGCTTCCATCGTCCGTTTGTTTTCTTCACCAAATTACTGCAGCGTCTCTCCATTTAATCGCTGTGTCTTCTCTCTTTATCAACAGATGTCGTATTAATCCTTTGCTCTTTTTCGAACGTCGTATTCGTCTTTACGCTCTTTTTACCAGCGCTACGTCACGTCTGCCAGCCGTCTTGCTCTACTGAAATCGCACGGGACGACTCATGCATCGTCGAGGCCGATTAATCGCACCTAAGGCCGAACTTTCACACCGTTTCCCTGTTCATCCTTTCCACGGTCTGACGATAGCCTCAGATTTTCGCCAGCGGACAATTGTCTCGTTCCGTCCTCTGCCGTCGGAGCTTTCTTTACTTGCGGCCTGTTCCGCGCTCGCTTCGTGTTACTTCGCCGCAGGTATCCGTCTTGATCGACCGGTACGATCGCTGTGTCTACCACTGCTTCGGACGCAGCAGGCAACTCCCACTGTCTCTTTACTCGACCATAGCAAGTCCGTAGTTTATCAACATGCGCTACATAAGTCTTAGCTTTTGGCGACTTCTGCAATAGAATTTCCTGCAGGTTCGGAGCAGTATCCTCGTCTTGCACTTTCGAAATGTCATTTTTCGTACGAACGACCGCGGTTACCTCCCGCAGCAACAAGACTTTGGGGCCGATCTCTCCCTGACGACATTGGCTGCAGGGTTTCCTCGATAAAGCGTCGGCATTTCCGTGTTTACGCCCCGGCCTGTGAGAACTTCAACATAAAATTCCGCCAATTTTTCTAACCAGCGTCCTTGTTGGCCTATCGGCTCCGGAGGTTTCTGAAGCCACCTCAACGCCGCATGATCCGTCCGGAGGGTGAACCTCCTCCCCAACAAGTACTGTCGGTAAATTTGAGTGAAGTATACTATTGCCAGTAACTCTTTTCTTGTGACACAATAGTTTCGCTCCGCTGCAGAGAGTAACCGGCTGCCATAGGCGACTACACACTCGTGTCCATCGACTCGCTGCGACAACACCGCATCAAGTGCTACGTCGGAAGCGTCGCAATCCAATGTATACACCGAATTGTCACTGGGCAGGCTCAGTAGTGGAGCAGTAGTGAGCGCTACCTTCAAACGATCGAAAGCGCTGTGACCTTCTTCTCCCCACACGAATGGCTGATCCTTCTTTTTGGCTAACACGACATTTGCTGCCCATTCACCAACTACCGGCTCCACTACTTCGCTTGCTACAATTTGTTCCAACTGCGCGTCTATTTCTGCTTGGTAATGCAATGGCTGCCTTCTCAATGGCTGTCTTATCGGCCGAGCATTCCCGGTGTCAATCCGATGCTGGAAAACTTCAGTGCTCCCTAAATCTCGGTCGATTGTCGAAAATATGTCGCTATAGTCTGTCAGCAGGACTTGCGACCTTTCTCTTATTTCCCCGGGAACATCATCCGGTATACCTCCCACAAGCTTCTCAATCAACTGACTAGTCATCGGCGCGCTCGGTTTCGGAGTGATTTCATTTTCACACTCTATTTCCACAGGGTGGAGATCACCGATCAACTGATTGACCGACAGCGTAGCAGGCTGATCGCTCAAATTCAAAACCATTACACTCGCTCGGTCTGCTTCTTTACTCAATACCACTCGCGCTAAATGTACTCCTGGCTTAATCTCCCTAGCTTCAGTCATCCACGCCTGAGCCGTGCTATTGAGATTCCTGTACTGAGTTCGAAAAGGAACATCACACTGAGAATTTGGCAAAACAGTCACTTCTTCCGCGACCATCACTCGTTGGCACCACAATGAGCCATTCCCCTTAATTAATGGGATGTTTCGCCGTCCAATGAAAAGCGCACCTGTCCCAAAACCAATTCTACATTTATGCTGCCTCAACCAATCCTTACCGAGCACTGGCTCGCCTACTTGATCAGATACCAGTAAAATTTGTCTCAACTGCAAATCCTCTCCAAATCTGAATGTGCTCACTAACTTCGCCCAAAACCCACGAGTGCTAGGTTGAAGCATTAGCCCCTCTACGTCAGACAACGGTACCAGACTTACCTCTGACCCAGTGTCCACTAAGCAGGTCCTCGAGCGTCGATTTATCGTCCCGCGTATGTAGATGGCATTGTTCGTGTCCCTGTTCTGTCCCTCACGTGTGGTATGGTTGGTAACCGTCGTTCCGTCGTTTTCGATCTCCGATGAAGACGAAGGCCGTGCGTCGTCAGGGCGGTGATAAGGCCGTTGCCGTTGACTATACTGGCGTGCGATGTGTCCGATTCGTCCGCAGTTGAAGCAGGTTACTCCACGTCCTGGATTCCTTGTGCGATTTACTGGTGTGGTGAAATTCGGCTCTGCGTCGATATTCGTTCGACGTGAGTTTCGTAGCTCCTCTAGCTGCCGACAGAATTTCTCCTCCATGCTTTGTTGCCTCTTTTGCTCAGCAGCGATGAAGCCTTCCAATTGCGATTGAAACGCTCCGCCGTTGTCATTCCCTTGGGTGCCTCGTACTCGGTTCGCTGGCCTTCGTCGCTCTTCTGACTCAGACGTGTGCTGATACGCGGCCAGGCGCAAGGCCACTCGATACGCTTCGTCGAGCGTCTTCGGTTCTCGCTCCCTCACTTTAAGAGCCAGTTCTCGATCTCTAATCGCCTCGAGGAACGCATGTTTCGCAACAATCTCCGTCGTCTCATTCGAAGGCACTGGGTATGCGAGAACGATTAGTCTCCGGATATGATATCTCCGGATAGGATATAAGAGATCGCTGAGACTCTCATCGCTGAGACTCTCATCGCCCCTTTGTCGACGATAATAAAGTTGGGCGCGAAACGTTTCCGCCTGCCCCTCCGTTGCGTATCGTTGACGCAGTCTCTCGACGAGTTGTTTATAAGATACATCCGTACGGGATCCAAAATCCCATAGCAGCTGCGTGGTCACTTTTTCCAGAGAACAGCGCAGAAAGTCCGCTTTATCAGCGATTATGCCAGGCGCAAACTTCAAACTGAGCCATACACGATTCCAATGATCCCGTGCCATCGACTATCGCAAATCTACGACGACTGAATCCACGACGACTATCGCAAGCCACGACGACTATTCGTGCTTCCTAGGCGCCGAGACTGCAAGGCAGAAGCCGAATCTACAAGGCTCCCCGATGACGATCTCCAAACGACGACGACGATGATTCCGATCTTCCCGGCGAACTCCTTTTATACTAATTTGCTGTAGATAGTAGATGATACACAGTAGATAGGAGACAGTAGAGACTACACAGTAGATAGTAGATAATACACAGTAGATAGGATATAGAGTAGATAGTAGATATCTACAGTAGATAGTCGATGATACACAGTAGATATGAGACATTAGACAATAGAGACTACACAGTAGATAGGATACAATAGATAGTAGATATCTACAGTAGATAGTAGATAATACACAGTAGATAGTAGATAGTAGATAGACGTATACAGCAGGTAGATAGCACAGTAGAAAGAACACAGTAGACAGGTGTACGCAACAGGCAGACGCTACAGCAGGCCGACACCAGGTAGGCGTACCTCTGAACCGTTACAATATATATATATAGTTATAGGCCTACGTGAGCAACTCTATTTACCTCAACTTTGATCCTGCATTCGCTCACACATATTCACTTCAGATTCTCCTGTCCGCAACTAATTTGCAATTTTTAGGAAATGCCACCCCCCTCCGATCACATCACACATCCTAGCCGATCTTACTTACATGACCAATTCGCTGTTTTCGATAGACTACTTAGCCTTTCATTGGCACTTGCTCTTCGTTGCGTCTATACAGGGTAATGCTAGCTTAAGTTCTGCACAGAAGGGCGTAAAAGTATTGAATCGAGACATGAAGCAATTGGTGGATATTCTGAGGCGACCAGGGCGACAACAGGCAGCAGCAGCAGCAGCAGCAGCAGATGTCGCGGTCAGCAGGGCGAATGAGGAGACGAGGAGGCGGGTAAGTGCCTCATCCGACAGCAGTCAGGGAAGGAAGCGACTGGCTCCATCTGATGCGCTACATCCGTCGGCCACAAGGAAATAGCCATATTCGATTGAACGATACATCCGGTCGAGGGCACGTCGACGCTATGTCGAACAACAAAGGATCAGATAGAAGAAGAAGCGATGTATGCGCTTCCTTTGTATCTTCTCTTGTGTTAAACTAAATAAAAAAATATGTAACCATCAAGTTGTGTTTCTTTCATCTGTCACCTAAAACAGAATCCTCTTATATTTACATTTCGTTTTCTATCTCTGTGATATTTCATATGTTTAATGTTTATGTTCGTTACGGTTGGATCTCCGTTTAAATAAAGTTCAGAGACGTTACGCCGAAATAAAGCGCATAATATATAGAGTAGCGTCTGTCTGTTTCTAATAAAATGGTTAAACTGAGTTCACAACGATTACGACGAGGTCCAACATGTGACACATATGGTTGTCGGTTGTCAGTTCTTAGGTGCCGACTTTAAGTTGAACATGTGACACGTACGGTTGTCAATTCATAGGCGCTGACTTTTAGTCGAACATGTGACACGTACGGTTGTCAATTTATAGGCCCCGACTTTTAGTCGAACATGTGACACATACGGTTGTCAATTCATAGACGCCGACTTTTAGTAAACTGCACTCGGGTAGCAGGCCAAGGATAACAGTGCTTCCCCGTACTCAGTTTGCCCTCAACCTCCATTTCCTCCTTTTCGCCCTCCGGCATTTTATAATTTTACAATAAGTAATACCTAATCCAGGGTAATAACTGGAATGTCCCGAAAGTATAACCTCTCCCCAGAACCTTGACGAGTTCTGGAGTCCCTGTTGCCTCTGTGGTGTCGGCGCCGATGGTTGTCATGAAATATATTTTAATAAGATTGGTCTAAAATTTCGCCATTCATAATTACATGTTGGAATTGATGTAGTACTTTCATTTTACGATTTCAGCAGACTTGTCCTCAGACTCCGTTTGTTCGTTTTTTATCACTGAACCATTTTGCCTAATAAATATGCCTACGGTCTGTATCCTCTCTTACCTTAACTCCTTACTTACTTGTCTGCCGCCATACTGTGTCCCACTCATCATCTTCTTTTAGCAATCATCTTCAACCGTAGTTATCGGTATGGAGTCCAGGCAACTGCCCACTTGTCTGCCATTCGATCGCTTCTTCCTTCCTGATGGTATACCCACTGGAATGCGGATTTCATTTAAGGGATTGAGTGGAACCCATTCAAGATTATCTATTCGGGACCACTCTCGACCCAACCCAGGCAACAGAAGCGGACATGACGTGGCCTCAGAGAGTTTGTCGCTTGGCGCAATTCCGTATAAACTCATTCCAGCAACGAGGAGTGGAAGATCAGCCTGCCTGGAAGAGCGGAGAGAACCACGGCGTCCAGGGTAATGGCAGCAGAGAAACCGTGATTAGGCCTAAACCAAAGCAGTGATCCGCTGCAAGAAATGGGTCCATGACGCTATACAAATTCCGTGATAACACATCATAAATATATCGATGCATTCATAGCAACATTCATATATATATATATATATATATATATATAGGATCTCGTGATGAGCACCATACCAAGCTATTTTCTATAACTTGGTATGTGAAGTGCCTTTGTGCAGGTATTCAATATTCATACATACAAACATGCATCATGTACATACGTGCATGCAACATTTTTCACGTATATGTGTATACATACATACATACGTACATACATACATACAAATGTATATACTTGTATGCATGCATGCATAAACGGGTTGGTAAAGAACTAGGCCTACGGCCGATCTCGTAAGAAAACGATGAGCCCAAATACGACTGGGAAATGGAGAACATCTTCACACAACAACCGCGTCTCAAACTAAAGCTATAGCTGGACCAGTCTTAATAACAAAGATATACATGTACAAGACTCAAAAAGAAGAACAAAAGAACAAAAGTCAGAGGAATAGAACGAAGGAAAGAATAAAAAAGAACAAGAGGAAGAAGAAGAAAATGAAGAAGAAAAAAAGAGGAGGAAGAGGAGAAAAGGAAATAAGAGAAATAGAAACGAAATTGAAGAAGAATAACAAATATACAACGACGCTGTTTCCTTCCTTTCATCGCAATCTAATCCTAACTGTATATAATACAACTGCTGTCATTAATAGCCAGGTCTATAGGAAAGAACAAACGAGAGAGAAGCGATTCTTCGTGAAACACTGGCATTGAACGTTGTTGATTATCTTCTCTTTAAAGTAAACAGAAAGGCGTACAGAATCAATCAGGGTCAATGAAAACGTTAGGAACAACAGCAACAACAACCTCCTGTCTAAACGCATCTGCTACATGCACACATGCGCAGCGATCATCAACCTCTCAGCCACCGATCGTCAGCCTTCAGCTGTTCTGACTCTGACTTGAACTATGGGACTAAATGGAGCAAATTGTAGACAGACGCGGCGCTAATCTTACGACTGAATCTACTTATGCTGTACTGCATAATAGGCCTATTGGCTACGTTCTGCATTGTTCAGGTCAGAATAGTAAAAAGCCCTAAATTCTTAAATAAAATTAATGTCCCTCTAATGGCAGTATATTGATACATTCTGAAGGCAAGCAGCGCGATGTCGTCCTAAGCTTTACATGTATTTTGAAAATGAATTCACAGATCTTTCAGTCATATTGGCCTGAAAAAGAGAAAATCCTTTCAAAATATCAGTTCGTCTATATTTTAATAGATGAACAGTTGTACACAGGAAAGAGGACAACAGTTAGAAATCTTCTGTCGCATATTTAAATTTTAAAACGAGCAACATCGTTCCTAGAAGAGTTCTCCGTCGAAGGTTCGAAACAGGTCACAGTCAGGTTGAAGTCATCGTTCGGTCAAGGAATCTCTGCAACAAGTTTCAAAGCTACATGTCAACTCTGAGAACACTTGTGCATGCATTGAGCAATGTGATACACTAAGACATGTTGCGCAAATTTGACCCTGTTATTGTGTTGTGCTCTTGTACGCTAGATTATGTTACTTATTTTAACTTGTATTCAGCCATCCATCCACATACGGCCTGTGTCCACCCTATTTAATTTCGGGTTGGCTGAAACAAGGGTGGATGGTCTAAATGGATAATGAGTCAATGGATATTTATTTTTTGTCGACGTCTCCTAGTTGTCTTTAATGTCGTCGTTAATGTATGCTTGCATGGTTTTCTAGCAGGCCTACTTTACAGCTTGCGTCTTGAATGATAAGGGCATCGTACAACTTTGAGTTCGAATTTTCCAAAAGCCAGTCTTACCGTTCTGTGGACTTCACTGCATTCTATTAAATGTTATTATGTCTACTCCTCTGCATTGCTTTTTCCATCCATCTGGTCTGTCTCTTCGTAGTTTCCTTCTGATTCCTATATTGGACTAGTTAAATTTTGCTATGTTTGTTCGTTTCTCTACGAGATCCAGCTCCTCCGCTCTACCTTAAGTCACAGAATCTCCTTGTAACCTATCGCAATGTTACATCATAGAGCACAAAGGATTGACCGACCTGCGTCGTTTATTCGTGTTCCGCGTGTCCTGCCTCTGCTTCTGCCCCTTCCACCTCCTCGTAGCGGGGCAATCCGTCGTCTCCCCACTTGACGATCTTTGTCGGCTTAATTCTCGACGCAGGACGCAAGAACTGCGGGCCACCGTGGACCTTGTGGCGCTCGGCGTACGACCTCTTGTCCTTTTGACGCTCGTACTTGCTGTACATCTCGATCTTTGCCTACACATAATAATGCGCTATACGTTATAATAATGATAATGGTAATAATAATAATAACAACAACAAAACAGCAGCAATACGAAGAAGTAAAAGTAGAAAAAGAAGAGGAAAAAGGACAAATAGGAAAAAAGATCACAAAGAAGAACAAAAGAACAAAAATAAAAGGAATAAAACGAAGGAAAAACAGTAAAAAGAATGAAAGGAAGAAGAGACAAATGAAGAAGAAAAAAGAGGAGGAAGAGGAGAAGAGGATATAAGAAAAAAAGGAACGAAATGAAGAAGAATAAAAAAATACAAAGATGCTGTTTCCTTCCTTTCATCGCAATCTAATCCTAACTGTATCAGGCATAGAACATCGACAATAGACGAGACTGCCTTTGACAGTTTGCCGGTAATAAGTTACATGAATATTGACGTCTGCCGCTGCTGATAATAGTTATGATCACGATAACATTAAAGATAGCCAATTGAGATACATAGGAGCAACGGATAGAAAATATTCATCGAGCTATGGAGTAACTGTTCTGCGCGGAAAAGATTATCTGTACAGACTGTACAGTTAGCACGACAGTCTGGTCACCTGTCAGCATGAATCTGAATTTTACGAGCGTAATTATGGCCGCGAGCAACAGTACTGGTCAATGGGCATTACAGGGAGGCCGCTCGGCTAACTCGAATTTGCAATTGTTGGTTTACAGACCTTCTGCGATACCGATCAGACCACAAGGTGCTGGCATAAACTAATCTTGCCAAAAATTTCAATAGTATATCAATTATAGATTTATGAACAGGATTCGCATATCATAAATGGTCGTCGCTGCTTCTCAAGTTTAACTCACTGGAGCTCCTGCGAAGTGTGCTTGAATTTGATCGATTCTGAAAGTAAAGAAAATAAATGATCAATAAACATGTAAATAATTCATTGATAGGTGAATTATTGGTCGTATTCATGGCCTAACCAATTTATAATAAGCTTAATCATCGGAAATAGGCTCTTTATTCTGCGCATTTACTCTAGGTTGCGATCATTCAAAAATAAAACATTGAGGAGGTCAAATTTGGCTCGAATAATCACACAACTTTATCTTAATTAAATAAACATAGGTTGGGTACAGAACGCAATTCATCTGGAATGACGTTCCATGCTTTCGGGCCAGTATGTTTGATCGACAACATTCCAGTTTTGTTCTAGAAAATATAGGTCTATAGTTTAAAGGAGCCCATAAGTATTTAGCTCAGAGAGAGGTGATAAGTAATTGTCGACTATAGAATGTAATTGTCTGTAGGCTTATTTGTACAAGAATTCGTTGGTTTGGAAAATCATTCACCACTCAACCTTTAGTATGCTATACATGTACAAGTCGGTTTGGAGGACATTACTTTCTTCAATCATGTTAGCTAGTTTTAAGCCCAGATGATGTTGCAATAAGCTAGATAGCTGGTTAATCACAGTGTAATATAGTTTATGGTAACTTTATACCATATAATTATATATATATATAAATTTAGCTGATGTTACTCTTGGCATTGGAGTAATTGTTTTCTATGCGAACTGAATAGAATATAGTTAGCTTTAGTGACATTTAAGGACAATTTGTTAGCCTTGAACCAATCGTTCACATGCTCAAGTTCCTGGTTGACAATTTGGAATAATTTGCCATATGTGAGGTGCAAAAATCATAGTGTCATCAGCAAACAAGAGAAAGTGAAGGATATATGAGGCATTTGTTGGCGCGTCGTTCATAAAAAATAAAAAAGTAGTGATCCCAAAATCGAGCCTTGGGGAACACCATCTCTTATGAGACTTAATGACGATATTACACCATTACACTCCATCTGTGGAAGATTAATAGAAAGAGCAGTACATATGCAAACAAGCAATGGTCTGATATCCAGGAAAGTAATCACTGATGGACACTCGCAAATTCGTAGCGCAGACATTGGAGCCCTATCCTGGAATGGCGTCTGACATCGTGGTCAGATACGAGTACAATCGTATCACCACTGGTGAGATTTTTCAGCTCATTGGACACTGTTTTACCTACTGGTGTATTATGTTAGTTCTTAACGGCATTTAACATCATATGGGACAGTATCTGAGTTGATATTACATAGGAATGGATAAAAACTTGGAGAAAGTTCTGTGATGACTTACTCTTCGGATTGTTGCACTCTCTTCAGTCCACCTTTGCTGTAACACACAAGAGAGATCAATCGATGTCATACGAAAACAACCAATCATCGATTAACTAAACTTATTTCTTATCGTAATAATCACATCAACCTCTCATTAGGCTAGATTATCATGAACTCTTTGCCTCTTTCTCTTTGTTTCTGCCTCCCTAGATGGACGCTTTGAGTGGCTGCCATACGGTTAAATTCGACTCATATTAAACGCGCTATTGCCTTTTAACAACAATGTCATGGAATTTTGCTGTGTACTTGTTAGTGTGAATGAATAAAAATATATTATTATTGTAATTAAATTAATTAATATTATTATAATTATTATTGCTACTACCAAAAGCACAGTACTGACAGTTACAATCACTGCTACTCATGCTTCCCCAACAACTTCCATTTCTACTACTACTATTGATGAATTATCTATAGGTTACACAATTAATAGAAAGGGTATATTCGAGATCTATCTTGTGCTAGCCTTACGGCCCATCGTCGCGTGGGATTGCGTTTAGCATGTGCACTGCTTCGGCCCTGAAATTCACCCCGATCGCGAGCAATCCATATCCGAGTGAGGCCGTGGTTATATAGCAAACGCGCCTGATTTGCATATTTAAAGTTATCACAGCAGTCAGATGATGCATGTGAATGCAAATGACGGTTGTCAACTTGTCATTGTATCAAATGACGGCGAATTATGCAGCAATACGAAAGTATTAATGTCCAAATATCTTACTTAAGAGTAAATTGTGAAGCGAAAATTGTCACGCCGAACTAGAAACCCGCAAAAGAATGTTTCCTTCAAAGTAAATATATCGCCAAAGGTCTCGTTCTTGAGCTTTTGTTGGGAAAGAGAAACGTTACGCTAGATAGTTTGAATTTGAGGGAGGGGCTACAGCAAGTTGAAAGAGAAGACGTGACGAAAGTACAAATCTGTCTAGGACTATAGCAGGAGAGCAAAGAACCAACAGAAAATAAAAAGAAGATAGAAATGAAATGTTTAAAAGAACGCAGCACTCAGACTGACCCGACTTTGTTGGCTTGTCTGGCTCTCTCAGCGAGCTCCATCATCTAAACAGTTAAGTTTAGCAATTCCCTTTAGACAGATATGAACCTATTTCTTAAACACAGAGCGAAGAATAATCTAGATTTGAGCATTTATTCCAGTTTAGCAATGACTATTTCTCCCTTTATTTCAATGGTATTAATCTTCTTATAGAAAATAATATTAATTTTTGAGATAGGTCAATGATTTCAGTCTTCAGTCTGAAGTGAAGAACCGTTTAGGAATGTAAACATTTTCTGCAGCCTTCTTAAGTTCATATCGCCCTACAGAAGTGAAAGATAAATGCCAGCTGCCATGCTCGTCTTCCTTGACGATCGAGCCTGTTAAGTATTTGGTTAAGTGGACGGATGAGTCCATGTGGTGTGTTTGGTCTGTGATATGCAAGTGGGGTATACATACAGATGGAACATCTTAACTAATGTCTGCATCCTGCCTCAGTCGATGAGTTCTTCCATTGAGATCATTGTATTCACACAAAACCCAAACCTTTACCTCAGTCTGATTGCGTGAAGAGATAGATGGAAGTGCGTTATTATAGTTAGGAAACTTAGACTTAGAGGCCGTGTGTTCAAATCCTCATCAGATCAGAAGATATGCAGTCATTTCTCATAAGTTAGAAACAGATTCTTTTGATCGTATACCGTCTGTGGGTAGATAGGACAGCGAGAGCCAGGGCACAGGGCGAGGACGTGGGCGAAGACGATGGCGAGGGTGAGGGCTAAGGCAATGGCAGGGGTGGGGCGGGGTGAGGCATAGGCTGGGGGTGAGGACGAGGACGAAGGCGAAGACTGGCCACACCCTCACGTGCTAACACTTCGTATCTATGGCTGTCTCTCGAGAATAGCTTAAGACTCTCCTCTCATGTTCAATTGGCTCTTCGTCGTCGTCGTCACCACAATCATTGTCATGATCATCATCATCATCATCATCATATTATTATTATTATTATTATTATTATTATTATTATTATTATTATTCTACTTCTATTTTATGAAGTGGGCGATTGGCACTTTCACTTACATCCAATTGTTGGACCCTATAGCGCTTCTCAAGGTCATACTTTTCGCCCTCCAGTTTTCTGAGTTGTTTGTGAAGTTCCGTCGCCTTTTCGGCCAACTTGCCCTTGTCGAAACCACTGATCTCTCCAAGTGGTTGGATTCGCTGCTTCAGGATGGCTTTCTTCTCTGCCTCCAGTTGCTCTTTCGACTTCTTCGGAATTCCTTCCTCCTTCAATCGACATCACAATGCACACACATGTAGGTCATGAGTACGACGCCGCTTCTGAGTACTAAGCAACTATTGAAATTTAGAAAAGTCGTTTCATAAGTATCCATATACTCAGATACATAGTTTCGTGCAAATACACCACATATTATGCTGGAATGACTTCTGTGGCTCCATCATGTTACTGGAAAGCATGTAGTCAATATCTATTTGAGATATGCACATGTCTCACTAGAAGTCTGTCAGAATGGCTGATTATAGCACTGACCTATCATCATGCACTTAGACGGACACATAAACACAGATAGATGCAAACAGAGACAGAGAGAAATGCACAAAGGCAACCACCCATGGGATGACTACGTGTATGGAAAAGGAGCAGCATAACTGAAAATCTTACCAAACAAGGGAATGCATGTTGTATTAACTGTTATAATAGGCCATGCAGGGCTGATTTGTTCCCATATTAATGCCAATCTTAAACATGCAGGCTGCAGGAATCATCATCGTCATAATCATCATCGTCGTCATCGTCATTTTCGTCATCGTCGTCAATGTCATCGCCGTGATGAGTGATTGATAAGCACTGGACTGTGAGCTTAAATAAAGACACCAACTGGCTTGACCTATACGTATCTGGCGCTGTTCGGACTCTATAAGGGTACGTTAATGATGTGGCTCTAGTGAACATCAATACTGGCCTAGATACTGTCAGATACACCAATATCAAGTTGTACCCCCCCACCTGGTAATCTTAAATCGATTTCATATTGCCCCTACGGATAGCCTGAACCATATTATTACCTCTGCACTGTTCACATTGCATCTCTCTGGTTTAGCCAAGGTAAAACAAGGTATCTTATGTTGTTGGGATGAATAACAGCATTTTGACATTGATATACATGTACGCCGGCTGCACATTGCACACATATACACATACATACTTATACACATACACACATACACACTTACACACATACACACACACTTACACACTTACACACATACACACATACATACATGAATGCATACCTACATCTGTTTAGTGGCTATATTTATAGTTAAGGCATGTTGTTTGCTTTTAAGTAACTGAGGAAGGGCAGATATGGAAAGACTATGTATGGTTATGAAGAGTAATTTTAGATTAGGGAACGACCCATTCATTCGCTGCTTAAGAAGTGACATCATAGTGATCGGTAAGTTAGAATTGTAACTTACCTCGGTCTATAATTGAAGTTTTCAAATCTCCAAATCACATGAAAGAAGAAAATATGTCAGTTAAGAAACTTATTCGTCAATTAAGTTGATGTAAAATAAAAGACCAATTATTACAATGACAGAAGGTTTTGACAGACAGGTTACGGATGAAAGGAAGCAGGTGCAAACTGTATTAATTAGTTACACCATGAACTAAGATATAAATTATAACGGACATACTATTGATAACGATAGTGGTAGTGATAGTAATAAATGTGAATGCAATTGCTGTATACACAAGAAAATGATATAGCGAATTGTGAATTATAATTTAAGAAAGTGATAAAGCGTTTCGTGAATTGTGAATCGTTATAATCAGTGTAGATATGAATTACGGCGGCGACATTATTTGCTTGTTATTTGCTCTTTGCTATTCGAAACCAATGACGGGCTTGTGATGGTCTTCCAGCCATGAATATTAAAATGCTTGATGAACTGGTGACAACGCTATGTTGCGACTAGTATAGGCCTATAGAGATTACGAGCGATGTAGTGATGAGTGGTGATGACGCAAGATGCGAATGGTGACAGATGTCGTCATCATAGTGGGCAGAATATGATGACCTCATCGCCTGCGTCGCCGCTTTTGCTGGAGGCAGAGATGACGAAGTTTCTCTTTCCGGTGCCCACCTTCTCGAACTCTGCCTGTTTCTGCGCTCTCGCCTGCTGTCGCTTCTGCTCCTCTTCCTCCTTCTTCTTCTTCTTTTCTTCCTACACAGATTCCATCAATAAAAAGTCCATTCTAATCTAATCTGGTATTTATCCAATCTAATCTAATCAAATCTCGTCTTATCTGGTCTTACCGAATCTAACTTTACCTAATAACCTCTATCTTAGAACTGAAACTGTTCATAGGAAACATCAGCAAGTCTGCTCACAAACTTTAACTCACTCGTGGGTCTACTTTTCGTAACAGAATGATTTCAATCCAGAAGATACTATGACGAGTTAAACGATGACAAACAAAAAATACTACCCGGTACTATAACCTGCAATTGCACGCGTGCAATTGCAGGTTATAGTACCGGGTAGTATTTTTTATAGTGGTGGTAGGGTTAATGTTGTTGGTGCTAATACTGGAGGTGGTAAATTTGGTGCTCATGGTAGGTAATGCCATCGATGTTCAATGATGTGTAAAGACTAAAAAGTTATGAATGCACTGAAATAGTATTTAGAATAATGATTCTTAGATATTTAAAATACCACTCAAATTGTCACTGCTATTTAAAAGTAATAAGACGACTGTTCGGGTGTTCGTCGAGTAATTTCTGGAGAGTTGCTGGATGGCCAGTCTTACCTCTACGGCCTTTCTCCGTTCATCGTCAGCTGCTCTCTGAGCTGCCAATCGCTTCTCCAGCTGTTCTCGTTCCAGTTTTCGTTTCGCCTTAAAAGAGTCAGTTAGCGTTGCTCATAAGAACACGGATCACAAGAAGGATTTATTAAAGGAACAAAGCTCAAAACATCTGCCGTATAATTCACTCTCACTCTGCTTAATTAGTTTAATAAGAAAACACAGCAAGCTTCGTCTAACGAATTGTCTAACAACTTCACTGAAGTTCCAAAAGAATCATCCATTCGCATGATTTCAGATGAAAAGTAAGTAAGTAAGCGGATACTGACATTTCTTTGGCGCAGTTCCTTGATTTCGTCCTCCATTCGTTCTCGATCTTTTTCGTTCGTCTCGAGGAGCTCCCTTGCGGCGTCGTCCAGTCCACGCGATGTCTGCCTCTGGGCCTCACGGCGTTTCTGCAAAGACATGAACAGAACCAAGGGTCAAGGTCAGGGTCCTCACGTCTTCTTAAGTACTTATGCACCTGTATATATGTATGTAAGCAGATATGCATCTCGTTATGTTTGCATGTATACACGCATTGTATTCATATGGGTCTATACATGTATATCTTTGTACCTGCCCGAATAAGCTATATAGCATGTGTATGCATACTTCTATATGTGAGCAGAAGTACTCATGGTCTATGCATGCAAAATAATTAGCGTTAGAATTTGAGGAACCACATAAATTCGTCGAAACACACCTGACAGATATAAAGCGGGGCTCCTTATTCAAAGAAGAGTTGAAATTGTTGCATTATTAGCTAAATGTGGCAGTTAGGTTTAAAGCTCGTTCAGTGCAGAAGGAAGAAGAAGGAAGAACATACATGCAAACATAACGAAGTGAATGAATCGTGTATGCTATAGGAACATACAGCTTCCGGTTGTAATCTGGGGTCAAAACGACCCCTGTCGATCGATGGCAGTCCAAAGAAGAAGATATCGATTGTCATTCTGTTCTCAACTGAAACCAATGCATTGTTCCTCGCATGGACAAAAGATACCAGAGAATCAGGAACAGGCCTGTAAGGACATCGTTGCAATGTTCGAGGAGCTCATCACTCTTTAGTCACCTCTGACCCTCATCCTATTCATTCTGACCCTCATCCTATTCATTCTGACCCTCATCCTATTCATTCTGACCCTCATCCTATTCATTCTGACCCTCATCCTATTCATTCTGACCCTCATCCTATTCATTCTGACCCTCATCCTATTCATTCTGACCCGTCCTCCGGTCACTACTCGTCTTAAGTCCTCCAACCGATCCATGGCCCACACTGCGCCTTGTCTTCGTAACGAACTTTCGTATAAACGCCCGATTATCTCGGTATAACCACCAATATCATCACTCTCACACAACCCGTCATCCACCTCAGATTCTCTACTTATCACATCACAGGCTTTCTATTCAAAATTGAAGCTTCAGTTTTCAAGAATTCTAACCCACATCTATTTTCCGCATTTGATGCATCTGGTCTCCATGGAAACCAATCTAGCAGCCGCTACTTTGCTTCCTCTCTGGTCTCCATGGAAACCAACCTAACAGTAGCTGATTTGTCTCCTCCCAGATCTCCATGGAAACCGACCTAACAGCAGCTGCTTTGCTTCCTCTCTGGTCTCCATGGAAACCAACCTAACAGTAGCTGATTTGCCTCCTCCCAGGTCTCCATGGAAAAAACCAAACAGTAGTTGCTCTGCCTCCTTTCTAGTCTCCACGGAAACCAACCTAACAGCAACTGCTCTGCCTTCTCTCTGATCTTCATGGAAACCAATCTAACAGCAGCTGCTCTGCCTCCTTTCTGGCCTTCATGAAAACCTGACTCGAACTTTCACTGGACATGGATCCCAGAAACTCCTTCTGATGCGATGCAATGCTCGCGAATATGCTGGTGCCCTCCCTTAGCTTTAGAGTGGAACTTTAAAAATATGGAATATATGATTAAGATACTAAATAGATTCCTTCTAACGACCGTGATCTGAGTTATTGGTAGAAGCAGGTCCTACAATATAGCATTGCTAGTCGTTCGCCATCTCAAGGTAGATGAGCGACTACTTACTCACTCATTTATTTACCCACCTGCCTGTGTGCCCGGCGCACCTACCTGACAATGTGATTTATTAATAGCGTTCGGCTGATATAGGCTCAATCAATGGCCGCAGTTCTAAGGCGACAGCAGGTGCGCACAGAGGATTCATATATCGCAAGTGTCAGACGTTCTCAGTTCACAGCCTATTGCTATTCTGAACCGATCCACTGGCGCCTTCTCCGAACCAACCTTGGCGTTCTATTGGCTCCCAACCTATCCACAGCCCGTCTACAACAGGTCGGCTCTTCGCCTATATATAATAATATATACAGAGCATTCTCATGTTGTGACGTTAGTGAAGACCGTTCCGTACAGCAGCGGTTTTCAACTTTATTTGTATTGTGCCATCAGGTAAAAAAATCGAATATTAGTATACCACCGACAAAGGTCAGATCAAAAGCAAGAGGCGAGCACGAAGTTCCCTTCCATAAACCAATCATTATGTCATTTTATGTGAACATCGTGCATTATCTTACAGGGTCGAGGGTTCTGCCACAAACCTTAACCACATTTTGGAGCAAATAAAGCCTATTTTGAGATAATATCACAGTTGAAATGTAAACTAAGATGATCAGCGATATCTGGCAAACCTCTACTATAGTAGGCCTACTTGTACCACCGTTTGAGAACCGCTGCCACAAAGTATTAATTCTGTAAAGGAATCGATTCTATAAAGACAGAGCATCAATAATTCTGCAGTCTGCAACCGCACATTCACTGCAAATTCTCCTGTCCGCAACTTGGTGCAATTTTTTTAAACCAAAACCTTGGCTTCTTCGATCACATCGCCCACCTTTCCCGCTCATTTCCGGGACCTCCACAGAATGTTCAACTACAAAACTGCATCTACAATCGCTACATTAGCTCATGCTAACTTGGAGTACTGCAAATACTCTAATTCTGAACATAGATATCACATAACTTAACCGTCTACCCGCCATTCAGAATGCTCCCCCTTATGCTGTCAACAAAACTCCAAAACACCACGACACGACTGACTCCTGTGCTCAAATCACGTCACTGGCTTAAAATACCTGACTTAATTGAATATAAAGTCATATCACTTACCTACAACACACTTCCATCCTCCCAGCCTTTATACATGTACCTCTGTCAGTTGTTAACAATCCAATCACTTTGTTCAATCCGTTCCTCATACACCCTGTAACTGAGCCGCCCCTCCGGCACAACATCACTAACACTTGCAAATCGTTCCATAGCCATCGTAGTCCCACCACTTCAGAACAAACTCCCACCAATATAAAGACAAATATCCGATCCTTCCGACGAACTCACCAAAACTTCACTTCTTACTATCTCACCACAAAACTTAAACTATGACTTTTTCATAAATTCTATCTTGATTCCTCCTCTCTCCCCTACCTATCTCGCGGTTTAAAAGCTAAGCACAATC
The DNA here is from genome assembly GCA_959347315.1 of Bimastos eiseni. NCBI lineage: Eukaryota > Metazoa > Annelida > Clitellata > Crassiclitellata > Lumbricidae > Bimastos > Bimastos eiseni. The sequence continues at coordinate 50,782,254 of OY365806.1, read as the reverse complement.
TGTCTGCATGGCATTCCCTGCCTGACTATCTTGACCCTCTGCCTGTCGGCATCGTTTTGATTAAGCGCCTGTGAATAAACTGTGTTCCTTTTGTGGGCGCTCTGGTGGTCTTGAGCTAACAATGAACACCAATAGGCGTCATGTAAAGATGAACTTCTTGTAAAAACAACGTTTTAATTAGATTAATAAATGAAGCTTTGGACTCCATCAGATGAAATGTTTCACCACATAGGAACCGACACTACAAAAACTAGTGACAAGGTAACATTTCATAAGTGTTGCTTATCTCATCAGTCATTTATTTCATTGAGCTGTAACGTCTAGAAGGCGTCTGAGATAGATCAACCAATCTGACTTCAGAGTCAAGACTTACCTTCAGAGCGAGCTCAGCCTCAGAACTGCAGCAAAATAAACATTTTAATCAGTATTTTACGATATAGGTCCACGTTGAAAACGATTTTAAGCTGTTATAAAACGGGTTTATTTTCAATTATAATCAAGTGAAACTATGTCAATAAAATAATAAAATTTAAGATAATATTGAACAAATGAATCTTATTTCTAATGTTAGCCTAGGTAAGACAACTTTCGTGTTAGTAAAATTTTGCGCCAATCTATAGCGTTTTCGTCGTTCTAATGCTTCATGAAACAAAATATCAAACCATGATATTAGTCAATCCTTGAAGTCGTTTGGTCAAGTGAGAAAATATGGCACATCACACATCACTCAGAGGATTCAGATCACTGCAAACGTTGTCCTTAGCAATAGTTCATCAAATGCATTACTTACGTTGTATAGGAGACAATGCATGTGACAACTATGTCTTGTAAAAGGAGAGAAATTGTTAAACCTTATGTTAAAGAGACGGACTGAGATCGTAGGGAATGATAGTTCGTCACACTCTACACCACAATACAACACTCGCATGCAGATCAACACACAACAGGTCAACATACTCAGCATACAGATGCCCATTAATCATTTACATCAATGCTATATATTCAGGTAAGGAAGATGACAATGAAATCGGTCGTCTACAATCAAACGAACTACAGAAGGTTGACATCGCTGGGTAGAATCATCACATCAAATCATGATTTTTATAATGTAATGATACTATTATTAATAATACTAATCAAAATATTACAACTAATATTAATAATAATTAAAAGAAAAATATTTAAATGAATATTAGGATCATAGTACTAATAACAATTATAATTATTACTGACACCGTTAATGCCATTGATAAGTTCATTGTTAATAGTAGTTCTTACTATTTATGCATTCCATTCAACAAAGCCGTATCATCGTCATCATAACAAGCATTTTTATTAGGCCTATTGTTAGAGTTGTTTTGTTAAGTATATGCAAACAATACTTGCCGCTGAATAGTTATTGTGTTATTATGTTTTGAGTATTTTCACATCCGAGGATCACAGTAATACACACACTTGATGTTAAGAAGAGTTAACGTTAAGAACCTGATAATTAATTATAAGTGACAGTTGGGTAATTCCGGGTCGCTTTTCTTTGACTTTGTCAGATTCTTCCAAAAAAGTTCCGTTTGTGCATTCAACAAAGAAATCCTGCATGGGATTCCTCTTCACGTGCGTGGTCGAATGTAAGCATAGACGTTAAACCTAATTCCCCAAATTTGGTGGATATAAATATAATAGGATCTATGTGTCAAGTGTGAAATCGGTGGAAAAGTGGCAAAGCGTGATCACTGATAAGCTTATCTCAGAATCCTTTATAAACACATTAAACAGTGACTGTGAGCGTGCTTTATATTGCGCTATGCGTTATGTGCAGTGAACACTTGGGCAAGTGAATTCATTTTGACTGGTTCTATACCCTTTTAAAATCCAGTTTATACTGGTCTAACTAATAAATCCTCAAATGAGGAAAGCTCGCGCTATTTTATCCAAAGCCACAATAATTATTTTGCTATATTGTACCGCTGAGAAATTTTCAGATATATTATGTTAAGAAAACTTTCTCTGGAGAATTAAGCGACCCTTGAAATGTGTCTCGAGAGTTAAATTCTCCTGAAAATGCAATCAGATGTTTAGCATTTAGTACAGTGTTAGGTAAACGAGGAAGGAATAGCACAGGGAATACTCACGGTTTACTCTCCTCCTCCTCCACATCACTGAAGACATAATTATAAAGATCAGAGATTGCAGTGAGATTTACATCAACATTTATTTCACTCACCTGATGACTCATCAGAAAAGAAACAGAAAGTAGGAAACGGTAACGTAAGGTAAACAATATGATTCGTAATGATCATGCATTACATTTTCCTGTCAATAGTCAATTTGTTGAGACTTGAAGGATTTTTGCATTCTTGTCAGATTGTGTTTCAATAAAACGAATATAAGTTAATTTTATAGCGCCTCTTACACTCATGCAGAGGTACTTTAAACCGTACAACACATGAAAACAATCATCAATCACTAGCGAAATTAAAAAGAAGAAGACGTTGAGCATCCACAGTGTACACGCAGACGTTTAAAATCTCTCAAAGTTGCTGACTGTACCGAATATTTTGGTAAGTGAAATCTACAACCTTGATGGGATCTAAGGACCTTCGTGTGAATCTCAGAGGCAGAGAAGATAACCCGATGTACATTGTATGAGTTGTTGCACTACCAGCTTCATCAAAGTTACACAATTGCTGAAAAATTACTAGCCAACGCATTGCACGTGAAGCGAGTGAACAAATAATGGGTTAATAAGTAAGCATGTATTATTATTATTATTATTATTATTATTATTATTATTATTATTATTATTATTATTATTATTATTATAGGCATCATTACTGTATTTGTCCATTTATTACTTGCCGCAACATAGAATATTAATAAAGCACCCAACAATGGGATTTAACAGTTGTGCGTGATTAGTTGCCTAATTTTCCCTCACTTTAGACCAACCTTATCATGAGTGGTATCTTCCTCATTATGTGCGTCTAATGATTAAATAAAGTTTCATTGATTGATTGAAATAATTATGTGTCTTCACTTCATATGTTGTCTCAGTTGGCGGTCTCTTGTACGTTCATAAAGGCCTGGCTTTCTTTGCGTAGTCTTTCACCGTCTTCAACTTACTTACTCGATTTCTACTTAGGATCAACTTCACTATGGCAGGGCGCGACAATAGTATTGAGTGATATTCACGATTCGATAACGTTTACAAATATTTCTTTTCTTCAAATCAACACTTAATAAACCCAATTCAAAAATGCAATAGGCGCTACGTCAATTCGTCTTTTCAGGCTAGGTCCACGCAAGCCAACTCTGTAATCAATTTCACGCTCACATCAGCAACTTATTTTCAAACTCCACTTGCGAATATGAATTATAACACCTACGTGACTAACTGAATCAATCAATTAAAAAAATGTATATAACGACCCTTCTGGATATCTACTCAGAGGCGCTCCCGGTCGGACTACCGCTAAAGAGAACAGTTTCTGGCAAGGAGTAGAATGCGGATGAGGAGCTTTTGAGCAGGAGAAAAGAAGCTCTTGGAGTTGCCCATTCCATGCAGGTGGTTTGACCCACCATTGCAAAGGTTCTGCATCATGGAAGCAATCACAATATACAAGGATTACAGAGCAGCACCTACATGTATGCTCAATTCCGGTAAACATTTAATGCTATTAATAAAAGGTCTTGACACGAATATTATATATTATATAAGCACGTATGTATGCGTGTATTTAGCCTGTGTATGTAAAAATATATTGCCAGACTTTTGCCAGACTATTTGCCAGACTATTACCTTTGCCAGACTATTGACACACTTTTTACGACTAAAAATACAAAACAGAATAAGAAACACAAGAAGCGAAGAAAGGCATTCTTCTGGACAGTTTGAAATTCTGTCTCTGAAGACAGTTAAAGCGAATGATGGCGCCACATAAATGTAATTCTGAGGGACAAACAAAAGCATTCACATTGGAACAATCTGGAAATGTTGAGTATTCGTAATGATTCATTTCAACAGTGAGCGAATGACGTGCGTCATCGCCACTCAAGTGGTAAGGCATAGGGAAGTTTGGCAATTCAAATGTATATTTCATTTTCTGTTGTTGTATGCATATATGTATGTATTTTTTGTGTTTTTATATTTATGTCTATGAGCGCGTGTATGCTGCATACTGTGTATAGGATATTTAGTTTTAAGACCGTGGCAGCCTGTATTGTATATGTATAATAATAATGACACAGTTGATAACATAGGACATTCGAAAAGCTGAGGATACAGAGGATTGCTTATGGGTATATTGTGTATGCAACTAAACAGTCTGCTGAATGAAATATATGTAGGGCCTACGACGTAGATTCAAAGCTTGCAAGAGCGCAAACATTTGATATTTTTGTATAATTACACAGTACGTTTATACATGTATATAAGCCTACGCTGGTCTATGTATATTACTATAATTCTGTGTGTACTCTGCAACGTTTAAGTATAAAAAGTATATATAAAAGTGCAGATCTACATGTAAGTGTGCGTATATATATATATATATACATAGATGTGCATATGTATTATGTAGGTGTACATAGTTCTAGGAAGGGTCATTTCTCAGCAGTTGACTTGTGTACTGCCACCTGTTGTGTTCTCGCCATTAAGCAGCGTCTGTTTAGTTGGGGCAGATGTCGATCTGGCTCACGATAATTTATGTAGCAGGCTGCTACTGCTGCTGCTGCAGCTACCGCAGTCTCTGAGGCTGAGTGTGGAAGAGGAAAGGTAGGAAGATAAAAGAAGTAGAAGGCGATAGGGCAAACGAAGTATCGGCGCAGACAGATGTATAGGAATAACCCAGACGTAAGTAATAGAGTAGCACCATCTGCTAAATTCAAAAATACCAGCAGTATAACACTTGTGATGTAGGCTTAGTGCTGATTAGCTCTATTGTGACTATATGCCTACATTTAGATTGAGTATTATTAATTAACTGTTTGGATCTCAAAGCGTCTCACATCTTAAAAAGTTCTTCATCTGTTCTTAAACATCCCGTTGCAGTTGCAGATGTTACACCATTTGGTATGGCGTCAACGCTTCAGAGCAAACTGTCTGGTGTCGAAGCACATTCGCTGTGGCGTACACATTGCGGCTCTATTTCTGCGCCAAAAGTAGTATTGTGAGGTTGCGCACTGAATGTAATCCACCGACGACTACTAATTATATCCTACTGAGCGGATTCTCGCAACGTTGTTGACATACACTCAGTTCAGATTAACTTAGCTTGTGATTGAATTAAATAACTAGGCTAAATAAATAATAAGCTATCATCTGTTAGATATGATATAATACGATTGTACAATGGTTGTACGATGGTTTATGATGATTGTACAATGGTTGCACGATGGTTGTATGATGGTTGTACGATGGTTTATGATGATTGTACAATGGTTGCACGATGGTTGTATGATGGTTGTACAATGGTTGTACGATGGTTGTATGATGGTTGTACGATGGTTGTATGATGGTTGTACAATGGTTGTACAATAGTTGAATGATGGTTGTTGATACCTGTGCTCTTCGTCTGAAGACATCTTCTTCGGATTAGCTGCGAGACACAGGAAAGCTGAAATGAACAAAAGATATTTAATATATTAATTTTATGCCTCGTGTACCACTATGTACACGTTAAGGACCTAAAATCCTATAAAAACCTAAATCCTTAAATTTAATTGGACCTGGAGGAGCGACATTCAAAGCCAGGAAATAGTTTGTGACAGACACCAGAATAGTCAGACACCAGAAACCGGACTCTGACCTCCCATGAACTATCCTTTGGACAACCCTTTCGATCTGACGCAGTGTTTGTGAATAAGCTGGAGCCCGGCGCTTAGCTTTCAATTGGCGCTTTAAAAATTTGAAGATTACGATTGCAATTACGATTACGAATAGTGAGCGTTATCTAGCCTATACATTTCTAAGAGTGCCGTTAGCTATGTAGGCCTATGCCAGAGCGTTCTGCAATGCGTCAGTTCAAAAACTGGACTATAGATATTCTAGGAGAATTGCTATGCATCTGAAATAAGTTAACCATTATTAATTAATTTGTTAGTACGTCTGAAACAGTATTTCTATGGGGCCTAAAACCCTACGCTATTAATAGGCCTATTACGTTTGTAGAGTTGTTTATGGGACAAATGCATCGAATAGCATTCATTGATTTAATGTAGCAATTTTGCTTTGAAGTTATTGAAATTACTGCCATTGAACTCTAAAAGTTAGTTAATAATAGATCTTAAGCGCATATAATGTCGTCATCTAATGCACACGTGCTTGATTCGCAATGCGACCGTTATCTAAGGTCAATCGCTTGAGCTGGAAAGGCAGTAAATACATAGGCCTAAACAAAGGATATTAACTTCGACATAAGTTTAAGTAAATTTTATGATATAGTAAACTTTTTATCAATCATTTCTAAGTTTGTTTGCATCAGGGTTTTTTTGTTGTGATATACAATATGTACTGGTTCAAGTTGGTTATGGTCATACACTAACATGTTACGTTTATACGGATATTTATATAAAGGATTCAAATGCTTTAATAGAACGAATCCTTCAAGTCTTAAAGATATCTGCCTAGACGAAGCGCTTTCAGAAACATGGCGAGGAAAAAGAGAAGGAAATAGAAGGGCAAGGAGGAGGTCAATAAGGAGGGAATAAGAAGGAAGAGAAGAACGAAGACAAGAAGAAGGACTAGGAGGAGGACAAGGAGGAGGACAACGAGATGAACGGAACTCTCATACACTAGTATACACTACACTTCCTGCAGCAAGGCGAGCCCGTCAGCCGCCTCGCTGCCCTGGCATCAAGCGCTGATTGTATATAAGCATACTGCTATTGTTATTAGAGCATCAACTTCTATAAATGATTCTATCTGGTTCTGTCTGTGTCTGTTCTGCCACTGGCAATTGGAATCATATTACTCATCATTTCCGTATAGTTATTTTTGGCGCCCAAAAGAGCGAAGTCGAGGGAACCTGGTTTATTCAAAGGCGTCAGCAGATACAAGAAAATCGAAGAGGCATCGAGGTATGCGATCAGGATCGATTGTATTTGTATTAAGAACTATTTATACACCAAAGTAGACCTAAGTATAGCGCGTTGTTTACCGGTTACGTTACAAGGTTAGTTGCCAGCGTATAGTTGTTAAGAGATGATTTAAAGTTAATCAATTAATAGAGGCTCAGTCATATCTAAAGTCTGTCTTCTGTTCCATATGAAACAGCGACCCGATGACAGATTGTGATCATGTCCACCTGTTCCTTAGACGTCAATGGTCAAGTCATTCCGCTATGGATGTCCACTGTAGACTAAGTTTCGCTGCCTCTACAGTCTCTCACCTTTGCTTGGCAGTTGATTATATTGCATTTATAGATTTATATAGCGCCTCTCACATAGTAACTATTCGGAGGCGCTCTCTGAACTGGCCTATTATGGTGTCAAGCGTCATTTTAACGAATAGTGTAACAACTGTTGGCAAAGCAGTGCACAGCAAGCTAAGAGAGTCACTGTTAACGGGTACGCGCAAAAGCGTGGAACGAACCAACGGATCAATCCCGTCTGAGCAAGGGATTCTGACGACAGCTGATGGCTATCATGTCTCTATATACAGCCAGATTCTATGACACCGCAGTCTATTCAGCTTCGTCTAGTGTAATTCTCCTGTTTAACGTGGCGCCAATCATCGAACCATCTCTGGCGTCGGCGTACAACGGACATCAGGCTAACGAGGTGAAACCACAGATAGGATGATGAGGAATAAATGAAACTCCAAACTATCGGAAGTCAATCAATCGCAATCAATCGGTTAGCGAGGGCAACTTACATTTTGACTTCTGAAGTAGGACTTGACTGACATAATATGACGTTACAAAAATTATGTTCTATTTTTTAAAATAAATTCTTAATAGTGTAAGCGTAATCTCCACACTTCTAAAGCGCCACCTGAAAGCCGAACGCGGGACACCAGCTTATTTAGAAGCGCTGTATAGAATTAGAGGGGCTGTCATATTCTACGTGAGGTTCAGCCAGGTCCGGTTGCTAGAGGGTCAGAGGTAGCAGATTTTCCGTTAGGGCGGATGTTATTTAGGTCAAGTATTTGGAAGTTGAAGGATCGGATCAGTTGGGTGAGGCGGGTTTTCATTAAGAGTTCAGACATCAGATTGAGTGGAAGGTCAGAGGGTATAGTTAGAAGAGCCAGAGACGGATGCTGGTTTGTGAGTGACAGTTCTGTCGGAGCAATTCAAAGTGTGCGGAATTGAGGAGAGCGTTCGCTCCATAGGCGTAGTGCAGCATGGGATATGGCTCGGTTGGTGAACTTGAGACGAGAGTAGCGCATGCAGGGTCAAAAAAGACTGAGAAAGGAGTGTGATCAGATAGAAGGGTTGGCTGTATACCATGCATGGTTAAGAATCAGCAAAGATATTGGAATATTGTGGAGAGTTATAGACTAGCGATAGGACGTTGAAGTCTATTCGCTCTGGAAGTTTGGAGCCAGTGGAGTGATTTTATGATGGAAGTAATGTGATGATGCTTGTGTATGCTGACGACATCTCTGGAGAGTGAGTTCTTGAAAAGTGTGGGCGCTGTGTGGATTCAAGGTTAAGTTAGAGGGAATTACAGCGATCGAGCTCTTAAGTGGACAATGGAGGTAGAAATGGCGGAGGCAGTTTTAAAGTCGACCATGAACAGAATACGGCGAAGATGAAGAATGTTGATTAAGTATCTCATCGCATTGTCGAAGATGAGCAACCACTTTTTTGTTTGATCTTCATATATTATTATTATTATTATTATTATTATTATTATTATTATTATTATTATTATTATTATTATTATTAACGAAATTTGATACCGCCCTTCTCCCAACATTTTTTGCTCAGAAGTGCATACACACGCCTTGACGGCGCAATTGCAGTTGTACTGCAGAGCAATGGTGCGTGAAGGACTTGCTCAAGGTCCCTACACAGTGACGCCCCGGACGAGGCTCGAACCCGCTAGCTCAGCGCACACTGAACGTTACTGGTTGACCGCTCCAACCGATCGGCTACTGTGTCACAAATATATATATATATATTATATTATAAATAATAAATCTCCAGCATGTATTTAATAATTGTACGCCATTGCTGTCCCTCATCTGCTCCATATTTGACCTAATTGAAACTGGTTGCTATCTTTGGAGTCACAAGTGATTAGAACTTGTAACAGAGCATTTGTAACATACAGCCTTTTGGAGGCTTTTAGAGGCGCTCTGCAAGTGGCAATCAGTCTAATTACAGATGTCTTTACTTTCGTGACGAATGGTGATGTCAGATAGGATGAGGAAAGACGAAATTTGAAAGAGCAAAATACTGAGACAAAAAAATGTTAGGTAATATCTACTTAAAATGCATCTGGATGACTAGCGAATAAGCCTATTAACTGCCATCGACCTAATCAGTTGACGTTAAGTAAAGCGTCGTTGAAGAAGCTGTCCTTACAATACTATGTCAGTTGCTGCTGATTTTACATTACACGGCATTACATTACATGGGTTAGCGATAGTGATATAGACGGCGGTTGAAATGGTTGAAATGGAAGAGAGGAGGACTCACCTGAGAGAGTTGCTTTAGCAGGAAATCCCGATGTCTGATGGACTGAGGCGGAGTCGCCTGAGTTAAGACCCAGCGCTCAGTCCATGGAAGAGGGAGGGAGACACGGAGAGGGAGGGAGGACAAGCAATGAAGGATGAAGGCCAGCAATAGGCTCCGTAGGAGAATGGAGCAGGAATGGAGGAGGGAGGGAGGGAGCATGGAAAGAGAGGGAATGAGGCGACGCAGAGGATGACTGATGGACGTGTCGTCGTCTCGGGTTTCTGGGTTGCAGCGAAGGAGCATCCCATGGCTCGCATCTGCTGGCACACCATCGCCACCACCACCATCACCACCACCACCTTCAGCAGCCTATGGAAGAAGAAGAGGTCCCAGAATTACGTGGTTATATTTGCGTCTCCCTGTATTCAATTTTAGAAGGAACGTAGAAGAGAGAGGGGGCGCTGAATGAGGCGCTGTCCCTTCAGATAGACCGACCGACCAGCAGCCACCGCTCCCCCTCCCCCCACTGGGATCGCACCGCCCACTGCCACATGCTGCCGCAGGGATACATCAGCCGCAGCCGAAGACCATCCGTCCCATTATAGATCACCGTCGACTAAGACCGACTGCTAACGTGGACTTCATCGACCACAGTACACACACACATCCGTACATACACGATATCATATATATATATATACATTTATATATATATAAATACACCTATATATGTAATTATGTATAATATGTATAGGTCCTATATGTGATGGAAGAAAAAGAATACAAAAGAACGAGCAACTATAAGAAGGAGAAGAAGGACTCCTTACACTGTGAACCCTCTATGGATTCAGTCAATGGTTTGAAGTATCAACGGCTCCCTAGCCCTAACCGTAGCAACAGAGGGATGCAGATGGTTTCGCCGTCTGATCTTCCCACCGATGGTGTACAGTCAATGTATTCATTTCACTTTTGAGTTCGCTAGAGCGGCGCAAATGAATAGAAAACTCTAAGGGTCGTCTTTTATATCTCACGTCATTTTTATTCTAAAAAATTGAAGCATCAATTGATCCAATGTGCATTGCGACAGCACGGCGCTAGAGATGTTTACAAGTTAGATTAGATTTAGTTATATATATATATTCATATTTGTATCATACACATGTATGTATTGTATACATATGTATATACATATGCATGTGTAAATGTGTATAAAAAACTGTTTATGCATTATGAATGTATGTTTCTTGTATGTTTGTATTTGGACGAATTACATATATAGGTGTATTTATGCATACGCAGATATGCATGTGCATTTGATTAGTTATACAATACATACATACAATACATACATACATTACATACATACAGTACTTACATACAATACATACATACAATACATACATACAATACATACATACAATACATACATACAATACATACATGTGCATCAATGGACTTATGTAAATATGTAAGAACCTTTAAACGGAGCATTTAAGCTACATGTACAGCCTTTAAAGATGCCTTGAGCGATTTTAGAGTAGTGCATCCATTCACATATATAATATAATTAGACTAAAATTTTTAAATATGCCTCTGCTACCCATAGCCTACGAGTGGGTCTGTATGCATAGTCATGACATGCATGCAATTGGATATGCAATTTTATGCATCACAGCCTGTGTATGTGTAATGACATAAACTTATTGAAGGCATGCATGTATACATGTATGTACGGAGGAGGTATATTATATGTATATGGTGTGTGCATTAAGAGGTATATATATATGTATATATATATATACAATACATACATGTATACATATATGTATATATATATACGGAAGGTGTCCGTGTGTTCTATTTAGAGAGAGCTACAACTGATGTTAGCCAGAGCATCCGACTCTATAAACCAGGGCAGACCTCAACAACATGGAGAGCAAATCGGTCATATAAATATGCACACTATGAACATTCATCATGTATGCCCCACCAGGTATTATACATTTTCAGGCATCTCTTTTCAATTTCACTTTTAACTACTGTAGTTATTAACTAGTAAATTTAACTACTATAGAAGTAGTTGCCTAGTAGTTATAACTAGTTTCTAAGAAGTAGTTAAAAATAGTTATAACTACCTTTATCAAGAAGTTTTAAGTTAATTACAATATCTCATATTAACTACATTTTTTCTATTTACTAGTTCCGTTTTATAGGAATTTCTTCGCCCATGTTTATTTCACAACAAGCATGGGCGTTACCCATAATAATCTCATGAGTTAATTCGCTGTGTAATTGTTTCATTAAAATCTGCGCATACTATTGTGAGCAAGTGGATTCCTCTCAGAACTATAGATAAAACCATATGGCATTATGCCTGTTTAATGGCATACCTGGAGATTGTTGCACGATAAGAACATGAGTAAAGCGGTCGTAGAGGAGTGGCGGAATGACGAAAGTAGCCAGTACGCGACTGAATGACCACAAGTGGGCGACACCGGGTTACAAGTGGGTCTAAGAGAGGTGATTGTCGAGTGAAGAATGACAGGGGTGAGAGAGAAAGAGAGAAAGAGATACAGAGACAGACAGGAAGAAACAGAAAGACAGACAGAGACACAACGGTAAGAGACTGGGCATTCCGTTACTGTGATCGTATTAGATCTGAACAGCGATTGGGAACGTACGAGGACGAGGAATTGAAGAAGCACGGTTGATGCAGACAGCAAAAGGTGAGATATACAGTGATATAGTATATATCACTTGTAGTATAATATATATGCACTACTTTTTGATTCTGAACATTAGCATTTTCTAAGTGTTTTACAGTTCTGGACTTTGTAGGCTAGACATTTTTGTAGTTGTAACAAGTTGGCTTATGTTACTGCTAAAACTGTGCTTTGATCAGTGTGCTTTGTAGCATGTGCTAGTAGTTCTTGTCCATGTTAGTTTACAATTAGATATGTCATCGTGTTTCTGATCATTTTTATTACTTACGTTGAATATCAGTATTAATACTGGCAATAAATTTGCATACTGCTTGGTGACTATCAATGCACCATGACATAACAATAGCAAAGTAGTTTTAGAAGTAGTTAACTACTTATGTGGTAGTTACAAAGGTAGTTATAACTACTTGTCACCTAAAGTAGTTTAATAGTAGTTATAACTACATATTTTGAAGTAGTTAGGAAGTAGTTTTAAGTACTAGTCAAGTAGTTGGTGCCCATCACTGCTCATCACATGTACACCTACTGCTCACAGACACGTAGCTAAGAGAAGACTATCTATATAAAACATATTATAATAATTTCATAGTAACAATAATAATAATAACAATGATTATAAGCATATGTATATATTGCAGGCATTTAATCGGACGGTTGTGGTTTAATATAGAATACGATTTAATGATCGCGGAATTAAAGTTTTATTTTTGCATGCGTTATTATGAAATACAGACCCATTAGTACTAATACTGCACATTATTACATTATTTAGGTTAAATATAAAAAATCATCATAAACCAGAAAAGCATATTATATTATAGCAATTATATGGATGGACAAGGGCTTTAATAGATAATCGAACATAAGTGATGAAACACAAGTGGCATAAGGTGACATTTACATTCTGAGCACTGCATTATGATAGAGATAATTATGTGACTCTAATATTTCCAATTTGACGAATTTATGTGACGATAATTGCCAAGGAAAGAAAATTAATTCTTCAGCATTACCTGGCATCTTCGATGACATATGCCTACTGTTTAAATATGTATGTATTATATATATATTAGAGCAATTACTGGATCAAATCCAAAGCTTTCAAGAAGTACCTGACAAAAAAACGGACCGAAGTCTGGCTGACAGAAAGACAGAAAGACAGACCGATGTCTGGCTGATAGAAAAACAGACCAACAACCATCTTACACCATTTTATATCAGTTTAGCAAAGATCAGAAAATAAGTGGCAATATTTTGTATTGTTGGATATATTTGAAGCAGAAGTCTATTAGGTTTTACAAGTTGAGGGACAATTATACGTGTATCAATATATAAATTTAAAAAAGTCTTGAAAAAGCAGAGCGTCTCTGTAAAGTAAGATCCTTTGTCTCGTATCAGCACCCGCTTCCATTCTTTATCACGTCCCTAATCAGTCTCAAGGAAATGTCGGAATTCTTCGAGAGTGATATGATCCGAGTCTTTTCCGATTCCTTGCGCTAGCTGTAACACAGATAGCAACACTGTTACATAGTCATTAAGAAACTCTGCTAAGAGTAGCATAATAACAGCTCTCACCAGTCATTTTGCTACCACAGTTTAGGAACCATACTGCAGACTAATTACTAGGGCAGGCAGGTAGCTCTTCAAACGATTCTATTCTTCTGCCACTGACTTCATCAGCTTACACATCACTCCAAGGCAAAAAGGAGATTATTGGACGTATTAAAACAAATTTTGTGAACCGAGGGACAGCCCATCTACCATAATTTACTTGTGTCCTTACTAATCCTCTGCTCTTTATGCTCAATCCAATGCATGTACGCTTGTCCGGGGAACATTAATCC
>OY365806.1:50545567-50763067 GCA_959347315.1 Bimastos eiseni | reverse complement strand
AAATTTAGATGCGCCGCTCATACTACCTGCAATCTAAAATATAAAGTCCCCAAGTTTTTCGCAGTATTGTTCCATAATCTATACGGTTGTGACAGCCATCTATTCGTAAAGAAATTACGAGGTGATGATAACGAAAAGATTAACTGCATCCCTAGCAACGAAGAAAAGTACATCTCATTTAGCAGAGAAGTTGTAGTTGATAAGGTTGTAAATAAAGAAAATAAGGAAGTACAGGTTAAACGAGAATTACGTTTCATCGATAGTTTTAGATTTATGGCATCGAGTCTTGACGCTTTATCGAGGAACCTGAGCAAGGACCAGTGTAAGAATCTAAGCAAGCACTATTCTGATAATCAGCTCGACCTCCTACTCAGATAAGGTGTCCATCCTTACGACTATGCTGATTCCGTCGATCTACTGAACGAAACAGAACTACTACCAAAGTCAGCATTCCATTCAAGACTTAACGACTCTGGCATCAGTGACGAAGACTAAAACCATGCACAGATAGTATGGAATGAATTCGGATTCAAAACGTTTAGAGAATACTACGACTTATATAACGTGAGTGATGTTCTCCTGCTTGCTGATGTATTTGAGGATTTTAGAAATGTATGCAGTGAGAACTATGGTCTAGATCCCGCCTGGTATTATACTTCACCAGGTCTTGCTTGGGACGCTGCCTTGAAGTTGACAGGAGTAAAGTTGGAGTTGTTGAGCGACTATGATATGATACTAATGGTTAAGCATGGGATAAGGGGAGGTGTTAGCACCATTTCGCACCGTTATGGACAGGTAAACAATAAGTGCATACCATCGATTGACGATAGCAAGCCTTCAACATTTATAACCTATTTAGACGCGAACAACCTGTACGGATGGGCAATGTGTAAGAATCTACCAGCTCATGGGTTCCAGTGGATGGGTAATGATGAGCTAAACAATTGGAGATCGACACCATGTATATTGGAAGTGGACTTGGAATATCCGAGAGATTTGCACGATCTTCACACCGACTATCCTCTTGCTCCAGAGAGTGTTAAGGTCAAAGAATCGGATGTTCCAAAACTTATACCAAACCTGTGTGATAAATTAAAGTACATAACACACTACGAAAATTTAAAACTGTATGAGAGCCTAGGCTTGAAGATAGCGAAAATTCATCGTGGATTAAAATTTGAAGAAAGTGCTTAGCTGAAAAAGTATATCGATTTAAATACCAACTTAAGGACCAGAGCCACCAATGATTTCGAGAAAGACTTTTTCAAACTAACGAACAATAGTTTGGCAAGACATGTTAAAACATAGAGGCTCGCGTAGACATAAAACTGGTTTCCAGCGAAAAGCAACCCCTAAGACTAGCAGCAGGAACCAATTACGGCACTCGAACTATTTTTGATGAAAACCTCATTGCGATTCATATGAAACGAACGAAGCTATGCTACAACATGCAACTTGTTATATCTTGGTATGCGTATTTTAGACATGAGTACGATGTACGATTTTCATTATAATTACATCAAGAAAATGTATAAAGATAGAGCAAAGTTACTTTTTACATATACAGATTCTTTAGCCTATGAAATTAAGACCGAAGACTTCTACGCCGATATAGCTCCCGACATTAGAAGTAGGTTCGACACTAGCGACTGTCCTAAAGACCACCCCTCTGGTATAGAAACTGGCATCAATAAAAAGGTCATTGGCATTTTCAAAGATGAAGCAGCTGGCAAACAGATCGAAGAGTTTGTAGGTTTAAGATCGAAACTGTATTCGTACAAGATGGCTGCAGTAGACCACAAGAAATGTAAAGGTGTCAGGAAGAATGTCGTTAAGAAATCAATCACTCACGCAGATTACAATGACGGCTTGTTCACCAAGAGAGAACAATTGAGAAAGATGAATGCCATTCGGCCGCATCTTCACGATATCTACACCGAAGAAGTCAACAAGGTGGCTCTCTTAGCCGATGATGACAAACGAGTGATTCAGCAAGATGGCATTCACACTTTAGCATATGGACATTATTCTCTAAATATAAAATGAGTGTTAAACAAATCGATGTCGAAGGTGTAACGCTACCTAAAATTGCTTTGTCGAATGTGGTTCTAATCGAAGAGGCGAGAAAATTACATATAAATAATTTCAGAGGAGTTTCTCTAAGAGACGAGTTGCCGAAGAGGCCGAGATCGAACGAATGTGGCATCCTTAATCTAGACGATTCTAACGGTTAAGGAACGCATTGGACGTGTTGGATCAAGCGTGCTGATGATAAAATTTATTTCGACAGCTATGGACTGCCTCCTCCTACAGAATTGATAAAATATATACAAAGACCGCTGTTTTACAATAGTGAGCGAATACAACCCAACGGTCAAATGTATTGCGGTCATTTATGTTTGTACGTACTGAAGAAGACGATCAACGATGGTTGTCAATTTAAAGAAGTCATAAACGAATTGCATTAAATAATATCACCTATTTAAAAACATGCTTGTCGATAAATTTGGACGAACTGATACTGGATCAACTCAAAGAATAGTGTCTGGAGGTGTTACTCTATCCCAAGCGAGTAATACCTTTCTAAAACGAGATGGAACGAACGATATGGATGGTGATTTAAATATGAATCGTAATATGATAAAAGGTCTACCGACTAACATTAATCCACCAGTCTTAGCTAGCCAGGCCGCGAGTTTTGGTCAAGTCGAAACTCTAGTCAGCCAAATGAAAACGAATAACACTGATAACGCGAGACTATACGTGACTGCAGCACCTACTATGACTTCGAATGTAACGACGATAAACGGTTTACTTACGAAGCTATTGCTAGCGAATATCGCTTAGCGGCTGGGTATAACTTTGAACCGTGGAAAGCGCTTCAAAATGCTTGTCATGCCCCCGAATGTTGGACAGCCGATACAGTAACTGATGTTTGGTTACAGATTAAATATCCCGTTCCTTTGTCTATGTTGGGTTTCTACATCATTGCTAGTGCAGTATTAAACACACGTATTACTAGATGGAAAGTCTAAGTCCTAAAACGGATGTCCTCGATGCAGGAGTTTTGAACAATTTTACATTTCCAGCATCGTTTAATTATGTTTACTGGCGATTTTATATTATATCCACGAGCGATGGGGCGGAATGGACGGGTATTGGGTTGTTACAGTGGATTCCTACTCTTACTGATATCACACTCGGAAGAAAATGTCATGTCAGTTACGTTCCTAGATTAACTTCGAATACTAGTAATTATGGTTTTGAAGCGAGCGCCACTTCTGAATTTCAAAATAACAAAGCCTTCAATGCGTTCAAAGACGAAGGTGAATGGGTGTCTAACGTCAACAGTCAATTCTTTTAACTATCAAGTGTCCAACAGCTGTAAGAATCTGGAAGATTGGATTGAAAGGAAGGAATAAATCCTCCGAAAGGATTATGATTGGAGGATAGAAGGAGCCAACAACTCAGGAAGTTGGAATATTTTATACACTGCACCTAATCCTACTTACTTAGAAAATACTTATCAAGAATTTTTAATCGATTCCGTAGGAAAAAACACATCGTACATGTTGTACTGTAAACAAGCTGAACCCGGCAAGCCTGAATTAAGCGTGATGCAGTTATTCGTGTACGATGACTAAGATTTTCAATGACTATTCTCATTGAAAATTTGAACTACTTCAACAACTTCGTTATCTCCAGATACCACGATATACGGTATGATGTATTCTGGTTCCGTTTCTATCCTCGTTTTCATGAAAGCAAATGTCTTGTGTAGGATGTTCTTTTCCAACTTGTCATGCAATGGCCAATCGAATACGCTCATGTAATGCTCTGTCCCGTCCGGTGCCTCTATTGTAATTAGGAAGAAATAACCTACCGTGCCGTATAGATACTGCTTCGTTTTGACTGTGTAAACAACATCTTCTAAAGTTTCGAAATCTAAAAATTTCGTATTTTAAATATTATTTATTATATTTAGATTGGATCTTAATATCATATTTTTTCTCCATACTCTACCATCAAAGTTCTTTATAATTTTACCGATTGTCTTATGTGCTCTTGCCGCTTTGAACAATGCTGGATACTCTACAACTTCACCCGTTTCCAAGTTTAAGATATCAACAGCTATTGGATTCCTTCTTATTTCTCTAAGATACGTGTACCTTGGATCGATCTCCTTTTGCTCTTTCACTGGTTTCTTCATCTCTGGAATTATTTATTTCTCGACGAGTACACTTATAATTTCAGCTTTTTTCATATAACTCGAGCCTACTAGCCCATGTTCCTTCATTAGCGATTTCAGTTCTGGGAGTTTCATGTTCTTTTTATAGTAGAAAATATTTTCTTTAATATACTACATTCATCTTCTGACCGTCTGATTGGAAGTTTAACAATTTATCTGAAATGACGACTGCATAAGCTTCAGTTCCAGCAGGGATCGCAGCATTGAAAGTAGCCTTGATCTGGATATCGACAACTGATGACTTTAGCCGTTCAGGCTGCTTACTCACATCGAAAACGAATAGCGGGTATAAGTCTTTGTAGTCAGCCGGAGTGATGCTGTTCTGAGTTACCAACTGGTCCATTCCGTAGCATTTTTCGCTAAAGGTCGTCGCGTCTCTGTAAGCTCTAGAAAATTGCTGATTCTGGAATGAGAGGTTGTAGTCGACCGCTGGATATCTGTCCTGGTTCAGCATCACATACATGTTCTTGATATCGCAATGATCGAAAATTGATAGATTAGCCTCTTGAGTGCCGCTTCGATTCGTTTGAAATCCAACTATATGATGTACCTGGGTTTTTCTGGCGCTGTCTTTACACTAAGTCGCCAACTAAACGTGGTAGATACAGGAACCGTTATAGTATCGCAAAGATGGGCTCGATAGACTACTGGTAACGTTGCCTTTGCTTCGATCATTTTATACAGCTGCACTCTTTCCATGTCAGACGCTTGAACGTGCGGCATAAACCATGAAATTTTACTGAGGTTGACATTGCCGGCCGCTACCGCATTTGCCCTAAAAATAGCATCGCTGTCAGGTTTGCGAACGAGAGTTAAAGTCTGTTTCATACCGTAGACTACCTTATCATAATCCTCACAGAATCCAAAAATGTACTTCAGAGGCACGATGAATCTAAATGTACCCTTTGCAGCTGGTTTCCTAATGAGATACGCATGTCTTATCGCGAAACCTGTGTTATCGTTTATAACAGCAGTTGCAGCTGTGTCTTTAGTCCATAATTGGTTAAGTCCTTGAGGAAGAGCAAAGTCGTTGGGATATTTCAGCAAGCCCAGCATAGTTGTGGCTTGTCCGGGATGAAACACGCTTTCTATTTCTTGATTCGA
Source organism: Bimastos eiseni (assembly GCA_959347315.1). Classification (NCBI taxonomy): domain Eukaryota; kingdom Metazoa; phylum Annelida; class Clitellata; order Crassiclitellata; family Lumbricidae; genus Bimastos; species Bimastos eiseni. The sequence continues at coordinate 50,757,714 of OY365806.1, read as the reverse complement.
TAAGGAATACGACTTTGACTGAAGAGATGCACGAGGCCGTTGTTGACTGAGGCTGCAGGGTCGGCATCAACGTAAAAGGTTCCATCGGCTTTAGTCAGTTTACCTTCAAATAGCAGGTATGACTCGTAGGGATGGCTGAAGATATCTTGAAGTTCGATATTGATGCGAATTTCCCCAGTGTTAAGATTCGCCCCCGCCACTGGTTCATATTCATGAAATTCATATCTTTCAATTCCCTCGTCTATAATAGTATTTTCAGTAAATCTTAGAATATCTGACTGCATTTTTTAATATAACAAGATTTTATTTTAAGCAAACTTCATTCCAGATCCACGCACCACATATGGCACCTCCGTTACCAGACAGTAAATTATTTATATTCGCCGAAGGGTGGGGATATATTAAATTCTGTAACGTTTCCTTACTCTTTTGACTAAGTGTCGTATTTCCATGGGGAGTTATTAACCTCTTTAACAAATCCTCTTTCCGTTGGCTAAGTACAGGCGGTTGTGGTGTAAATATTTTTGCCGCTGCTTTATCAACCAATCGCTTTCCAGCATTAATAACAACGGTCTTTCCAACATCTATGGCCTTTTTCCAATCTCCGTCCCAGCCAGTCTGGGACGGAGATTCTATTGAAACCGAGGACTTTTCCGATAGAGTTATACGCATAAAAATCAACTATGTAATTCTCCGCTATATGCAAAACTGTCTTCAACGTATTGCTGTTTGCTTCTATCTTAATATTGTATGCTTCGTTAACCATATCATAATGCTCCTTTTCTTTCATGCTTCTCTGCACGTATTCGTTAATGTCTGTAATTTCATAACAGCCTTCAGGGATGGTTATAGTAGCCCACATACCTCCACGATTCGGCGAATACGAAAAGCTATTGTTAGTCGCGTCGATGTTTGGAAATAAAAAATGTGTTTCCAGATTGACAAGAGCCATTTCAAACTCTTTATATTTATCAAACTGTATCAGCGGATTGAACCGCGTCCTTATTTTTGAAGTCTTGTCACCTATTAATATGTAAAGCGATGACTTTGGCTTCGTGTAACGAGCAGTCCTTTCGGTGTTGTCTGCAATATTTTGTAGAATCGATTCCATTTTTAAATTAGCAAAGATTTATTTATAATGGAATGTAGAATTCATCAAAGCCGCATCTATACTTTCCGTTATTCTTATTACTATCACTACAAAGCCGTGAGGTTGCTTCCAGGCTCTTTGACATAGTTTCTTAAACTCATCCTTAGACATGTCTGTGCTGACGTGGTCATTGTAGATGTGATCAATATTTTTCAAGTCTTGGGGAAACAAACAGATAAAGTTTTGCATTCTCTCTAATTGTCTGTCTCGGTAGTTTGAAATAATTCTGTGCTAGATAGAAACAGTCGACGTTGCTATGCCTCCCTCGGATGTAATAAGTCTCGCATTTACTCTGCTTTCCTAACTGTAAGTCGTCGAAAATCATCAGGTTCTTCTTGTCACGGTTCAACTCACACGGGTCTGGCACGTCTTCTGCTGGTTCAAAGAACTGGGAAGAAATATCAGATTTTTTAACCAATTGTTTTGCCATTTCCTCAACGACAAATGCTGGTGAAAGATTTTTTCTCATGATCTCGTCTTGAATATCAAATAACCAGACGATGGATTCTTTAGACATTTTTTCCTCGAATGCTTTTTTCAGAATTTTATACTCTGGTTGAAAGAGAGACCTTCCGAATACTTGCAGATTGTCGTAATCTAACCATCCGGGTCTTAGAAGCAGGTTCAACAGTAAAGTCGTCTTACCACATCCAGACTTTCCTACGATTAACCCTCTTATACTTCAAGGTAAAGGAGGGTTATTGAATCTCTTGGATAATATGTCGTTCCACGATAATTTTTTTAAATTTCCATTTTAAATATATCTAATTGTATTTAAAATGTATTGCGTAAAGTGTAAAACTCATACTGAAACCAAAAATATTCAAAATGTTATAACGAAGAATGGAAGGTCAATGATTAGAGGCACGTGTGATGTTTGTGGAAAAGCAAAGACTCAATTCGTGAAAGCTGTAGAAGGCGGGGATCTAGTTGGGTCTCTAAATTCAGTAACTAGCGGTATTAAATTACCGTGGGCTAAATTTCCAGGTGAGATGCACTTGCTGGGACATCAGTTTACAGGACCAGGAACTAGACTAGATTTTAGATTGAATCCTGATGGAACTCCTACAGATTGGTCGAAACCCGTTGATAGAGTCGATAACGCTGCATATTATCATGATTTAGCTTACAACCAGCACGCGGATACGGCTTCTAGGAATATCGCCGACAGAGCAATGATTAATGAATTGAATAATATACCTAATCCTAGCTTACGGGAGAGAATAGAGAGGGCTATAGTCAAACCTATACTATCTACTAAAGTTAGTCTCGGGTTTGGTTTAAAAAAAGCTTAAAACTACAACCCGATCTGAAATGGACCAATCAATTAGCGAATGAATTGCATAAACCTGCAGTAAAGCATTTTACAAAAAGGAAGGTGTTTGCTGGTGGAATAGATGAAATTTGGGCTGTTGATTTAGTCGATATGCAGGCATTCGTTAAAGATAACGATGGCGTGAAATATCTATTAACTGTCATAGATGTGTTTTCCAAGTACGGGTGGATCGTGCCGTCATATGATACGAGTGGAAAATCTACAGCTTTTAGTTTCTTGAAAATATTAGAGAGCGGCAGAAAACCGGGTAAGGTGTGGGTGGATAAAGGAAAAGAATTTTATAAAAAAGACGTAAAGAATTTGGTTGAGTTGTACTCTACTGAGAATGAAGAAAAATCCTGCGTAGTTGAGAGATGGAACCGGACTATGCGAGAGAAAATGTTTAAGTACTTTACAGCTAAATCAACAAGGAGATATATCGAAGTGTTAGGCGATATGGTTAGTAATTATAATGAAACAAGACATAATTCTATTAAAATGACGCCCGCTAAAGCTAGTATGAAAGTGAACGAGAAGGTTGTTTTTATGAATTTGTACGGTGATGAGACTTCGGAACCTATTGTGCCTAGGTTTTCAATCGGTGATAAAGTTAGAATAACTAAGAAAAAGAACATATTTGAAAAGGGGTACACACCTAGATGGACGGAAGAAGTTTTTACAGTATCTCAGATTCAATACACGGATCCTCCAACTTATAAGATTACTGATTATAATGGAGAAGAAATATAGGGCTCATTTTACGAACAGGAGCTACAAAAAAGTAGTCGAAAAATATTTAGAATCGAAAAGATTGTTAGGAAACATGGGAAGAAATCGCTAGTGAAGTGGTTGGGTTACTCTGAATCCTTTTATTCTTGGATTAATGATGAAGATTTAGTGGTCACGTGATGACTCATCATAGAAACTGCTGACTCATCGAAAACTTTGGAAATTCTCTTGGCTTTTGACTTATGGGGAGTATAGGTGGTGGTTTTAACCAAGGTTATAGGTTTCGACGAAACTGCTGACTCATCGAAAACTTTTGGAAATTCCTAGGGATTTAACCTAGAGCTTAGGTTTGTGCATGAATTGTGACGGATTTGCAATATTGGGGTAACCTATAGGTAGAAGATTTGACCTAGGACCTATAGGTTAGCGTTTGCCCTATTGCTTAGGTTTGTGCATATTTTGGGATAGACTGCTACACTTACAACTACTTTTGTTACCAGGAATCCATCCCAGCTCAAAAATTGATCGGCCTTAGTCGCATTTGATAAACATTGGTTTCCATGAACTATAAAGTAAAGCAATGACCTTCGGCTGTTTGTGTTTAGTTGTTTACACACTTCTCGACATGAAATTTACATATGTTGGCCAAAAAGTATAATTTAATTTGCCTATGATCCTAGTTGCCGACCATATAGGCCTATATGCGGCCTATGTATGCCTATATGTGACCAATGTAGGCCTACAATGTCATGTGGTCTGCCCTCTAAGCCCATCACTTAGTAAATATATTCGTCACTGAGTCGGTTTCTTCATGAGACGCTCAAAAAAATCCCCGCCTATTAATGGAAATGAATAATTAGGAGTAAAAGATCAGTAATAAGTAATTGTTGATCTATGATCATTAAGCATTGTCCAGTTATTCCTCCTTTTCATCTTCGTCCTTCTTTTTCCCCTGCTCATTTTTCCTCTCCCCTCCCTACTTCCTCCTCCTCCTCTTCTTCCTCTTCCTCCTGCTCCTCCTCCTCCTACCCCTCCACCTCATCATCATCATAATCATCCTTGAGTGCATGTACATAATATTATCAACCAATAGACGATGACCAGCGGCAGCAGCAGTCTAAGCAACACAGACCTGGGAACTGCGTTGGATGCTGTTCCATGTACTTGAGAACGTAGGCATCTGCATTGGTAATGATGAATCGATGCCTGAAGACGTCGACCTCTGCTCCAATATAGAAATCCTGAGGTCCGTAGAACTCTGGCTTATCTGGACAGCTGCCTGGCTTTGCAACTCGACTTCGTTCGAGGAATCGACCACCAAGGAATCCGGAGTTCTTAACAGGTGGTTCAAAGACTGTCATCAGGTCATCGCACAATCGATAACAGATGACAAACCGACGACCTTTGTCCTCTGGCCTTCGAGAATCCTACAGAAAATAATTCATCATCATCATCGTCATCGTCATCATCATCATCACTATCATCATCATCATCATCATCGTCCTCCTCCTCCTCCTCATCATCATCATCATCACCATCGTCGTCGTCATCGCCATAACCGTTGTCGTCGTCGTCGGCGTTGTCATCGTCATCATCATCACCGTCGTCGTGGGTGTTGTCATTGTCGTAGTAATTGTCATCGTCGTGATAGCTCTTAAGTATAATGATACAGATAAAAGAATCGTTGCCAAACAAGCGACAGTTTCACCCAACATCATTATACAATTGAAACAGTAATATATGTTATGTAAGGTTATATAAAAAGGATTGGCTATAATTAGATAAAATCGATCATACGTTGCACTGCATTGCATTACTTTACATTACGTATAACAGTGATTGAGTAATGTCTGTAATGTAGAGAGGAGCGTTAAGCGTACCAGAATGGCTTCATAGCGTAGTTCGATTTCTTGCTTGTCTTTCGGATTAGCGCTGTCTTTCCTGGCTAGTCTCGGAATCAGACACGGGACTAAATGCGGTGAACCATCGTCCGGACATCCACATCCGTTGTGAGTCGATGCCTTCAGTGCAGACATTATATACACGAATGAATTAAGCGACGATGTTCAAGATGGCTAGGAGACATTGTGAGTGATATAGATGGATGAACACATCAACGCCCCTTAATTACTTCCAACTGAGGGAGCCACGACAATCGTCAATAAATGACGAAATATTCCGTTTTTAGTGAGGGGTCATCTATGAAGTCGAGTTTCGAAGGACGGTATTAACCCTTGGATCTTCACAGAGGAAAACTGGATTTCCTCTGGTAGCCTATACAACAGCCCTGACATATTACTGAATTCAATTTATTCGGTAACGACCTGGAGCTGCATTCCAACGGTTACGGGTTCCAAACTGTTGAACGGAACCACTTAATCAAATCTATCTTATCTAATGACTTTCTACCGCAGCATAGAAATTAATCCAAAGGCATCAATCGATGGTCTATTAAAAGCATATCTATAAATCAAGTTTTTTTGTCCGATTCAATATTGAATTTTACTGACCTCGCGCGTTCAATTAATCCTACCAGTAAAAATAAGAATGGCAAAATATAATACAAGCTGTAAAATGCGCTAAATAAAATAATCAGTAATAATAATTAATTAATTACTTAACTGAACTAAATCTTTCATTTGGAACGACAACAGCTAATCAACAACTAGACAACTTCCCGTTAACGGTTTACGTGACCAGGGATGGGACAGTCAACCAAGACAGAATCACATCCAAAATTGGTCGTTAGAGATGATAAAACAATATTAAGACTGGATTCAAATGCCCGCAATAGTAGAAACTTCGCCACACCACACTAATAAATCGCTAAGAATTGTCAAACTATAAGAACCGATATTGACGACGACGGGGAGTTAAGCGGTGACCCTCTGAAACGAACCTCTGCTGTTGTGTTCGTTGCGATCGTTCTTCCTCTGTCATCGACTGAGATTGGAGTGAAGTCAGTCAGTCCGAAGTTCTTCCAATAGAATGCCTTAGTGAATGCATCGCAATCGTAGAGCAGGAACCTTCGTCCGTTGATCTCCACCGTCTCACCGATCCAGATGTCTCGTGGAGTCAGATGGTCCGTCGGGGCCTGGTCGCCAGGCAGACCGAGTGACGGCAGCGGGAAAGAAGCCTTAACCTTGCCTGTGACTTTCGGAATCTTCTGTCGCGACATGAGGAGTGGAAACGGATCGCGACCGTCGTTTGGCCTGTGGACCTCACGCACCTCCAGCGTATCGTTGGCCAGGTAGTACTACACATAAGAAATGGTACTGAGGGCAATGAACAGGAAGAGAAATTGTCCATGCAGACGTAGGCTAAGAGAGAGAGATGCAAATTTAATGTAATATAATCCAATAGAACTCGAATATTTGTTATAATCTTGTCGCTTCCCCTTACAGTGGATCAGATTGACTAACGTTGACGTGGTTATGCTGGCTGAGGCTATACTTGATGAAATAATGAACATTCTCCTCCATTCTTTGCCATTCTCTAGCACACTGCACCAAATAATGCCTAACCTTAATCTAATCTCACTTAATCTAATCTTTGGCACTGTGATGCAATGTAATCAAATTATATAATTAATATAATTATTATAATTATATAATTATATAATTATAATTATAAATAAATAAATTATTAAAATAAAATATTAATCACTCGTTATAGTGAAGTTTTGCAAATTGACTTCGTCAGAAAGTAGCAGTTGACGAGACTCTCGAAGGTTCCATCTGAAAAGCGTGTAAATTACTCCGTCTTATAAACCCAATCCCTAAGCTTGTATAGTGCCATTCACCTGGATAAGTCTGTTGACAGATCAGAGCAGAGCCTAATAGCGAATTGAAACCGTTTCAAACTGACCTGCAAGATAACTTTCCGGACATCTCCGTAAGGCGTGTCTCGATCATCCCAGATGCCGTAAAACCTTAGAACCTTGCCATCCATTTCCAGGAACTGCTTCAACTTCTGCGCCTCAGTCGGAGTTTCGTTCCTCTTCACTGCTTCCGGTTCATAGGTGCGTGAATCAGCAACTGATTCCAAAGGGGTGGACTGCGACGGATTCACTGCATAGCCTTGGCTCTCTAAGAAATCCTAGATAAAATGTTATTTGCATTAAAATCAACTGTTGCTCCATTCAATCCTTTGAATGTATTGTTGCGGTCAAGTGTGATGTGAGTCATCTCTTATAGCTAAAGATCTTGGCCAGAAAGAGAGAGGCGAAGCAAGAGACACAGAGAGATAAAGATAAAGAGAGTAACTTATGTATCCTATTCAAGATGAACCCTAGGTCAGATAGATGAAGAAAAGATATAGATATATCAAAAGATAAACCCTATTCAAGATGAACCCTAGGTCAGATAGATGAAGAAGAGATATAGATATATCAAAAGATAAACCCTATTCAAGATGAACCCTAGGTCAGATAGATGAAGAAGAGATATAGATATATCAAAAGATAAACCCTATTCAAGATGAACCCTAGGTCAAATAGATGAAGAAGAGATATAGATATATCAAAAGATAAACCCTATTCAAGATGAACCCTAGGTCAGATAGATGAAGAAGAGATATAGATATATCAAAAGATAAACCCTATTCAAGATGAATCCTAGGTCAGATAGATGAAGAAGAGATATAGATATATCAAAAGATAAACCCTATTCAAGATGAACCCTAGGTCAAATAGATGAAGAAGAGATATAGATATATCAAAAGATAAACCCTATTCAAGATGAACCCTAGGTCAAATAGATGAAGAAGAGATATAGATATATCAAGAGAGAGATAAGGAGTAATGGGTATAGGCTTTCTTGATCATAGTGCAAGTGGTACAGAGACAAAAAAGGTCCCTTGATATTTCGGTTATTAGGTAATTGATTCCTAATGAGGATGGTAAATCACTAGTGACAAACTGGTATAGAGAAACAGGCACAAGGACAAGGCGACAGACAGAGAGAGAGACAGACAGACAGACACAGATACAGATGATTAGGCTATGTGTATTCTGTACTGGTTCAACTGCAATAGGCACAGTTTCAGAAGGACAAAGAAACTTTCAATCGCTATCTATTAGCCCTTTTATGTCAAAAGTCCAATATCGATGTACAGAGCTATGTAGCCTATTCAACCCATTTCTGGTTTTAATATAATCAAATCATGTTTCACCTAATCTGATCCTACCCTATTTAGCCGGGGTCGGGTCGGGAGCGCTTTTGAGTAGATGTCTTGGATGGGCGCTGTATAAATCCTCTAAATAACTAATTCGATATTTATCTTGAGACCTCTGTAACTCCGTAATCAATATGCACAGGGCATGATCAGTGCACGGTCGCTTTAGATGAAACCGAAGTCGTAAAAATTAAAATACGTTCAGACGCAAAGATAGATTGAGATGATAAACACACAGGAGAAACAATAAGATACGTTAAGATGGAATCCGATGGATCATCAAATTGAGTTAATACGGTTCTCGTTCATATCGTTGCATTTTAAAAATCACACTAACCCTAACCGTTACCCTTAACGACCCTCAATTGGGGGCGTCCAAGTAGGGGAGTCCGGAGGTAAATGTCTCCAATTTCAGGTAGGGGGGGGGACATTTTTGCGTCTTAAGGGGGGAATATCTTGCCTTCCTGGCACTTAGGACCGGGGGTTTGCCTCCATCACTAAGGGGGGATTGACGCCCCTGACCCTCACCACGCATAACCTGACCCTAACCGAACCCTCACGATGCTTAACTGACCCATACCGAAATGAATTGCGACGAAATGATCTGCGACCAAATGAATGGTCACTGGGACGGTAAGCGGGGCAGAGGGCAGAGGCAGTGGACGGGGCAATTGGCGGGACAATGGGCGGAGACAGTGGACAGTATCGGTGGACATACGCAGTGGGCGGGGACAGGGACAGTGGGCGGGGGCAAAGGGTAGGGAGAGTGTGCGGGGGCGGTGCAGAGGTTGGGGTCAGTGTGCGGTGGCAGTGTGCGGCCCTACATCGTACCCTTGTCCAGTTGTCACAGTCGTAGGTGTGGAAGACTTTTCCATAGATGCCAATGTCCATTCCGACGTTCAGATCTTGCCATCTCCACGGATCGCCGACTGCATTCTTTGGCAATCGATGCCTTGCCACGAGTCTACCTGGAAGAGTTCAATCATTCAGTTATCGCCGTCTATAGACCTAGTCTGTCAACTTCTGTAGCGCTGCTATAAAAGCACAAAAGGTTTCATTAGATGCATTCAATGTCCTCTTCATTCAAACACTCTTTGCATTAATTCATTAAGAGAATTTATGTATAGCACCTCTTTAAGGTGACTACTCAGAGGCTCTCCCAGCCCCAGCGTGGCCAAATGAAGTCGTCTTAAGACGAGAGAGAAATGCTTGAGAGGAAGGGATCTGTCAAGGAAGGAATCGTAGTCTTAAAGGGAGGCCATTCCAAATCGAGAGGCTACCATTGAGAAGGCACGGCTCTGTATGGTGGAGGTTAGCGCATGAAGAACATAGAGGAGGAAACCTTGTTCAACCGAGCAGAGGGAGCGCGAGCTCCGAGTAGTAGCGAGTACTAAAGGTGGGCTTGCACAGCTCGACCACGTATACGCAGGACTCATCGTCAGACTGATGCAGCTATCCCATACTCGATTCGCCAATGAAGGACGTCGCGCATAGCTGGATATGTGATCGTAATTGGATATGCGACCAATGAGTCGGGATGCAGAGCGCAGGATGCGATCCAGGCAGCTCATTTGAGCAGCCGGGAGGCCAACAAAAAGAATTTGGACACCCGACATCTTGGTTGAAATTCGAGTACAACAAAAAAGTAGTCAATCGATCACTCACCTAGCTGTGTTTATAATGAACGAATGAGTGAGCGAGTGAATGAATGAATGATTGGATGAGTGATTGGATGAATGAATGAACGGATAAAAGACCCGTGTAGTGGCGGCTTTGGACTTTCTAACGGAGGGGCCTGTTGGATGTCTGGTATATTCAAAACTGAAAGTGGACTAAAATCTGGAGGAGCCACCAACTCAATTGGAGAATTCTGGCCGGTCCAGATGAGACCTCACTTGGACCTGCGTATATATCGTATCATTAAACTTCTTCGTTAATTCATTACTGATTAAACGAATTGAAGACGAACCTTGAACGAGTCCACTGTTCTCGACCTTTGGCTCAACGACCGCCATACTGTCATCGACCAAGTAATAGAAGATATCCACCGGACGAACTCTGTAACTCTCGATGGACGAATCAGATACCGTCTCCTTAAACCACGCCTTAAATCGCAGCACCTGTCAATCAGTCCAATCGATCAATCAATCGACAGGTAATCGATCTTTTGAAGAAGAATGCGAAGACGATGAAGAAGAATGTAATGAAGGAGTATGTGGTGAAGTAAAAGACTAAGATGATAAAAATGTAGACGAGGAAGAAGAAGTAGATGAAGTAGAAGACAAAGAAGATGAAGAAAAGGATGAAGAAGAAGAGGATGAGGAAAGATAAAAAAGAAGAAGTAGATGACGAATAAGAAGAAGAAGATGAAGAAAAAGAAGAAGAAGAAGAAGATGATGATGATGATGAAGGGGAAGAGGAAGAAGGAACAGGAGGAAGAGAAGAAGAAGATGACGATGATGATGATGATGATGATGAAGGACCACGCCGAAAGAAGAAGGGGAAGAAGATGATGATGAAGAAGAAGAAGGAATAGGAGGAGGAGGAGAAGAAGAAGAAGAAGATGATGATGATGATGAAGAGGGGAAGAGGAAGGGGAAGATGAAGAAGGGGAAGAAGAAGCTGATGAAGAAGAAGAAAACGAAGAGATGATGAAGAGGCAAGATACATAATAACAGACAAATGGCCTTACCTTTTTATCCCAGGCGACGTAACCAGGCACGAATGTGGATTCCGTATGATCCGTCTGCTTTGCCTGTGGATAGGTAATCGATGGAGCATAGTTCAATAGGTCGTTAAGTTCTTGGTCCGATAGATCGCATCCAACGGCTGCTGATCCTCTCTTCTGGATTGCGTATCCGTTAAAATATCCGAGGGTTTGACTTTTCGGAAACTCTTTTTTCTGGCAAAGAAAACCAAGCGACGATCATAATCTCAGTCGATTAATTTCTCACAGATGTAGGATTTAAAAAAAGAATTTCTCCCACTGCTCGCTGCAATATATACTGAAGACACATTCTCTTCCATATACTTTATGCATGCATTTCCTTCCAAAGAATAGGTTTCTTTCCTGCAGGAGGTTAGCTTATTCCCGCTGAAGACTACTGAATAACAGAATTAATAATGAAATGATGATCATTGGAGATCCGTGTTTTTCTGTCAACTGTTTTTGTCTTTCCTATAGGTCTTTCTGAGTTAGTAACTTAGTCATAATTTATTTAGCGCCACTCACTTGGACTATTCTCTCCATCTGAACAATGTTTCTTTATTTCGTGCCGTTTTGTTATTAGTGACTTTCACATCAGTTAGGGTTGCATATACAATGTAGGCAGTGCCGCTGTGAGGCGCTAAAGAAACCAAGTATACACATACATCCATACACGCAAGCACACACATGCATGCATACACTCAAGCACAAATTCACACATACATACGCACATACATAGACGTCTACATATGTATTCATACATGCAAATACAATGTACCATATATAGAAATTCATAGATGCATATATGCATAATTATGTGTATTTATCTGCGGCCTGCGGCCAGGTCATTATGTAGTCTCTCTCCATCAGTTCCGCAATCGCTCTCTGAAATCTATTCTGTTTTTCAACTATGACGCTGATCTAGGTAGGAAGCGCCGTTAATTGGCCTCTCTGAGTGCGGCTTAATAAATTTTCTATTGCAATGACATACTTTCCAAAATATAGAGGTCTATACATTAGATCTATACACATGCAAACAAACAGCCATAAATACACACACTTATGCAGAATAACTATATAACAAATGAAAAACGAGCAGAACTTACGAGCGGAAATTGGTCGTAATAATTTCCAAGAGGAAGGTTTGGAATTCTACTCATGTTCGGCATTCGATTCATTTTTCAGAATTTCGATTCTCAAACGATTTGATTAGATTCCTATCTGATAAAATTCTTTCTGACTGGTGTTGGCGCCAAATACCGAAGCGCCTGCAGGAGAGCTCCACTCTGTGTCCGTTGCCAAGGCCTAAGCGCCCTTAGAAACTGCCACAACAATGTGCGCTCACGCGTCGCAGTCACTGAGGTGTGAGAACTCGGCAGACGTAGGCCTTCCAGACTACGTAACGCCTCTTTGTTCCTTTAGAGCTTTTGTTGGAAAACACAGGCCTACCAACCCCTTAGCAACCCACATAGCAACCCCTTTCTGGACTCATTATAGGCCTATGCGCATGAAGCCAACAGGTTGAACGCAGTCGGCAAAAACTTTATTTGAACAGTGATGACCTGCAGTTTGCTCCGCTAGAACAAATGTCAGTCAGTCAGCTCGTTAGACACTGTCTGTATGTCTGTCTGTCTGTCTGTATGTATGTATGTATGTATGTCTGTATGTCTGTTTGTCTGTCTATCTAAAATTTCAAACTTTATAAGGCACTACTCGAGAGCTTAGTGCAGGGACAACAGCTTGTTGACGAGCGCTGCGCCTAGCCAGAGGAGTTGACCCAATCAGTAATGTCCAAATGTGATCAGTAAATGTCTGTCCCATTTTGTCTTTCGGTCTGTCCGCTCGTCAGGCTTTCTGTCAACTGTTTTCTTGTTCTGTCCATTCTTCTCTCTGTCTCTCGACGTGTCTGTGTGCATATGTCTGCCTACATGACGTATTGACTGTACTGTATGCCTGCCTTCCTGCCCGTCTGTCCGTCGGTCAATAGATAATTGCACTATTTCTCCTCCCGAGTAAGAATCAAGAGTTGATTACCTCTGGCAATATAGGTTCAGCAAAACGTCTGCGAGTAGGGCCCACCTAATCAACTGTAATATCGTGCAAATTTGACCCAGCAGAAGTCGACAGAAGTTTCATCCTCTGCAAGATACTTAACGTGTCTTAAAGCGAAAAAGACAATGGATGAACTTCTATTTGAACGTGGATGACAGCTCTATTCGTGAATAGGAACAGAATGGGAGTTGGAGATGTTGTTGTTCACATTTGGCGATTTTAAATCTAAACGTAAGATCAAAGACAAACGAACATTTTAACCGACGCTGTGGTCAATTGTATACAGTATACATGCTTGAATCTTTTCCGGACTTCATCCTCTTGTTTTATATAATGTAACTTGTTTGAGGTTTTAACTCTCGTTTACACTCTACAGCGTATTATTTAAAGTGCATAGATACTCAAGAATATACTTAGGATGTATGCACTGTGTGATTGAGGCAATACATTCTCGTTTTGATGTTTAATGCACTGCAGCAAGCTATCGTATTATGAAAATCATATAATAATTATATTCTTGTATATTTAGAAGTAAATCGCAAGTTGGGACTTTCCATGTTCAGTAGCTTAGCGTTACCTAACTTTGTAATCAATTAAACGACCGGGTGTTATCGTCAGTTTTAATGAGCCCAGACTTTTTGATAAATCCTCTGTTAAACACTGAGGACAAAGAGATGTGACAATGAATATCATGCGTCATTCACCGCTATATGGAAGGCACTTCGAGGCAGTATATATTATATATATAAATGAAGAGTCTTGACACAAGCGTTCATCGCAATGTCTCTTTAGTCGATTGTAGACATTCAATGTTTGTCGATGGTCGCTCTAATTATCGTTCTCAGAAATTGTGATCCCTGGAGAAGTGAAAGAAGTCCGATGAAAATTCGATGACTTTGGGAATCTAATAGTTGGACGAGGGTAAGCAATTTGAAACCGACAAGTCTATGTTGTAATTGTAATTGAATATTTTTTTAGCTCCACTTGCAACCTAATCGGAATCGCTCTCTGTACTCTCTTATATATCATTAGGGTGTTAAATGTCATAATAATTACGAGTCGTGTCAGTAAGCAAAACAATGCACAAAAACTATAGAATGGTCACCAGCGGTGAGCTCACGCAGACACGTGGAGCCTCACGAATGGATTCCAAAGTTAACAGATGACGCCGTGGATGCTGAAAGTCTTTCGACCGAATAGACGCAAATGGTCGGTGATTTTCCTGCAATTCTGACCAGTCACCGAAAACATTTGACAACTTAGCAAAGTCGTATATTGACTATCTCTCTGATATAGGATACCACTAACTGTCATGCGAGATAATGTATCAAATTAGCATAAGTAGCTCATGCTATTCTTTTGTGCTCATCCTGTGTCTCTAATGCATCGTAAAAGTTAAACGAAAATAAACAGTCGAATAGTTCATTTAAACTGTCAACATTCCATAATCGTCGTTGGGTGACTTCGCTGGAGTCCCTTTCGGCGCATGCGCAAACGCAACATCAGTCGATCAAGTGGACAACGTTCCAAACAAGAACTTGGCATTCGATACAATAATTGAATATTCATGCAGTCACATTTCTGTATCAGTCGATCAATGGGAATCAAAGTGTGATATCTTCCGAGAGTTTTCGCCATCTTTCCTAATGATTTTTACGGCTAATGCCATAACACAAATGCATGCTTAGGAGAACTATTTCTCAGATGAACGTATTTACATGTGCTTCTGTTAATAGATGAGTGTTTTACTGATCAAGTTTTTACAGGTAAATGGATTTACAAGTGAAAATCTGTTCAATTGAATGTCTTTATGAGTGAATGCCTTTACAGATGAATGTTTCACGGGTGATAGTCTTTGAAAGTGAATATTTTAGCAAGTGAATGCCTTTACAGGTGAATGCTATGGTCTTCGAAGGCTTCGAAAGGCGTTTGATCCTTGGCGTGGACTACGGGAGTCATTTTAATCTCTTCGTATCCATTTGGAGTATCGTCAAACTGACCGTTTGAGAATGGTTTCTCATCGAGAGTGGATGCGACGGTGACCAATTCACCGGGGACAGAGACATCTTTGACGAGGGGCTCAACGGTCGCTGGGGGCTTGTATAGGACGACGGCCAACACCATGGCAACGAGTGATATGACCTTGATGCTGAAAAACATGACGAACAGCTGAAGGGCAAGTTCCTTGTTGTCGTAGAAGAGGCAACTCCCTCTCACTCCGCATTCGTCGTATTGCCAGAGGACGCATGACATGTCGAAGGTCATTCCCATGAGCAGAGGACCAGGTATCGTACCTATAAGCAAGAATGATCACATGAATATTAATTCCTTGTCAGCCATTAGAATCAGACAATTTATTTTATATTCAAACTGTACAATTATAACATAATAAAATTTGATGCTCGATATATAGGCCATTAGGCCTAATATATAGGCCTAATCAAATTTTACTATGTTATAGTTATAACCTTAACGCGTGCATGGTGTATGGTTGAAATGCGGGTGATTCATAACAAACATGTAGCCTTTTAGCAAATAATTAACCTGTGTAGATGAATAGCATTTACCCGCAGTTTTCTATTACAACATGAGAAGATCTAACCGACGAGAAGCAAGAGTGAATAGGTGATTAGAGGCAATTTTCTTCTGAAGGAGTAATTGCAATGGAGGAGGTTTAGATGTTCTAGACGGTTATATATGAGAAGCGTGAAGTCTGGTGCAAGTCTAGTCGTGGATGTGTGTACTGTGTTGGTCGTAGGGTAACGTATGCTTTAACTGTAGCTATAGTGACTTCTATTTTGGTAAAGAGAGGAACATTTGACATATGCATGTTAATTACTATAGGCCTAATGATGCAGACAGTAGGTTCTATATAATGTAATGTATTCTAACATTTATATAGCGCCCCTTCATATATCTATTATCTGCGCTATAGGCCTATATCCTAAATGATGTTAAACGACATTAATAACGAATACGGACGGTACGTAATAGTATAGCCGCTCTAAAAGTGACCATAACGTTGTTACACACAGTTCCTACACAGATATATATTTATAGCGCTTTCGAAGAGAAACACAGAGAACGACGGGATATATAAATATGTATATATATACTCCTGTGTATATATATACACCTTAATTAAAGCTTATATTATAGAGTATATTCTCATCTAAAAAACACGACTGCGAATGGAATGGATAGTTTTACCAAGTATTTTGATAAACAGAACTTGAATTCCAATGGCAAAAGACGTCTGCGAACTTGAGACGCACCTTGAATGAAACAGAAAACAGAGAAATAATTATAAAATCTTTCATGAAAATCTGGGGTCGAACTTTAGCAGAAGCGCGGGGACACACGCTCCTTTCAATTTACCAAGATTGGCGGTCTGTCATTTTGAATACCACTAGGCTAGCTTAAGCGTTTGGTAACGTAAGTGAACGAGTAGCCAGATTGATATTATGAGCATGTTGATCCCTTATTAAATCCATCAGTCTTAATCTCCACACTGTCTCCCCATCTTAGATTCTTAGGGATATGCAAATGGTTGTAGCGGTATTTAATGTTGTCATTACAAGTAAGCATCCAATTAAAACAGTTCCACATAAAAACTCACATCCTGAAATGTTGTATTTCATTGTTATTACGACCGTCTGTAATCTGTATTCATAATCGCGATTAATCGACATCATTCTAACCCAACACCTTTCATGAATCAAATTTTCTTCTTCTTGACCATTATCGCCTTAATTAATTGTTACCATGAACTCTTAACGTTGGATTAAATACCATTGATGCAGACGTAACAGTAATTTAAAGTTCTCTTACTATTTTCCTATTAGCCTACAGCAGTCGACAGGCAGTAACTTACTGCAGACACCGCATTACACAAGTAACGTAGTTCGTTACTAATGATGCTATATGGGTTGTCATTTTACATCACATAAGAAATATTCACTGGTCGAATTGTGCGTTTTGATGCATATATATATTCTAGCTACACTAGAGCTATATAAAGTTTACAATCATTGAGAAGGTATACCACTCTTCAGTTTATAGAATGGACTCATAGTTCATAAACATTATGTCTGCTTACATTTATTGCCCTTAAAGCATAATTATGTTAGCTTCGTAGACCTTGGTCGCTTTAAATATTTTCGTCCCTAGTGATGGCCTAGACCTAATTAGGTCACATAGTCCCCAGTGATGACCTATACTTAATTAGGTCACATAGTCCCTAGTGATGACCTAGACCTAATCAGGTCCCACTGCCCCTAGTGATGACCTATACTTAATTAGGTCACATAGTCCCTAGTGATGACCTAGACTTAATAAGGTCCCACTGTCCCTAGTGATGACCTAGACCTAATTAGGTCACATTGCATACAACTATTTGTTATGTGCAAGGCAATGAGAGCACTTGTAGCGGTAAGGCCGTGTTACGGCGCCAAATAAATTGGTATTATCATTCCTATTATAATTATTATTAGTTGCAGTATTATTATTGTTATTCAACATTTTTATTATTATTATTATTATTATTATTGCTATTACCAATAAAAGTAATTTTATTATCACCATTGTAACATGATTAAAATGTTATCAATTATGTCGTAGTGTGATTTTATAATAAATTATTATGCAAATTATACATGCATGTAGACAACGCTTCAACTTGTGTGCTTATTTTGGGAGTTGGGAGCCCTTGTATGGCTGCGTTACGGCGCTCTAGAAATCGTCCGTTAATAATAATTATAATAATTAGGAGACTATAATTAGGCTTTAGGCCACTCTATATGTGGCCTGCTCACTAGATAGATTACATTTATACGCTACTTTCCAGAAAGCAGTAGGTCCAAATGCTGAACGTTGTAAGTCTCTATATTAATGGCCTTCGTGAGTGAGCGACGATAGATACAAGCGTGTGAGGCCACCAAGTACAAGTACACTCATATACAACGTCAAGCGACTGCTTAGTATATAGCAAGGACAGACGATGTCCCTTAACCGCGAGTGCAAAGGTTGATTAACGAGAGGCTATTTATCAACGAGATCAACAACTGTTCGAGAGACTGAAAAGTAATTCTTCATTTTCATATATAAAGTAATTTATTATCGGTTTATAACCATGAACTTAGGAAATAAGACACACATTTTGGCTCATGTAGTTTGGAATGACCTGTGCAGGTCCTTGAGTATCCAATGTTCATATAGCGCCTTCTTTGAACCTTAAAACCTCTCTCGAAAGATCTTTCAGATTGCAATAATCAGGTATTTAATAAATCCTTATCTGTTGGCTAAATAGTCACCGTAGGCAGCAGATGGGACTATGAACTTGATTGGTATCTGCCAAGTTGGCGACCTTTTAACTTCTTCAACCACAACGTTGACTGTTGCGATAACCGATTAAAATGAATGCATTCCTGCAAGAAGGGTAACTGCACAGTCGTGTAATTCTTAATGCAAAAGCGAAGTTCCAATGTTCACAGTGAAGCTAATTAGAGGTGTTCACTTCCTCCTTTCAAATCGACCCTTCAATTGGCAATGAACGAATCCAAACTTCTGGGTTTATAAATAGTCAGAGGACCGTTGCTGACCGTCTACTTCGCACCTAATCCTAGATCATACCACCCTCAAAACAGAGCTTTGTGCAAGAACAGCTAGTCATGTGTTACGACACGGAATCCGGTCGAAGTCCCGAACGTACGATGTCAAGTTCTTGGGAGTCGTGGGATTTGGCTGTGGTTATCTCATTTTCAAGAATCATGGCGCCATAGAAATTGCAATCTCCATCTTAATTTCTTGACTTTTGCTTTATTAAAGCTGTTGATTCTTGTGCCACGCTTCACACTTTTGTTAAACTTTTTTCATGCATTTATCTTGTTTTGAGGCGAAACTAGAACTTGAAGATGAGAGGTTTTAAGTTAAGGCATCTGTAGTTGTTTTGACTGCACGAAGTGTACGTTCTCTGACAGGACTAGGAACAAATAGTATGTACCATATTATTCTTAGGTATGTACTGGACAAAGAGAAGCAGGAGAAGGTGGTGAGCTATAGTGAACATACCAGAAAGATCAGTATTAGTATTTTGGGAAGTAGATTACAGATAAGATTAAATAAAACCGGAATTAATCAGACCAGATAAGATATAAGACACATCACTTGATTTTGCCAGACAATGTTAACATAGTCTCGAACACCAGTGTAAGAATGTTATGGTTATTCGTGAATTAACTGGTTTTAGATTCTTGCTAATTGCACCGCGAGATGTATTGAGTTGTTCTGATGACAAGTTACCTGAGCGTTGCTGCCATGTTCATTGTGAAGCAGATGAATATGAAGGCAACAGCGAAGAAGAAGATGATCATGAAGAAAATAGAAACTGGACAGGTGTCTGCTTTACAGGCTTTGGATGTCGCCTCCAAGTTGCTGGAATCCGTAGGACTAGTGATGCACGAACAGTTGTAGTAGTTCTACAAGATTCAGTCATTGTAACTACATGCATGTCAACAATGCGTCTATTTAAAGACATCAGAGAACTATTTGGTTCCAACCATGCATTATCAAGACAGCTATTCCATTATATGTACTGCCATTATAACAATAACTGAAATTTAAGCTAGACTATACAGTTGCGCAATAGTCGTGTAGTTATAAGCGAAGACAAATTCCAAACTCAGAGGGTGTCGTGGAAACAGACTTTTACAGAAGTCATGATTGACTCTTCCATCTCCAGTTTCAGTGTGCTGGGCAGCAAATGATAAGACTGGCCGTAGACGAATGTCGATGGGAGGATCAAGTGAGAAGGAGAGGACTTGTTGTCTAGGAAAATGAAATCGCTGACACTTTAGACCTAGGCCTACATCTGTGGCAATCTAAAGTCAGTTAAGGTTCCTGTAAATCTATAGCTACTGACATGCTTTCAAATTGACTCGATTCGGAACAGAGTTAAAGCTGTTTCCAGAGTTAGAATTAGTTCACTTCACCTAAGAATATCATTTGTAAAAGTTATTGTATGCAGTATTTATATGTTCCATTAGGTGCAGCATACTGAGCACAGACCCATCGAATAGGCCTAATATATTGTCCCCAATAATATATCAGATAGTTATGTGTAAGATACAATGTAGCCTACAGTAATGTAGCGCAAGATTTAATTTATATAGCCATATACTAATATTCTCTGACTACTCGTTATATATAGCCTAATGATTAACGGATGTCGTTCACTACTCGTTTGGTCTTTAGGGCTTGGAGGGTTATTTTAGTTGAATTAATTAAATAAAAATAAATTAAATAGTATGCGATCAAAAGGACGGACAGTGTTTTCAGATGGGTTCAAATAGATCAACAAAGAATTGGCAATGTGATTACGCAACAGGAATCAATGAAGCCCAACGCTCGTGAATGAGCTGGTGCCCTACTCTTGCTTCTCATGGTGCTTTGTAGGTTTGGAGATTGCGATCAATAGTTGAAAAGGCGCAACCCTTTGGCCGTCTGTAACTTCCAGAATAGAAAGGTAGACCTGAATGACAACGAACGCAGATGGACATATAAATATTATGACTACATGTAAAGTAACGTTAGGTGAAGTGTTGTGGTTGAAACTCGACGGAATCGTTGTGAGTATAGGGCTTGTTTGTTATTGTGAGCAATGTCATTCTGAGCAGCTGACCTTAGTGTCTCCATCTTCCATGAGGCTGCAGCCAGCGTGACACGGTGAGTAATAGACGACGTTGTCATGACTACAGATAGGACTGTAGGCGACGTGTGTACAGTCACAACCAACGTTACAGGCGTTCGTCACATTCAGTGCATCTGATGACGACGACGATGACGCACTGAAAAACGGTTTCAATCAGAAGAATTCTCAAAATCCGAGTTGTTTCATTAAATGAGTTAGACATACGATCAAAAGGTTGGGACTTGAATATCTGCTAGAGGAGATATTCGTTTCATTCACTCCCATGGCCAACTCAGTGAATATACACTAACGCTGCACTGCTGGTGGAAGGAAAGATAAGGTGGCAAGAAAGAGGAATGGCTAATGATCTAGAACTAGGAGCGGATCCGTGGGGCAGTCATGCTGGCCATGTTTTATTTATAAAAAATAAGCTATAGAAATGCTTAGAGGCAGGCATACAGACAGCATACGGAGCAAACCTATTATAGAACATGAGGTTGTGAGGTTTAAACCAGTTAGGGAAGGTCAGTGCATCATGAAACTTTGTAAGGAAGGCATTATCAAATTACAGTTTCACTGTATAATATTACAAAGAATATTTGTTAGGCTGTCTCTTGAAAACTAATGTACTTAAAGGCATAGCACACTGAGCGATTCTATTATCCTATTTATAATAGGTGAATCGTAAGACAGTTTTGTTGTATGCGAGTAATAATTACTTGGTGCTGTAGGCCATATTGACGCCTGCGAAGTCGAGCGGATCACATGTGAGAAGCAGGAGACAGATTCCAGCAGTGACGATGGCCGTCAGTACAGCCTGGATGCGAATGATTTGTCTGCAGCTAAGTTTCAGCTTCTCGATGAGTACGCCTCCAATGATAGTTCCTCCAGCACCAGCAGGTAACAGCACAACACCTGAACAATTATTATTCCTCGCTATATTATAAACATTTAAATATAAACAGAAACCACGACACGATAAGACATAAGGAAATAGACGACTGCGAGTTTATCTCAACTTACGTAAAATTTTAAATAATCCGATGGCAGCATTAATCTTATTAATCGTAATTGCAAACTGAAAATTTATAAAGCGTTACGTAAAGTTAAACTTATTCACAATAAGCATTGCGAATAGTGAGAGGGTTTCCGGAAATGTCTTGTGAATAATAAGAACTAGTTGCTGGAAGAACAAATGTGAGGTCAATTAATTGCTACAGCTATGGGAGGTCAATAGCTGGGTTTATAGTAAAGAAAGTTGAATGGATCAGGGTAGGGTTTCTTGTAGAGGCTGGTGTTCAGTTTTCGTGATCTCCATATTTCACTCAATATAATTATATCCAAGCCTCTGAAACAGATTTTTCACAACCGCCATTCTAAATAAAATCCATTTTGACATGTCAAGTTCAATTTCAAGACGAATCAAATGGTAAGGCAGGTAGTAGCACAGTCAATGTATGGAGTGGCAAGAAAGACAATATAGGTAGGAGGAAGAAGAGGAATAGGAGGAAGAGGAGAAGGAAGCAGATGAGGAAGTGTAGGAGGTGGAGTCGAGGATTGGATTGCCGATAAAGATTGCGTTCAGTTTAGGACGAAAGATCTGTGCTGTGACTACAAGTGGAGCATAATTGAAGAGCCGCTATAGATTCACTTTGTCAGATAGTTGATGTGTCAAGGACCAGTTACTGAATGTTAAATATGAGGTTACGGAGATGAATACCATGAGAAGCCGTACATATAATTGAGTGTGTGAGTTAACTCATACTAAGGTGGAGAAGAGGAGAATCAGTGCGTAAAACCAGAGAGACGAGGGGGCAAATGAAACAGAGGAGCTGTTAATAGAACTTGGTCGTTTGTTTGTTGTTAGTATTTCACTCATTTAGCTAACTTCACTTCAATCATAAAAATCCTTTGTCAAGATCGACTGTTCTGGCACCGTCTGTATACGAATAGCCTATAGGTCATAATTGGACTCTATGCCGAATATTCGTGCCATACTCAGATTTGTATTAACTGACTTTGCACGCTTAATAATTGATTTAAATAAACAAAAAGACCCAGACCAAATAAAGCTCCAGCAACAGCGGCCGTGAAACTGAATCCAACTTCGAAGACCTTTGGACCAAACGAAGTGAACGCAGAGATGATGAAATTGTCGCAGGCAGCGAAAATCGTCAGACAGAGGTACGTGGGATTCGTCATGACGCTCTTGAACAGCTCTTTGAACTCACTCCACGTCTTGATGTAAGCGATCGCTGCTGGGTTTGTCTCACCCGCTGATTCGTTGTGAGCCTCGACCACTTTGCTCTGTCGGATCTCAGAAGCTCCTTTTCTCGACAGGAAAAGACACAGGAATCGTAAATTAGGGTAGGTCTACATACTAAGACGTAACCAGGTTGATGATTTACTTACCATTTCAATACATTACGATACCCAATCACTCGTAATCACCCGGCGACTATATATATTATACACGTATGCCGTATATATGCATATATATATATATATGAGCCTAATAGCAATTGTTGCAGTGGTTACTTTTGTTGACGTTATTGTTGTTGTAATCTCGCATAATTATAGTAATCTTGTCTGGCTTCTTAAGACTAAATTCATTTAAACTCATTTAAGACCCCAATTAGATGCCCTACAAATTGCGACATATTGGGTCAAAAGAGTTGGGGATCGTATACCTGGCAGGTCAGCTGGATATCCCCACATTGGAATAGCATTGAGTAGACTGAGTGCTGCGGTGATCGTGTAAGGGAGCCACCAAGCCCCGATCCAAAGCTCATCTGATGGAGTTATTCCGATCCTAAACACAAGTAGCACACAAAGCAGGCCTAGCAATTAAGGAGGCGCTTTCATTTATATGTATTATTATCTGGATATACATGGATCTTTTGGGAAATTTAATAGAGCGCATCAGAGAGTATCGCAAAAGCGCTTTCTCTGCGCTAGCATATTTGTAATGCTAAATGCCACTTTCAACTACAGGAAAGCGTAATAGTGGAAGTAGTTGCTCTTGTGGAAATGGAAGTAGTAGTAGTATTGTAGGCTGGTAGTAGCAGCAGCAGCACTAGGCAGTAAACATAAACTTGAAACCTGAACATTTAATTCAATGCTCATTGCCTGACTACAACATAATATCATGTGATCATTCCGATTGGCCTTAACGATCGGCCTACGATGGCCATTGGAATGGCGATTGCTATGTTGAATGCGATGATATGATGATGAGGACCATGACAGCAACGTCGATGACAATTGATGACGACGACGACGACGATGATAATGATGATGATGATGGTGACGACGACGACGACGACGATGACGATGACGATGAGAATGAGTAGGAGAAGAAGAAGAAAGAGGAGTAAAGAAGGAGAAGGTGAAGGAGAAAACAGGTGACAATGTAAACGTGAAATCATGAAATTTCTCAGCGCTCAACAAAAGCCAAAAGCAGCGTCATATCGGAGAGAGAGAGAGAGAGAGAGAGAGAGAGAGAGAGAGAGAGAGAGACAAGTAGAGTCAGAGGGACAGACAGAAAGTGATACAAAGACACAGAGAGAGAGAGAGAGACAAAGAGTAAGCAAGAGAAAGAGAAAGAGAGATTCGTTGGTGAAGGTGGTCATGAGATGACGCGAGAGTGGAATCAGGACTGAATAACTTGAATAATTATGTTGACCATCAGTCTTGCTGGTGATGGGATGGAAAGACTGAGAGGTCATCAAAGGAATGAGAAAACTGGTGGATGGAAAGTCAGTTTCAAAGAGATAAATTGAGGAACGGTGGCAGAGAGGACGAGGAGACTAGAGAGCGTGATAGAGTAGGGTAAAGAGAAGGCTATAGGTGATAATTGAACCTACTCATCTGGACTGAGGACGTAGAAGTCAACGAATATGTTGAGCATGAGTCCACCTCCAACAAACGCCAGCGCAGGACCAATGACACCCATCGCGTTAAAGATTCCTATTTACACAACACACAACCAACATTCAGATCACTCCTTGTCTGTGTGCATACATGTATCTAATAAATATACATTGTATGTTTAATATACAATGCGTTTCCATATGTATACGCCTATGTATGCTTATGCAAGCGAACATCTCAATTTGTCAATCAATTGATTTTTAACAACGTCGTAGTTGCAGTTTAACGACACTGTGTGATAACAAAGATCATTACGTCGCCCTCCTTCTTTATCCAGGCTTGGGACTGGCACTGTCAAGGTGCAAACAGTGGCGGAGTTTTAGCGTGCGAAACATTCTACTTATAATGTAGGCTATATCTCATTCAGACCTTAGTTAATCCCTCCCCGCAGATGTGTATGTATGTATGTATGTATGTATATATGTATGTATGTATGTATGTATTATCGTAATTGTTATCGTAACTTCAACTGTCTTAAAGCTCTTCTCTAAGGCAAAGAGTACCAGCTTATTCACGAGCGCTGCGTCGTGTCTGAGGTTTTTCCACAGTTGTAAAGGAAATATGTGTATACGATTGCCAGAGAAAGAAAGAAAGAAAGAAAGAAAGACAGGCAGACAGACAGACAGACAGACAGACAGACAGAGAAAGCTGGAGAGGTAGGGTAGTAGGATAGAGAGACCAGATGATTATTTCAAGTGACCGTTGAGGTGAGTTTCGTTCAGGATAAGAAAGATTGGAAGAACTGTATTTGCGTATAATACTTATCAATCAATCAGTCAATTGGTCAATCAATCAGTCAATCAACCAGCCAATCTATAAATCAAGCAGTTCATATAAAAACACCACAAATAGCAATCGGTATTACAGACACTCGAAGAAAGTATTATTACCGTCGGTATTAGAAGGTGAGACCAGAAGAGACAGCAATTAAGTCACCTCCAACAAGATCATCGAGTTTCTAATAAAAGAGTCAATGGCTGCATTTCAACAGTGTCATATTTCACCAACAAGACAGCGCACTTGATGAACAAACCCCGGAGTCAGGGCAATACCCAGCCGTGCCAGCCCTGTCCTGGAGTGCATAAGTCATACATACATACATACATGTAAGTCAAAGCAACGCAAGCCAACGAATATACGTGTCCGAAGTATGAACGAACGAATACTGGAACGAACGAACAGACACAGAGCTACAGAAAGCAATACCTGTGTACTTAGCAAATTTCCCTCTGTCTGCGCAGTCGTCCATGTAAGTGAGTCCAAGCGTGATGATGGGCGTCGAACCAGCGCCAGTGAGCAGGCGTCCTATAATGAAAATCGGGAGATATCCGGACAAAGATTCAGCCGCTGTGTCACATCCCGACGTCCGATTCCCTCCAGCAATGCAGAGGTTGCTATTTTCGCCATCGCCTTCTTCGCTTGGTCGATAGACAGGGGTCGTGAACTGAGGCAGAAAGAAGAGGATGCAGCCAAGCGTAATCATCAGCAGACCAACGGAACAACTGATCGGTCGATGGATTCTACGATCAACAGACCATGATGAGGTATCAGGAACGGTAGCATAGGGTTTACGGTAATGACTGGGAGTTGAGGAGGATGGCTAATGTAAGATATAGGCGTAATATACGACATGAAAATTAAAGATAAGATATGATACGGCAAGCTAAGGTCAGGAATTACGATGATTAACATAAAGGTGAGCCAGAGCTAAAGCTGAGCTAATTCATAGGTAAGACTATGTTCGGCTACACAGGAGAACAAACGTAGCGTAGTTTACCTTCAAACTGACAAACCGCAGTATAATTACAAGTACAGTATGATCGACTGATGACAGGTTATTACAGGAGTCGAATTTAACTGTACGGCAGCCATTCAAGGTGACCATCACGTAACACATCGCAGAAGGTAGGCCTAAGCCTACAGTAGTCTAATTTAAGATTAGTTAGCTTTATGGGCAAAATGGTGCGTTAAAGCGAGGCAAGAGGGCAGGAAGGCGTGATAGGTCAAGGCATACAGAGGCATATATACAATGCAAGGTGACTTAAGACAGGTAAAGCGCTTCAAAATTCTGCAGTAGAGTGATAATGGCAAAGGCACGTCGATCTTACTGTGAATGTGAAATAGGCTTATACTTTTATATTTGTGCAGAAGTTTATTTCATCCTCTCCAACAATTCAATGATAAGTCTAAAATGGATATGTAAATCAGTTTATGTTTGACACTCCCGTTTTGTATATCGTGTGCCTTTTATGTGATACGCAGTGAGAAGTGCATTAGTTTCAGTAGAATGGATACAGGTGTTCTGTGTGATCTTATGCGCTTATCATTACAGGCTTATTATGTCGACGTCGTTATGTGTTGTCATCATTTGACAGATGTAGACCTTTAATTGCATCGACCGAGTGTAAGGACGACGTGACGTGTACATGCGCCCACCTGTTGCCGAAGATGCTGATGACAATGAGCACAGGGATCGGTCCCATTTCATAGGCGCTGGCGATCCAGGAACTAGACGAACTCGAGAAGTCGAATCGTTTCTCGAGGGTCGACAGAACGACACCGATAAGACCAAGAGCCATGCTATGGAAGCAGTTAGCCATGCTGAGCCAGACGACGAAGCCAACGATCGTGTTGAGCCACTGCAGCCACCGAGGCCTGGCTCCGCAGCAGCCGTACCTTAGGTCGACATCGTCCGCATCCTTTCCATCTCCTCCGACTGATGACTTTCGGACGGATGATGACAGAGACGATTTGTCGTCATCTGGCTCAACCTTCGTAGACATGATATCTGTCCAACAAGAGAACCATTCAAACTTATGCGATATCTTAATAAGATATAATGTGCTAACGACGCACACATACGTCATAGACATCAGCCTAGGATGTTGAATCATTCCTACCTCGGGTATATATATATTTCGATCTGTTCATATAATCTAGAAAGCTAAAAATTGGGCCAATTTATAGGCAATATCTAAAAACGTTAAGAAAAGAAACTGTTTATGATTATATGCAACGGAAGCAACTTTTTAAATATATGCAGCATTCTACAGCATAATTATATACAACTCAATCCTTTACTCACACCTATCTTGTGTTGCCAAGCGGCATTCAACCGAAGCTCTTCTCATTTCCTTCTACAATAAACTTGTTTCTGCCATATCTCATCAATAAGTCTCCTGTCTCTGCCTTCTTGATATCTCTGTAGCCTTCGACACCATCATAATTATTAATTCAAAAGTAACATAAACACAACATAATTATTACTCCAAAGACTGTCTACCTAATAATAATAGTAACTTTTGTTTAATTTCAAACTGACAAAACGCAGTATGACTACAGCTACAGACTAAACAAATGATGACAAATTATTACAGGAGTCGAACTTAGCCATCGGCAGCCACGCAGGGAGCCCATTAAGTTACACGTCTCATTTTTAACAAACGCCGTCGCCTAACGAAAGAAGGAAAGAAGTCAACGTCAGGGAGAATACGGGTCCCGAACTCGGTTCCTCGATGATCAACTCTGCATCCCAGTGTGTTCACCGCTACTCTTAATAATACTCTTAATACTCTGGTTTCGTTTACTGACACAGCTCTTCTGCTCTTTCTCAGTCTAAGCATCAGAAAGACCATCCCAATCATGCCATCTCACCTGTGGTGTTCCGCATGGTTCTGTTTTTACGTCCCTTGTGCTTATCCTCTGCACCGCCACCCTCAGTATACACTTATCAAAGCATCCTCAGTTGACCATCACCTATAACCTGTTTGCATCCAATTTTTCAGCTCATTGTCTCCAAGCAGGTTCTTCGACTCAATGGATCATCTTATCCATGTGGTTACCCAAATCTCGCCCTTCATCCATGGATGGCCTCAAATCTCCTATGTCTGAACCCGTCTAAAACTGAATTAATACTTATATGGCTAGGTGAGCAATTCAAGAAGACTCCTCTATTTCCCTCAGTCATGGCTGACAAACATTCGCTGCAAATTCTCCTGTCCGCAACTTATGTATAATTTTTTTACCAAAGTCTTAGCTTCTCCGATAACATTACTCATCTATCACATTTGTAGTCATGTGTGTTGTCTTTTCTGTCTGTCTGTCTGTCTGTCTGCCTTGTTTTGTTCTGTCTTCCGTCCTTCTGCTTTTGCATTGGAAATGTGACAAATTCATAGAGGTAGGCCTATTGTGCGATCTTTGATGGTCTATGGCAGAGGTTTCTAAACTGGGTGCACGTATAGCTCCAGGGTCTCGGACATGCCATTTGAGGGTTGCGACAAAGAAAGTATGAATTATTGTAACAATGCATCGATAATAGCCTACATATTATGTAAGTCTTTGAGCCGACATAGGGCAGGATATTGGTAAGAAGTTTATTTCCATGTCATCATTTTAAGCCTGTAAGCTTGTAAACACAAGTTTCAGTATCTGTTCAAACAGCAATAGTTTCATGTATACATCTGTGTACAAATGCTGTGATGCTTTTATAGGGAGTGCGAACATCGGTCTAACATTTGCCTGGAAAGTTGGGTATAGAAAAATGTCGGAACCTCTGGTCAATAGTAGAACAATAATGAACCATTATTAAGCAGTCTACCTGGAAGTTAAAATAGTTTGAAAATCTGCGTTGACTTTGATCTCCGCGTATAATGACGAGAGTGTATGATTCCTGTTTCGCCAATGATGTTTTCTACATGTACGCGCCGATCGTTTCCATTCCGTCGAAACTTAATTTGTCGAGTAATAAGAGCCGACAATAACCATTGATTAAATTGTAATCTATAGAAACGAGGCTATTCGCAGACGCCCAGTTAAAAGAAAAGAGACAATTGGTAAGCCGGTAGGTTCCGAATTGATCCAAGGGCCAAGAGAGGTTACAGTCAAAGCCCTACAGCTGAAAAGTACGGACAATAATGTCTATACTATGACCCTATATGCATTGTATATATGCAGGCATAGCTATAGCCTAGTACTGGGCTCTTCTGCTGATGTGCAGGGCTATATCAGTAGAGGCCTGCAGTCAACTCTAGCTAGGCCGGTGATCCTCTCGATTGGCAGACAGGCTCCACCTATTATATCGATCACTAGATAGCATCGAATCAAGGTTGACTCTACACTGAAGTGATTAATTTGCACTTTATGTCTTAAAGCAAGGATTAATCCTCTCCAGCTTTGATGTTACAATGACATTGTCAGAAGCAATTAATGGCTGTTACTAGAAAACACTGACAATGTCAGAAAGATTTGGTGTGTGTTACAAGCAAACATTGTCATTGTCAGAAACACTTCATGTATATATATATGTTACAAATAAACACTGACATTGTCAGAAAGACTTGATGTATGTAGCTATAAAACACTGACATTTAAAGGCTCCCGTCGATTATGCGAACATTTTTCGTAAATTATGCTAAAATCGCATAATCGCATAAATCACGGGTCCTAGTCATCAACAATGGGGTCGTCTGCTCGGTGAACTATAGCCCCTATACTGCAGCGGTCCTCAACCTGTGGTCGATCGCGACGCCCGCGGGTGTCGCCTTACGATTTGCCAAGGGTCGACTGGAACCTTCTAAGAGTTTGTAAAAGAAACAGTTGTCAGCGTAGTTTCTCATATTCAACCTCTATAAGATAATCATGATTGTTATGCTGACTTCTATACACTAAGCGGCTTAAATTAATCTTCTCTTATTTTTTGTACTATGATCAATTAATAAATTTTTTACCAACAACATATTATACATGTTTATGTTAATTAATGATACACCATGCCGTTATGCAAATGATAAGAAGTGAAATGCATGATATTAAAAATGCGGTGAAGGCAGTAACCAAATAGCCTCCAATAGGCTACCTTTTAGCCTATACCTAGGGGTCACCACAGCGTTAGAAATATTATCAGAGGGTCGCAGGACTAAAAAGGTTGAGAGCCGCTGCCCTATAGGCTAATAATAGATTGGACAAGACACTGACCGAAATTTCCGAACTTTATGCAATAATTTACGAAAGCTTTCCATATAGGAATTTAGGCTAAAACCGCCAATTTATGCGAAAAAAATGCAAAATCGCATAAACCACGAGCCCTAGTCATTATCAGAAACACTTGATGTGCATGTATGTTACAAGCAAACACTGGCATTGTCAGAAACACTTGGTGTATGTTACCAGCAGACATTGTCATTGTTAGAAACACCAGCATTGAATCTCATGCCATTTCTAGTCACGTGCATTGGTGTCATCCGAATGCACCCAAAAGCAGTGACAATATTTCACCGCATATTGCAGGATCGTCGCATGAGGTCGTTGATAACAGAAGGCGCATTGTTGACGTTTAGGTGATCCACCTTCAATACTACAGACACCACAGTGTGGACTCTGTGCTCACGACTGAAGTTGTCTCATTCGCACTTAATTATGGTTATATTGTCCACTTCTTATTTTGATTTGATTTGAACAGACGCTATATAAGTTTGCGATTGCAATTATAAACCTACTAATATTGCATGGATTTATATGAGTTCTACCGCTAAAAACTATCACTAGGCCTATTCGTGGCCACGTTTTTAGAACCAATCGTAATCGTAATATCCAAACTTCGAATGCGCCACTCAAAAGTCAGGCTAATTCACGAGCACTGAATGTATATTGCAGCAAGCTGCATGTGTATAGAAATGTGAGTCCTATAAAAAAAGAACTGATCGGTCTATTTAAGCACTATCGCTGTTATGTGAAGAGGTTGTGTGTCATCAAAATCGCATGCTTCTTTTAAAGGAGTTCTCGCATACACGTAGGTCCTTGGTTTGAGTTTGTAGGCATTTGCGGAATGGAGGCAAGGGAATGGACGATCGTCTCAAAGGCAAAGGCGATACATGTATTGTATATATAGCGAGAGATAAAATTATGAACGGCCAGAGAATTTCAAATGGGACAAAGGAACGATGAAGAGCGTTGAAATGGACGAAGTGGTAGAGCTGATTGCTACATAGTGAAGAGGCTGCGAATATAAGTGGGTCATTTGACTTATAAGCAGTATACTCATACCTCGGAAGTCGTGCAGTGTTTCGTAAACACATGTTTTCGCGAGTTTCTGCGGATCATATCGACAGCTACTGAAGCGTTCGTGGTGACTTCTGAACTATGCCAATCTGCATGAGATGTCAGCAACGACATCTGTAAAATGCGAAATCTATGACAACAATTCGGGAGTTTTTCGTGACTGATCGTCGAGGCTAATGCTGGTGGGTCACGGTTCAATGGAGCGTGACCGTACGACTACCTATATAACCTGTGTAGTGGATTGTCTGTTGCGTAACGCGATCAACAACCTGCCTGTGCTGACGACCATCAACGATACCGCACAGACCTGCTTCGACCTTCGTCCCTGCCATGGCCAGTCGTCATCGAGGCTCAGATACATGTATAGCGGCAGGTTGCGGTCCTTTGGAGGTAATGGAGAGGTACCGAATGATCCTCTGTACGGTCGCTGACAGCTGCAGCCGCCATCTTTAACCGAACGCTGTCTTTTTTGACCTATGAAAGAATGTTTTCCCGAAGACCTGCTCCAACATCGTTGGGGCTGATACGTGGAATTAAGGCGCTGTTTTAAGCAGCTTTACCGACGTTCTATGAATCGTAATATTTACACTTTTTTTCTTCCGTATTTAGTTATCTACATCTTGTTGTATTTTCATTGTTGCCTGTGACTTGTTGCGGTATGTCACCATATGTGTTATAATAATCATTATTAACGTGGTGGTGAGGGAGAAACAGTGGAGTAGGAGAGTGCCTGCTGAGACTATGCCACCAGTGGTGAAGGCTTTGGCCGAAATACCACTTAGGGTGCTACGCGAGGTGGAAAGGCTCAGCGTGAAGCCGTGAATCCTGAAAGAGATGGCTAATGTGGAGCGCAATGTCGACCACCAAGACTGGAGCTCCACCATGGGAGAAGTGCGAACTTGCGAATGTCGAACTAAAGAGTGCAGATACTCTGTTTATAAAGAAATATATGAAAGCAATCCAGTGCAAAGGCAGAAGCAGCGGCCAAATCTAGAAATGGGGATTTGGGTTGCATCAGCATATGTCATCAGCCATGTCGGTCGATTGATCGACTGCTTCGTCATTTCAGCAAATATTTTCATCCAAATGCAAAATTTACTCAGTAACTTAGTACACAACGGAGTCCTATAGTGCTAGGTTTGCGTACCGAACTTATTTGTCGACTTTGCAAAGGAATTTGTAAGTTTAAGAGGCATTAAAGTTGCTTATCAGCCACGTGACAGCATCAGACCATCTCTTCTGATGTAGGCCTTTACGGTTGAGTCTCAGCCACTCGGAGCGTGTATGCCCCTGGAGTGACCTCGACTGATAGTCGCGACCTCCTCGTGTCTCGACGAATTTCTGGACGTGTGTTGTCTTCCACGAGTGTGGGCTGTATACTCGTTGCCATTGTACCCACAGTCATGGCTCTACCTATCGACGCAACTTGGCTCAGAGACTCTGAACATCCATGACATCTGTCAGCCGTCGACAAAAATCCGTTGCTTGGCTTCACTCGTGTGCGTGGTTCAACCATTAGGGATTCATTCAGCTTACGCCTACTCACCCAACTGTGTATTGCTTTCAGTGCTTTGCTAGCAGAATACTGATGTAGAATGTTCGTGTGAAATGATATCTATATATAAAGAAGAGATTATGTGCGTCTGTCTGGCTACACATTTGCACAGTTTTAGAGCTATTGACTCGAAACCTTCACCGTTGGCTAGGGGGACACCTAGGACATGCAGTTGAGGGATTAGTCAACCCCACGGACGCCATCTTCCTGGTCTCCAGGGCCAAAAACCTGTCTCCGGACCCCCTCCCCAATAAAAATTTTCCTTTCAGTCGCCAGGAGCGTGTCGACGAAGCACCATGAATGGATGGGGTTTGTGAGATGTCGTATAGGTAGCACGTATGCCGTAGTTGGCCATCATTTGCACAGTCGGTTAGGTGGGCATGTAGGCTTACTTTGTATGCATTTACATACATGGCCCAAAAACTTGTCTCAACCCGTGCAACGCCGGGTTCCCCAGCTAGTTGAACATAATTTAGGCTTGCGCAGAGAGCGCCTCCGAGTAGGTATCTTGAAGGAACGCTTTGCCATGAATTGATCACGTGAGATCCTTGTCACCATTGTTACGTAGGCCTAATGTTTGGGTGGATGCAAGGCTTAAAGTGTGCCTGGACGGTCATGGATGGCGTCCAGGCACTTGTTTTCGAAGCTGGACGCCGTCCTGCCACTTATTTGGCCAGCAGTGCCTGGACACCGTCCATGAGCGTCCATGCAGCAGTGCAATTCTTCTATGCGTACGTTATTATCAACAGAAAAAATAGGAGAAAAAAATTTCGCGCTTCGCGCGTTTAAAGACTTCATTTTTATAACTTTCAAAACGATGCCGACGCTACTGGCTCCTTGTCGACAATTTCACAAAGGAGAGCAATTCTCTGTAGGCATAAGCTTTAAGTTACAACAAATACTTCACCAACAAATAACTGACGACAAAATAATGGTTGATGGACAAAAAGCCTAACGAATGATAACAATTTTATTCTTCGCCCATTGTATTTGGTCAAATAGAACTTGGATTGATTATAATAATGTCTGCAAATCCAGCTTCTGGTTCAGCAAGAACCATTTTTGTTTATTCAACTCAAATATTCTTTTCAATGCTTCAACTTTTATTTCAGTAGGCATTATGTTTATTTAAATAGCATCTGTTTTGAAAGAATTTCGTTCACCCATCCAACTTCTATTCCAGCATCATTAATATCACCAATCCAACTTCTATTATAACGAACACAGTGGTCCACAGTGCACGAACCATTTGTCGTCGATTTAATATGTTGGTGCTTTGCCTTTGCAATCGTTAGTTCTTAACTTTTTGACACTAGGGGTCATCCATAAATGACGTCCAGCGCCTATGGGGAGGGGTCACAAATTTGTGACAATGTGTAACAAGGGGTGATGGGTCGACAAAATGTGACGTTACATCATCACATCAAAATACGTTATTTAAAAAAACTTACACTCATTTAAACAAGTTCCACTTAATTAGAAGTGGTTGTTACCACAATTAAACAACACTAATCATGATCATGATAGTCTTTCATCCTGAGGAATGTATAAGATTGTAATCATTATAGGCTACTTAATTAATTTTTCCACTTTTCTTCGTTATCCTACGATAATTTAAAATATTTTATAGTTATAATTAAATTGTTTGATATCTATAAGAAAATTTGCAATACATTCTGGACATCTTTTTTGATTTTTTTTGGGGGGGTGTCAGGGCCTTGTGACGTGACGTCATATTTGAAGGGGTCGTGGCATTTATGACGTGTGACGGCTCCCTTAGCGTCCAGACACTTCTTTTTTTGCACTTTAAGCACTGGGTGGGTGTCAAGGTCTCCGCGATTATGGACCGTGCTAATATAGCTTCAGATTTAATGTGAAATTTGGTGGCCTGGGGAACCCACTCGCGCAGTACTGCGCGAGTGGGTTCCCCAGGCCACCAAAGTTGCGCTTTTGCTCACTCGGGCTGGTAGGCCCTAGCTATAAGCAGATGCAGATAGACATCAGCACATACTTATGAAATAATAATAATAATCGTTATTGCATGACGATGACGCTGTCACGCCGTAGCCCGTCACATAATTTATTTATTTATTTGTTTATTTATTTATTTACATTTATATATTTTTTTATTTATTTCTTTATTTGTTTATTTATTTATATTTTTATTTATTTTTTAATTTTTATTTATTTATATTTTTATTTATTTATTTTTATTTTTATTTATTTATTTATTTATCTATTTATTTATTTTTTTATATTTATTATGAAATTTTATATCATCCTTCTTCCAAAATTTTTTGCTCAGAGGTGCACACAATTGTAGTCTTACTGCATAGCAATTGTGGACGATGGACGTGCTCAAGGTCCTATAGTCTCCCTACACGTACAGTGACGCCTCGAACGGTTATACTATAAACACTTATGCCTACTAAAATTATCATAAATAATTATGAACTAGCTTATGTAAG
Source organism: Bimastos eiseni (assembly GCA_959347315.1). Classification (NCBI taxonomy): domain Eukaryota; kingdom Metazoa; phylum Annelida; class Clitellata; order Crassiclitellata; family Lumbricidae; genus Bimastos; species Bimastos eiseni. The sequence goes on along the minus strand of OY365806.1, from coordinate 50,721,887 downwards.
AGTGTAGGAGGAAGAAAGCACGACGTTTTTTGCATGAATATAAGACAAACAGGTCCCCTACAATGTATGGAGAATTGACGAGTAGGCCTACGTATTTGTTCTGGCCGCTCGATAGAGAGAAGAAGTTCGAGTTGTGTAGCTCACTGACTAATAATTTGTTCGCAAAGCGATACATGTAATGAAGGAGGTTGTTTGAAACTCTGAAATTTTGGGTTATGTTAAGAAGATTATATTGTCTAAAAAAGTGTGCGGTATGTGAATAACGATTTGATCCATTAGGAAACGGACTGCTTTCTTTTGGAGCATTTCTAATTTAATTAATCTAGTTGCGTAGGTGGAAGCCCAAATCAAAGTGCAGAAGAGAGGTAGGGGGTCGATCATGGTAGGCTATAATAAAATATTATAGCTGACTTTGAATGGACACAGGAAGTTTATGAGATATGCTGAGCAGAATCCCAATCTTCTTAGAAATTTTCCGAGATAGGCTACATATATGTAGTCAATATGCATTTTCCAATTTAAATTGCTGTCAACGTAGACACCTAAGAAGCGAGTATTATTAAGTTGTCCGGTGGATCCTTGCTTTAGTTGCTCATTAACATTATCCAGTTTGGGTTTCCTATAAGACTGAAATATCATAAATTTGGTCTTATCAATATTTACTGTGAGCTTGTATCAATAGGATTCATATAAATTATGTATTGCATATGCATGTCGCTATTTGTATAAATCGTTCAATGAAATTCGGTGGCTATATCACCCAGATTAAAGAATGGCTGTCATTACAACTTATAGTGTTCTACATAGAATTCTGGAGATGAAGCTTTTGTCATCTGAAATCTGAGCTTTGAATTCATGTGACCTCGGTCGGACCCATGTCACGTGATTGAACAAAGGAAGGAAGATCGATCGCGTCACGTGCGTTCCTCCGTCTACCTCGGAACTGAGGAGCCGATCAACTAACTTCTCAAGTCCTTTGCATCTTCAATAGGACTTCTCCTTCCCAAAGTCCTCTGTATCCTCAAAAGGACCTCTCTCTCCTCAAGTCCTTTGCATCTTCAATAGGACCTCTCCTTCCTCAAGTCCTCTGTATCCTCAATAGGAACCCTCCTTCCTCAAGTCCTTTGCATCCTAAATAGGACCTCTCCCTCCTCAAGTCCTCTGTATCCTCAATATGACCTCTCCTTCCTCAAGTCCTCTGTATCCTCAATAGGACCTCTCCCTCCTCAACACATCTGCACCCTAAATAGGACTTCTCCTTCCTCAAGTCCTCTGCATCCTCAATAGGACCTCTCCCTCCTCAACACATCTGCACCCTAAATAGGACTTCTCCTTCCTCAAGTCCTCTGTATCCTCAATATGACCTCTCCTTCCTCAAGTCCTCTGTATCCTCAATAGGACCTCTCCCTCCTCAACACATCTGCACCCTAAATAGGACTTCTCCTTCCTCAAGTCCTCTGCATCCTCAATAGGACCTCTCCCTCCTCAACACATCTGCACCCTAAATAGGACTTCTCCTTCCTCAAGTCCTCTGCATCCTCAATAGGACCTCTCCTTCCTCATGTCCTCTGCATCCTCAAATGACCTCTCCTTCCTCATGTCCTCTGTATCCTCAATAGGACCTCTCCCTCCTCAACACATCTGCACCCTAAATAGGACCTCTCCTTCCTCATGTCCTCTGCATCCTCAATATGACCTCTCCTTCCTCAAGTCCTCTGCATCCTCAAAAGGACCTCTTCCACCTCAAATTCGCTGCATCCTCAATAGGACCTTTCCAGACGAGCTTGGTCATTGCCCTTCTTCTTCTTGAACAGATGTTTAACGACATCGTGTGGCAACTATGGCCGTCCACGTCTTCTGAGTTGTTCCGGTTTTCCATTCTTTTTATCCATAATTGTAAACGTTAGCTCATTTCTCTTTTGATGTTATCTCATTTCTTTTTTGATGTTATCTCATTTCTCTTTTGACGTTACCTCATTTCTCTTTTGATGTTATCTCATTTCTCTGTTAATGTTATCTCATTTCTCTTTTGATGTTATCTCATTTCTCTTTTGATGTTATCTCATTTCTCTTTTGATGTTATCTAATTTCTCTTTTGATGTTACCTCATTTCTCTTTTGATGTTACCTCATTTCTCTTTTGATGTTACCTCATTTCTCTTTTGATGTTATCTCATGGTCGTCGGCCGAGGCATATATAGAGGATTCTAGCAACAGGTGTCTCAATCTCAACCACATGGAGCGCCTGAACATGTTGTGATCACGTTTGCTCAGAACTCGATCGAGAGATCAGAAAAAGCAGCTGTGGCGCACAAATTATCTGCGATCGTAACTCTTGGGATGGCAAAAGACGATATTCGTTTTTCTCCTGGAACCGATCGAGGTTGGTTGGTTTTGGTAATCTGAGCTAATCTCACCGTCAGAGGAGCAGCTCTCTAGCTTGACTTTCAATGATAAAAGACAGAGGCTGTTGTGATGAACCAAGGACGATACTCACTCCAACTCCAGCTGGTACCGTGTAGGCCTATATTTCATCTTGTTGTTCTGGTGTAGGCCTACTGGATTTATGGAGGTCAGAGGCTCCGACGGTATATAGTGTATTCTCAGGAGGGACAACTCCAGACCCTTGCAACAATGGCTATTATGAACTTAATAGACGATAGCTGCGCTGGAAGTGGAACCTGAGGTGACATGACATGACAATTATGTCCTGCAGGAAGCGGACAACATGCATTTGCAAATATTATCTGAGTGGGATTTTCTGAGTGGCCAGCTTTTCAGTGAGCGCGTTGGGTGTAAGATGGAGTCGATCAGGCCTTGGAGATGTCGAGTGATTATATTAGGGCAATAAGCCTATAGCGACATAGTCATTGGTCATTCGCATTTGGAAGACCTGGTGCAACAGGTAAGCTAGACAAGTGCAAGAATCATTGCACCAGTGACCAGAGGCTCGGTGCGGTGACGATTTCTATACCCTAGCATATGGAACAGTTTTGTGGCACGGTGGCCGATTGGCTAGTTCTCGCGACTTCGCTTTTGTGGGCGCTGTAGAAGTGTTGAGGTTACGATTACGTCAGAGGTCGGCCGGTACTGTTGAGAGTAGGTCTACGGGTTCGATCTGGATAAAGGAGGAGGACGACGCTAATAATCTTTGTTATCAGACAGTGTCATTAAACTGAAACTACTAGAGAACGCGTTGCGAAGAGAGTTATACTGAGAGCAGATAAGATACGCAATTGTTAATTATTTATTATCAGACTTCTTTGATATCTGACAGCGGTGACTGTACTATTCATATTTATACCAGTTCGTTGAATAATGAATATTGTTCAATACTTAGGCAAGCTTCACGTGACCATCGCTCATGTTCGAATCACCTTTACCGTGCAAGAAATTTATTTTGGCAACATGGATTAATGTTCTCAAAAGATCTTTAGAACGTTTATGAAGCATAATGATTAGAACGTTACTGGGGCGCCATCGGGTGACAATAATCTGACTGAATTGTAAAAACAACTCCAAGCTATTGTAGGATCACTGTTATTAGCAGTTCAATGTTACATTCAATTTAAAATCAGTCTTTGGATATTTCATGAGATTTTTAACATTAATTCATTGCAAGACCATTCCGCATTGCTGCAATTCCTTGGTCACTGCTGCTATTCTGCTGCCTGATTACGCTACAAGGAAGCATAGCGAAGCAAGACTACTACATACTTTGAAAAAGTCAATTTAAAGTCCCAACCATGCTGGTCAAACATTTATTTTAAGAAAATTCTATCCGATTACCTCACGATATCAATTTATAAATTCATTCGAATTTATTAAAAGATCCTTGTTATTATATGGTCTAGCTTCTGATTTTCTGATGAATGTAAATTGGACCTATATGTAGCCTATGCAGATTATCTGTTTTGAATTAATAAAGGTTGGTATTATTTTAAACCTAATTTAATGGTGCGCTTTATATACCCATTTTAAACAAAGTTTGCTGTACTCTTGAAATTTATCGGTCTGGTGTTCACGAATCCGTCAAAGGAACAGATAATAGATGGCGATAGACGAGCACAATAAAGGAACATGTAAACTCATTATGATATAAAATCGGTGCTTTAAACAAAAATATAGGATAACTTGCATCGTCATATGTGAAGGAAACGAAAACAGTTGAGTGGTTTGTATTACGCAAATTTATTATATTTCGAGATAGGTTTCACTTTTCGTCGAAAATGCTAATTCTCTAAAGCCTCAGTAAGTGTTGGGAATACAACCGCTAAACAATTATTTTGTTGTGAATATAAGCGTAAGGTTTGCGTTAAAAAATGTTCGCGTACTGACGAATGGTATCAAATATTACTTCGTTTCAGATTTTTTGTTAATTCATTATTCCTTAATTACGAGGATTTACGAGCGCCGTTTCAAGCTTGCTACGCAGGAGCGCTCCCAATTCCAGCACGGTTGAAAAGGGCTGTATAAAACGAGTATTAAAGGAGTCGGAGTTGACCCTGAGGGACAAGCGCCAATAGTGACCCTGTTTCAGAGCGAGGGGCCGACCACTAAGAAGACACGATTTTATTGTGCGAACAAATGGGACGGTGAGTACGCTTCTCTCAGTATAGCGATGAGTGCGGCTACCAGATGCACTCAATGTAGAGTAGCAGAGGTCTCGAAGATAGGCTTGGGTGAGGCTCAGCAGGGACTGCTGGAACATAACAATGATGCTACTGAGGGGAAGGCAGTGGAGCACATCCAGCATATAGCCAGTGTGTGGTAAATTTTTGGAATGTGCCTGATAAGATGTGCGACAGAACACTTGACATGATTTTTAATTCTGAAGTTCGATCCTTTATTATTAGAGTATTTTAGAAAACTGAGCAGTATTGGTGACTAGGTCTAGCTTCATAGGCTGCTGTCGAGTACCCAGTCAAATAAATTGGGTTTTAGATGGGTTGAGCTGTGGGCGGTTCGTTGACGTCCAATGCACCCAGAGCATGACTCATTTCCCGAACGGCAGCAGAGGTATTAGAAGCGATGCAGTGTAGGTTGGCCTGAACATCATCAGCATACAGGTTGCCCAGCATGGCAGTGGCAGTAAGGAGAGAAATAATCTCAGAAGTGTAAATGACATCAGAAGAGGAACTCAGCAATCAGTCCTGTAGAAGGTCATAAGGGGCAGAAACCCACGTTGACCTGGAAGACCCATGAACCACACAAATAGACCGCTCCTTGATGAATGAGGCTCACTAAGGAAATTTTCAGACCCGCCAAATGAAATGTCTAGCCGCTTAAAGCAAAATGTCATGGTCGACAGTGTCAAAAGCTGCGCTCATGTCAAACAAGGCTTGTAGAGTGTGTTAGGAATTATCTATCCCATAAATGTCAGACAGGAGGCGTAGAGTGATGTGGCGCTGGTGCTTGTGGTAGAAAAGTCTACAATCAGTAGGTTGGTCATCCTGTTGGATGCCAACGATCAAACATTATTTCAGGGTTTGATATTTCACATAATATGTGTACTGTGTAGTTGAGGTGAATAGCTTAAAGTAGTTTGTAGCTGTAGCTCCCTGGGTGTTTCTTTTTAAGGCCAGCTTGCTGTGAACAGGTTTTTTCTGAATGATTTTCTTAAAGTAAATGTTTATAGTGTCCTTGATCAGGGCAACAGTGTTTCCAGAAAAGCCCAATTTGCAGTGTTAATTTTTTAAATTGGTTTTCTATGTTGTATTATAAAGATGGTGCACTTTTCCATTGTGTACTTAGGCACTTGCAACTAAATAATAGCCTAAGTGGCAAAAAATAGAGGAGGACTAACCAACCAATGCAGCACAACAGAGGCATTGAGATAAACACAAGCAGAAGCAGTAAAACACACAGAAGTAGACTGCAGACACAGGAGGACACAGAAATGTATATAGGCAGACACAAAAATATACTTATTAAGCACCACTGTCTGATGACCAAACATGTAAATGTTCGCATTTTTTATAGTAGCCATTCATTTGTCACTGAATTGTTTGGGTGAGATCCGTCGCTCGCTCGTTTGAATGGACATCGTGCCACTTAGGGTCCCTCGTCCAAGGACTGTAATAGCTTGAGATTTAATCTGTGAAATAAGCCAGGAAGTGAATCATAATTCGCATGCTCTCTTTCGCAGAGTGACATCCCTAAACCAGCAAAAACGGATAGCTATATAGCAGGGAAAATTAAACTGGTTCTTGCTAGTACATATGATCTTAATTTCGAAATTGCTAAATTGAAATGACATCTATAAAAGCAGAGTGGCTGCAATAGCTAGATTATTTACAGGTGCTTAATCAGTTCTTGGTGAAGATCCAAAGGAGTCGCACAGAAAGGCAGTCAGATGGCTAAGCATGATAGTGTTTTGAGTTAAAATCGCAAGAGACGCCTACAGGGGAGGAAGAGTAGGACTTGTGAAAAGGCAGTGTTTTTATGGAAAGAACTGTGACGAGTTTGCCATAGATGAGGTGTTGGTGAGTTCATTGGATGGAGCAGATATTTGTCGTAATTCTGGAGTGAGTTTGTTCCAAAAAGGTGGGACTGATATGGAACGATTTTAAAATGTTAAAATTTTAGTTATGAGGTGACAGAGGGCTGGATCAGTTTTAACGTGTAAGAGGAAAGTGTTGATCAAAGTGGTTAGACCATGAACAGCTGATGGTGTTAGGAGAGCTGTAAGGATTGAAGTGACATGACTTTGTACTCAATTTGTTCAGATATTTTGAGTCACTGGAGTCATTGAAGATGGGAATGATGTAGCGGGTTTTGGTGAGAGCACAGAGGGAAGCATTCTGAATGGTGTTTATTGGGTTATATCTAGGTTCAGAAAGCAATTGCACTCGTCTCATTTGGCATGAACCTTATATATAGAGGTAGCACTTCTAAATGCCATTTTGAAATTGAGTATGGGTTGGTTTCTACGAGAGTCGCGTACATAATTAAGCATGAGTGGGAAATGATGGGTGATGTGATCAGAGAAGCTAAGGCTCAGTCAAAACTACTTCGAAGTTGTGGACAGGAGAATTTGCACTGAGTGAGTGAGTGAGACGCTGTGGGTGGATGCAGAGTCAAGGTTGATGGAAATAGAGGAATCTGGAATTTTCTATGGTTGGTCATGCAGGCCTATGTTTATGAATTGCCTCCTCCCGGCTGGTGCATGTCTCCTGGCTGGTGTATGTAAGTCATTTATGTGGATGTGTTTTTGTCTTTGCCTTGCTATATTTGTACATCAGTGCTGACGAAGGAGAGCTCTGGTATCTCTGATGTGGTTTTTGTGTGTGCTGAGAAATTTATCAGGATGTGTGTTTCTCTTTGCTTTCCTATATTTGTTGGTTTTATGCTGTTTCAGATATGTCACTGTGTCAATGTTTTGGTCAGTCGTTTCTGTGTGTCTGTCTGCCTTTTATGTCTTTCTACTTATGTCTTTATGATTCTCCATGGCTGTCTGTCTGTCGCTCTGCCAAACTCTTCTACCAGTAAAAGAAGAGCAGTTCTTGAGCTAATCCTAAGGCAGCCATGCGTATGATGTGTTATCGACTTCATTTTCTTGGCCTTGGCATTTGAGAGGATGGGTAGAGCAGAACGATATTTATGCTGTGAATTCCAACCTCTCGTTTGACAGTCCAGCACACTGGCCACTATGCTATGAATCACCCCAGACCAAAAATATGGATAGATCTCCTTGCTTTAAATAATCACTTACTTGATACCATTGCAACTCTGAATGGAAACCTGCATATTGGGGTTTTTTGTGTGCAGGAACTGATCTCCAACATTTTTTATTTATGTGAGCAGTTTTACTTACTGATTGATGACTTGTTAGATCTAAATGAGCTCTAATACCACATACATGTAAACTTGTGCAGGCAGTGTTTTTGTGAGTCAGCATTTGTATTGTCTAGTTACATAGTCATGCAATGCTCAGTTCCTCATTGCTGTTTTCCATTTGTTTTTCAGTTGAGTAAATGACTACAATGGATGTTTCTGTGAGCCTTGATCCCACTATGGCCACAGCTTCAGTGAAATTAAACAAGGCCAGCCAGGTCCAAGTGATCTTCCGGAATGTGGAGGAGACTTATCCAGTTGGAGTAGATGTCCAGTGTTCATACTCTGTCAATGGATCTCTCGAAGTAGGCAGCCGCGATTGGGTCGGCCTTTACAGAGTTGGGTGGCGTTCCCAATCAGACTACTTTTACTACGACTGGTCACCCTTGCCACCAGATTATGTCAAAGGAAAAAACTATGAGGGCAAGATCATATTTCCCGGTATGATTTTGCAGTACTTAATTTTTCTCTTGTAAAAAACATAGATTTGTTCCTAGTATTCTGGTCCTTTTTTGCAATTCTATTTCTGTGTGTTTAAAAAGATGTCATTCTTAATTATAATTATTCTCCTACATTATCATTGTCAGGTGATATCATGCAGAAATTTATATTTTTATACCAATCTGTTTCATTTCATTGTGTTCTTTGCAATCATTATCATTTTCATTCCATTGTTATTTCATTGCTCTGTTGTATTCATGTGATTTGGAACCTGTCATTTTCAGACATTGTGTTTACATTTGTTGTTTCAGTCCTTGTCTTTTTATTCGTCTTCATAGCGTTTAATTTTTGACCGTGTTATTTTCTGGTCATGTCATTCTCTCTGTTTCATGCTTAGTGTTAACAGAGCAGTTACACATCCTGAACATCTGCCAACATTTTCTCATTATTTCTCATTGGAAATATCTTAATTTAATGTCTACCATAAAAAAAGGTGGTAGACATTTTGTCCATCTGACCAGATAAGGAGACATGTGTTTTGGCCCAGATGTAATATGCTTTCATGTTTAATGTTAAAAAATTATATGACAATTGAGATGTTTTAAGAAGCTCAGAGTACATTAAATCTATTAGAAATGCTTTAATCTTTTCGCTGCCACCGTATCAGAGGTATGAATAATAGCCAGTGACTGCAGTGCCGCATTTGGCAGAGTGGTCCAAATATATATGATGAGCGCCGCTCGTCATAACGGCACACAGCATACAGATAATTGATGACGAGCGCCGCTCGTCAATACGGCAGCGAACGAGTTAATCTTCCCATTTATAGTTGTGTAGTGGCCTTCAGCTGGAGCAAAAGAAATGGTCTTTGGCAGATGCGGTCACTCAGCGAATGCCTGAACCTTCTGTCTTGATTTAAAGGGAGAGACTTTAACCATTGGTTGTCGCAAAATAACAAATTAGTATAAAATTTCTGCTTGTAGATTGTTCACACAAGCACGTCATCCCAACAGTTCCCAGTTCTTGTTCTTGGGCTGTCATTTCTTGTAAATCTAACGACTACCATGACCAATCCTCTCCATTTTTTTCCTTACCAAAGTTGCGTCCTTTAATTTTTTGGGTATAGGCAGTTCTTAACACTTTAAAGATCAGCGTTTATTCCTTACCTTTTACTGCACGCTGGTCGTTAAGGGGTTAAGAGAGGAAAGGTTTTGGACTGTTGGTGCATTTTAATGCTGTTCTGTGTACCAGTAGTATCCTATTTCAAGTGTTGTGCATACTCGGGATACACAATTTTCGAATGATCTTAGTCACACTACACATATTTTAGAATTTTTACTTGACCCGTACATCCAAACTCAGAACATCAGATTATGAAAATATGGTCAGTATGTAGATATTTGTATTAGGGAGCACAGAATATTCACTTCGTATTTGCTTCGGAGCCGAATAGTGGGTCAAATAGCTATTCAGTATTCGGCTGAATAGTAGCAGTCGGACCGAACACAAATAGTGGTCACGTGACATCTGTCTCTGCACAAGTGGCGGCTGCTATATCGAGTGGACTGAAGCAACTCTCTGCTGCCTGAACACGGTATCACGGTGTCAGCCGTCTAATTTCGAAGTTCAGTTAAATTAGTTCCATTCCTAGTTCAAGCAGACTGGCATAAGGATGCAAAAATAATGTAGTTAACTACTGACTTTTGGTTTATGCTTTAAATTTACTGAACTGAAACTCTTGCACACAGATGAAAATTTGAAATTTGTTGGTGGGCCTATTTTGTACACTATTCGTATTCGACCGAATAGTTGGTCCAATTATTCGTATTCAGCCGAATAGTGAGAATCACCTATTCGGTACAGCCCTAATTTGTATCCTGAGATTGTTTGAAAGTTTCATATCTTAATGCTGTTTAGTTCTTGAGATATAGTTTTACTTGAAGAATTTGCACTATGCTAATTGTTGTTGATTGGCATTAAGAGCTGGTCATCAGGTCAAGTAAGGTATTCTGGTGCATAAAACTATCAGACTGTTGATTCATGTTGAATGTCCTTGAACATGATTGTGTTGACGATGAAGATCTCTATGTCAGTGTGCTGAACGAAGCACTCAAAGCACTTGATTATGCTGATCCAGCCACTAATTAATTTAGCACACCTAATTGTATGTACCTAAACCTAAATTATGTCTCCAATTCATTCACATTTTCTACCATGGTTTCACGTGAAGTGACAATCTGCTGCTGCCTTGATGATGATGAAGCAATGAACATCAGTGTATCGAGTTGGTACCTTATCTCTTTTGTCTTCTTCTGTTTTTATCAGCTCATAAGTTGCCTAAGGATGATGGCGAATTCTACCAGTTCTGCTATGTGACCTCTGGAGGACAGGTGCGAGGAGCAAGCACCCCGTTCCAGTTCCGACAGGCGTCGGTGGATGACCTGATCGAGATCGAAGATGAGAATGGAGAGCTGCTTGTGATCAAGACAAAGACCGCTCTGCTCGAGGAGAAGCTAAAGAAAGCAAATGATGCCAAATCAAACATGAAACAAGTCAGCAAAGAAATTTATCGTCATTCTAAGTTTTAATTAATTTACTTGACCAAAGACTTTTGAACCATTGGCAGTTTGTGTAAATCTTGCTTAGTCATATGGATGAAAATTGAGTTGTAGTAGTTAAGTTGGCTAAAATCAGAGCATTTGCTTTTGAAGTGAAACAGTTTGAGTCATGAGGTTTAATTTGTGAATACCTTATATGTGAAATTGATTGGATATGCTTGGGACTTCAAGATTGTTAAAAAAAATGCAGTTGTATAAAAAATTGTACATACATGTTCAGAATAATCAACAAAAGCAGTTCACCGACTTGAACCAGTCAAATCTGCAGAACTTTTAACTTGTTATAAAGAGAAGGAATTCAATCTTAGAAGAATTTGGAATTCAATTCAATATTTGTTTAATCATAATCAATCTGCCCAACCACAACTTAATTTACAGAGTTAAATTTAGTACTATCTGTACACCAGAGTCAGACACCGAAAGTTCTTCTATAGTTCCCTTCAGTTCAAAGCATATCTCTATGGAGGAGGCGTGACAAAGAAGTCTATCAGGACTATCCATTCAGGACAGAAAACAGAGGCAGTAGTTTCAGTGCAGGAGGTGATCAACTAATTGTCTAATGAAAGGAATAGTTGGATATTGCTGGCAGCAAATGAAAGGCTAGAGGGTTTAAATAAGTTCTTGATCTGATGCTGTGTAGTGTAAACATGATAGGATCCAGTTCTGAACTCTATGTAGCTCCTCAGTTCAAGGCAGTTTATTACCGAGGTCAAATGGCTTATTAAAATTGACCGATACAAGGGTGCCAGGTATGATGTGAATCAGCTCAGAGCTAGACCAGAAAGACCAAACTAATGTTTGCTCAAGGAGATTTAGGACAATGCTTTGCCTTTAATCACAGAGCTAATTACTAATTAATTACAAATGTAAATGATTAATTCTTATGTTCAGGATATAATAATCTTTGTTTAATTTCAAATTAACAAACCGCAGTATGATTATTAGAACAGTTTGAGTGAATGATGACGAGTTATTACAGGAGTCGAATTCAACAGTTGGCAGCCACGCAGGGCGCCCATTATGCTATGGATCTCATTTTTTTAAACAAACGCTGCCACCGTCTAGCGAAAGAAGGAAAGAAGTCCACCTTAGGGGATATGGGTCATGATCTTTGTATACCTCAAGCACTTTCACCACTATTCTACTGGGGCCCTCGGTCATGGCTCCCTCCCGTGGATGGATTATGTAAGTGAGATGTTGTAAGGTTTGATTTGGGTAAAGTAGTGTAAGGAAAGGGAAGGAGAGAAAGGGAAAAGAGAGTTATAAGCTAAACGAATGGGATTTAAGAGAAGCTAAGAAAAGTAAGCTGAGGGGAAGAGAGGTTTGATAAGAGAAGAAGATGGTTCAGAGGGTAAGGGAGAATCAAGGGAGAAGAAGTGAAGAGGCAGTGATGTTGTATGGTGCTACATAGACATTCAATTACGTTACATTACATTAATTAGCGATGTGTTTGTTATGATCTATTTATACAGCAAATTCAGACACTGGAAAATGAGCGTAATCTTCTTCTGGCCACTGAACATCACTTGCAGAGGAAACTACAGCAGCAGAAGGAAGAAGAGCAAGTCATTCGGGAGAAGCTTGAGGTGATGAATAGTCTGATCATAGTCATTGTCTGATGATTTCTATTTCTATTGCATAGTCTGATGATTTCTATTTCTATTGCATAGTCTGATTATTTCTATTGCGCAAAATTTAATATGCGCATGAACTCACAGAATGAGAATTTGAGGTGTGATGTGTCAGTTGCCGGGTGAAATACGGTTTAATATCCAGATGCTTGAAAGCCACTTAGAGGAAGTGAGTTTTGAGACTTTTGTGAGAGTTAAAAAAGAAAAGACATGTACCTGCAAAAAAGACTACCTGGCTCACAGCATTGACCTGCTTGCTGGACTCTACTGTAAGCAACAAGCTGAAGTTAAGGAGGGTGTTTAGTGTATTATCATGAAGGGTTCCATGTTAGGAAGAGAGCTGGAAAGGGTTGCTTCATCTTTTGCATTATTTTAGTAATGATACGTGATGATGAACACCAGCAAGTAGATACCCGATGGACTGTGGCAGGAATGAAGGATTCCAGTCTGGATGTTTTTAACTGGGTTTTAATGATTTCAAAGCTCCGTCTCTTAGCTTGAATATTCACATTTTTTTGAATTTATCAACACATATTTTACCAAAAACATGTCCATGAATATCACTCATTCATGTCTTTAGGTTTTCTATAATTAGGGCTCAATAGAAGGCTATGCCTTGTCAATGGGTGGGGTGGAACACAGGAGCAACTCCGAACTCATGGCTAATTCTTTTGGCATTTTAAACTAAGAATGTAAGAAGTGGCTGTCATCATTTTCTGATTTTGGGACATTTGAGTGGCCAAAAGCTATTCGGGAATTATGGCTGTCACAAAAAATTTTTTTTATGATTTTATAAATACAGATACAGCAGTTAATGAAATGTCGATGTCTTTCAACAAGCAAAATTACATTGAGGGGAATTAAGTTAGTTTTCAGCCAGAACTATCATTTGGGGAATTAAATTAAACTGACCCATTCATCAGCTGACAACTGAATATATTAATGAATGGTGATTTTTTTAATATTTTTTAGGAGGTGAATGACATGACCAATGAACAGAAGCTGCAGCTGGAACATCTGCAGTCTTGCATTAGTTCATTCCAGGAGAAAACAGAAATATTAAACCAGGTAAACAGTTGCTTCAACGTTGAACTGTCCAAATACTTACATCCATATATAGTGTCCCGACGTTAGCGCCCAGGACAAAAGCGCCCTGTCATAAGGGCCCACCATCAATTGCGCCTTGGATAAAAGCACCCTGTCAAAAGCACCCGTTACTCTAGAGAAACATGAACGAAAGGTTTATAAACACGTATGTAAAAGAATTTTTTTATTAAAAGAGGAATGAAACTCTTAACATTAATGTTAGTGTGTTAATGTTTTTCAAACTTTTCTTCCATCCTTTTCAAACTGAGACATTATGAACGATTCCTCGCAGATATTCCAACGTTGCCGTATGTTAAAAAGATTATATCGGTTTGAAATGTCTTCACACTACATTATGTATTTATAGTTACCTTTAGTTTGTACTTTGTAAATATTTACTTTGATATCTGCCCAAATTAATCAGTAAACATAAACAATTAGCCAATTAGCTAATTCTACTGTTAAGATTAAAAGAAATATTTTGGAGTCAATGTTTGGTTAGATGTTTGCTCACTTGAAGACCAGCACAAAGATACATCAAAGTACACAAATAATAAGAAAATGGAATCTTAATGCACTGCATTCATTTAAGAAGAACTAATTAGTTTAAGTTATGATTACAAAAACTATTACAAACTTTGATGTAGGATTTGATGTGACAAACACAACAACAAACAAATTATAATACGCAGACTGCAATAGTATGGTCTGTTGGGAGCTTTTGACGGGGGCGCATTTAACGGGCATTTTTTGCCTGGCGCTTGGGACGGGGCGCTTTTGTCCTGGGCGCTAATGACAGTGTGCCTCCACATATAGTTATTTATGTAATTCCTTTTAAAAGCACCTTAACTGCTTTAGTTGCATGCAGCATACTTAATAGCATGTTTATTATTATTAATTACTATTAATTATTATATTTAGATTGCATCATTAGGATTATCATAAAATGATATCCATTGATGACACTAAGTTTTATATGCAAGTGCTTTGGTCAATCCTCTGCCAGGCAGCACATTCTTACAGACCAATGAGTAGAAGTGATGTTTAAGTTTCCTTTAACGATGGTGAGTTAATTATGATGTTTGAGCGAGGAGCATCTTAGACGAGTTTCTCTGCCATTTGTCTTTTTCCAGGAGAAGTCAACGATGGAGAAGAGATTGGACGAGAATGATGCATACATTGTGAGTCTACAGGAGAAGATCAAGACTTTGGTCAATGAAAAAGACGCACTGACCGGCCGGATCAGGTCGCTTGAGGATGAGGGAGAACAGCTCAGGGTATGACATTGAAACGAGTGCAGTGGTGTGTTATACTGCATTGCTTTTGCTAGAGTATGCAATTATGGTACTATTCTGTGTTACATTTTGAGTAAGGATACTGTGATGCACTGGATTTGTAGGTGTAGTATTATACTGCATTTGCAATGATAGTCTTATGGTACATTTGCATTTAAAGTAGTATATTATGGTGCATTATTTCATTGCATTGTGTTGTTATATTGCATTGCAAGCATTTTATGAAGCATGGTATTATACTGCATGCTTTGCATTGCAGCTTTTGTATTGTGAAATGAATGTGTGTTGGTTGGGTACTCATCTTTTAATGTGAAAAGTCTCAATTGACAAATCCGTGATGAGACCTTGAGCAAGTCTTTTGTGCACACTTGTCTATTTAATTGCGCCGTCGAGGCGTGTGTGTGTGCACTTCTGAGCAAACAAATTTTGGAAGAACCACTGATGCAGTTATTTATTTGATTTGAATTATGATTTAAATAACACTTGAAATTCAATATGGAAAAGTAAAGTTTGTTTGGAATAGAATATGCTTGTGATTTGACTTTGTCAGCTCAATTTGCCTTTGAAAAATTCACAACCAGAATTGCATGTGTTTTCCTTTGTTGAATCTCTTGTTTTGTATTGCATTGTATGATATTTAATTTAGAGATTAATTTTATGCTTATTATAAAGAAAAGATGCAGAGGACATGAGGTGATTAGTGTTTCCATTGTGTGGTGCAGTTTGAATTGTCGGTTTCATAGGGTTTCGTGATGGAAAACGATCGTTTGAAGACACGTCTGATGGAGGAGGAGATCAGTGGCGCCAGAGTGAAGAAGGAAGTGGAAAGGATGGAAGATGAAATCCAGGACCAGCAAATGAGGTTTGAGAAGCAGCTACAGATGTCAGCAGACGATAGGGTATGTCTTTTCCTCCTGCTGTCTTATCTAATGCATGCGACATTTGCACTTGGTCTCTCTCTTTTACATAAAGTTTACTGCATTCCTAGTTAAGGATGAGTGAAGATGAGGATAGAGTGCACAAGGCATCAATTGATGGTTCTCCTAAAGCAAACCAAAGTCCAAGAAGCACAATCTGTTGGTCAGAACTAATCGAATTTTGAGAAACGCAGTCTTGGAATGGTTAGGTTGGGGTATATTCTTATCGGCTCACAACTAAGACATCATTGTTAAGATTGTTCATAAATAGAGATCAGAGATCAATGTAAGGATTGCTGCTTGAATATTCCTCTTTTTATAGGAATCATACTTAAATTGGGAGAATGTTTGTTTTTGTCATAGGAATCTATTGAGATTTTGAGTGAGAGACTGCGTAATGCAGAGGACAAACTGAGTGCAGCTGAGCATTGTAAGATGATGCTCAACGAGGAAGTGCTCACAATGAAGCAGGCTTATGAGAAAATGTCCTCAAATCTAGAGGTAAATGAAGACAGCATTTGCTGCTTAAGATTTCATGTGCTTAGTTGATGATTGAGTGATTTCTTGTTGGCGGCTGAATACACTTGGTCATACAGCAATATTATTTACATATTTTCTTATTGTTTCTCAATTTTCTGCTGATTGATTGTTTGATTGAAGTATTGTGATTTCTAGTCATGCTGTCGAGGGTACATTTTTTATTAAAAATTGCAGGTATACTGTGACAAAACAGTAGATTTTTAGGAATTCTGCAGCTTGATAAGGTTTTCAAACCACTGCTTTGTTGTTTCATTGACTTTCTGATTCATTTGACTTTCTGGCTCATTAGACTTTCTGATTCATTTCAATCAATAAATCAATTTATTAGTAAATCGATAGTAAATTACTCATTTTGAATTTCTGACTCATTTGACTTTCTGACTTGTGTGATTTTCTGACTCATTTTGAGTTTCTGAATTATTTGACTTTCTGACTCATGTGCTTTTCTGACACATTTTGAGTTTCTGACTCATTTTGAGTTTCTGACTCATTTGATTTTCGACTCATTTGACTTTCCGACTCATTTGACTTTCCGACTCATTTGAATTTCTGACTGATGTAGGAATCGAAGGTGGCCACTGATTCGGTCCGAAAGGCTCTCTGCATAACAGAACAGCGTCTGAATGCAGATATCAAACTGCTGAGTGAGGAAAAGCATGCCACACAAGAGAAACTCAATGCTGTTATCAAGGTAACTGTAAGTTGATTTTGCAGAAACTGGATACCTCTGTCAAATAAGAATCCTCTATGACTTGAATTTGAAAATGTGTATTCTGTTGTGCTATAGTGTGTATATAAATAATTAATTCAGATATACTGCCTTTCGAAAACTTGGCACAGAAGAACCTCTCAATGAAACAATTGCACTGATGGAAGTTCAACAGGTTGTTCTGTAAGCAAATTATTAATAGCATATTATTCATTACACAAAATCTCAGCAGTGTGAATGTGGGATGTAATTGTTTTATGATGAATGGTTAAAACATACAAATTGAAATAAAAAATGGAAATAATGGAATGATGTGCCATTCTTTCAATTCCAGGAAAAAGATTTGATTTTGAAGGAAGTGGCTGTAGTGAAAGCATGCCTGGAGGAGAAGTCGAACAAGCAGAGGTCGGAGGCTGAGGGGTCTTCATACGCACTGGAAATGGCGCAGGCAACACTCAAGGAAAGATACATAAAAATGTCTAAGAAATTGGAGTCGAATCAGAAAGCCCTTGAACAGGCAGTCTGCCATGTTGTGAGTTTTGTCGATTGCGATTCTCTGTGCACATATGTCATTCTGTGTGCATATGTTATTCTCTGTGTGCTTATGTCTCTGTATGTATGCACATGTCTTTCTCTGTGCACATATGTCATTCTGTGTGTGCTTATGTCTTTCTCTGTGTGTATATGTCTTTCTCTGTATGCTTATGTCTTTCTCTGTGTGTATATGTCTTTCTCTGTATGCTTATGTCTTTCTCTGTGTGTATATGTCTTTCTCTGTATGCTTATGTCTTTCTCTGTGTGTATATGTCTTTCTCTGTATGCTTATGTCTTTCTCTGTATGCTTATGTCTTTCTCTGTATGCTTATGTCTTTCTCTGTGTGTATATGTCTTTCTCTGTGTGTATATGTCTTTCTCTGTATGCTTATGTCTTTCTCTGTGTGTATATGTCTTTCTCTGTATGCTTATGTCTTTCTCTGTGTGTATATGTCTTTCTCTGTATGCTTATGTCTTTCTCTGTATGCTTATGTCTTTCTCTGTGTGTATATGTCTTTCTCTGTGTGTATATGTCTTTCTCTGTGTGTATATGTCTTTCTCTGTATGCTTATGTCTTTCTCTGTGTGTATATGTCTTTCTATGTATGCTTATGTCTTTCTCTGTATGCTTATGTCTTTCTCTGTATGCTTATGTCTTTCTCTGTGTGTATATGTCTTTCTCTGTATGCTTATGTCTTTCTCTGTATGCTTATGTCTTTCTCTGTGTGTATATGTCTTTCTCTGTATGCTTATGTCTTTCTCTGTGTGTATATGTCTTTCTCTGTATGCTTATGTCTTTCTCTGTATGCTTATGTCTTTCTCTGTATGCTTATGTCTTTCTCTGTGTGTATATGTCTTTCTCTGTATATTTATGTCTTTCTCTGTATGCTTATGTCTTTCTCTGTATGCTTATGTCTTTCTCTGTGTGTATATGTCTTTCTATGTATGCTTATGTCTTTCTCTGTATGCTTATGTCTTTCTCTGTGTGTATATGTCTTTCTCTGTATGCTTATGTCTTTCTCTGTATGCTTATGTCTTTCTCTGTGTGTATATGTCTTTCTCTGTATATTTATGTCTTTCTCTGTATGCTTATGTCTTTCTCTGTATGCTTATGTCTTTCTCTGTGTGTATATGTCTTTCTCTGTATATTTATGTCTTTCTCTGTATGCTTATGTCTTTCTCTGTATGCTTATGTCTTTCTCTGTGTGTATATGTCTTTCTATGTATGCTTATGTCTTTCTCTGTATGCTTATGTCTTTCTCTGTATGCTTATGTCTTTCTCTGTGTGTATATGTCTTTCTCTGTATGCTTATGTCTTTCTCTGTATGCTTATGTCTTTCTCTGTGTGTATATGTCTTTCTCTGTATGCTTATGTCTTTCTCTGTATGCTTATGTCTTTCTCTGTATGCTTATGTCTTTCTCTGTATGCTTATGTCTTTCTCTGTATGCTTATGTCTTTCTCTGTATGCTTATGTCTTTCTCTGTGTGTATATGTCTTTCTCTGTATGCTTATGTCTTTCTCTATGTGTATATGTCTTTCTCTGTATGCTTATGTCTTTCTCTGTGTGTATATGTCTTTCTCTGTATGCTTATGTCTTTCTCTGTGTGTATATGTCTTTCTCTGTATGCTTATGTCTTTCTCTGTGTGTATATATCTTTCTCTGTATGCTTATGTCTTTCTCTGTGTGTATATGTCTTTCTCTGTATGCTTATGTCTTTCTCTGTATGCTTATGTCTTTCTCTGTGTGTATATGTCTTTCTCTGTATGCTTATGTCTTTCTCTGTGTATATGTCTTTCTCTGTATGCTTATGTCTTTCTCTGTATGCTTATGTCTTTCTCTGTGTGTATATGTCTTTCTCTGTATGCTTATGTCTTTCTCTGTGTGTATATGTCTTTCTCTGTATGCTTATGTCTTTCTCTGTGTGTATATGTCTTTCTCTGTGTGTATATGTCTTTCTCTGTGTGTATATGTCTTTCTCTGTATGCTTATGTCTTTCTCTGTGTGTATATGTCTTTCTCTGTATATTTATGTCTTTCTCTGTATGCTTATGTCTTTCTCTGTATGCTTATGTCTTTCTCTGTGTGTATATGTCTTTCTATGTATGCTTATGTCTTTCTCTATGTGTATATGTCTTTCTCTGTATGCTTATGTCTTTCTCTGTGTGTATATGTCTTTCTCTGTATGCTTATGTCTTTCTCTGTGTGTATATGTCTTTCTCTGTATATTTATGTCTTTCTCTGTATGCTTATGTCTTTCTCTGTATGCTTATGTCTTTCTCTGTGTGTATATGTCTTTCTCTGTATGCTTATGTCTTTCTCTGTATGCTTATGTCTTTCTCTGTGTGTATATGTCTTTCTCTGTATATTTATGTCTTTCTCTGTATGCTTATGTCTTTCTCTGTATGCTTATGTCTTTCTCTGTGTGTATATGTCTTTCTATGTATGCTTATGTCTTTCTCTGTATGCTTATGTCTTTCTCTGTATGCTTATGTCTTTCTCTGTGTGTATATGTCTTTCTCTGTATGCTTATGTCTTTCTCTGTATGCTTATGTCTTTCTCTGTGTGTATATGTCTTTCTCTGTATGCTTATGTCTTTCTCTGTATGCTTATGTCTTTCTCTGTATGCTTATGTCTTTCTCTGTATGCTTATGTCTTTCTCTGTATGCTTATGTCTTTCTCTGTATGCTTATGTCTTTCTCTGTGTGTATATGTCTTTCTCTGTATGCTTATGTCTTTCTCTATGTGTATATGTCTTTCTCTGTATGCTTATGTCTTTCTCTGTGTGTATATGTCTTTCTCTGTATGCTTATGTCTTTCTCTGTGTGTATATATCTTTCTCTGTATGCTTATGTCTTTCTCTGTGTGTATATGTCTTTCTCTGTATGCTTATGTCTTTCTCTGTATGCTTATGTCTTTCTCTGTGTGTATATGTCTTTCTCTGTGTGTATATGTCTTTCTCTGTATGCTTATGTCTTTCTCTGTGTGTATATGTCTTTCTCTGTATGCTTATGTCTTTCTCTGTGTATATGTCTTTCTCTGTATGCTTATGTCTTTCTCTGTATGCTTATGTCTTTCTCTGTGTGTATATGTCTTTCTCTGTATGCTTATGTCTTTCTCTGTGTGTATATGTCTTTCTCTGTATGCTTATGTCTTTCTCTGTGTGTATATGTCTTTCTCTGTATGCTTATGTCTTTCTCTGTGTGTATATGTCTTTCTCTGTATGCTTATGTCTTTCTCTGTGTGTATATGTCTTTCTCTGTATGCTTATGTCTTTCTCTGTGTGTATATGTCTTTCTCTGTGTGTATATGTCTTTCTCTGTGTGTATATGTCTTTCTCTGTATGCTTATGTCTTTCTCTGTATGCTTATGTCTTTCTCTGTATGCTTATGTCTTTCTCTGTATGCTTATGTCTTTCTCTGTATGCTTATGTCTTTCTCTGTGTGTATATGTGTTCTGGAGGTTCTTAACTAAAGTTTACAGCATTTGCTTGAACTTCTAGTGATGCCTCTTATTAAATTATGAGATATATACCTATAATAAAGATCAAATAAATCTACCTAAAGTATTCTCTGCGGTGTTGACGAGAAGAATTAAATGAAGGGATATTGAAAAAGTTTTCTTGCCCTGGATGACTGATTTGAGTATTTCCAGGTTAAATATATATTCTGATTCTGTAAAGTAGAGTAAGATTTATGTAAGTCCATATGTTACTAGAACACTTAGAGACAAATTTTCTGTTGTGAAGGTACGTACATTAGCCTGCTGCCAGACTATAATGTCCGGTCAGTTTAAACTGCAACTGTACAAGATAGTTATGAGCCAAAATGGTTGTGGTTTTAACCAAGCAATGTTCTGATGCATTGATATCTGAATACTGCAGATTTGGGCATGTTGAGTGTGTAATGACCTTCGACAAGTTGTCCATTTGTCATTAATTGACCATATGTATGTTATAAGTGCAATTAAAAAATAAATTTTCCTTTGGTTATAAATGATGATTGGTGAGTTGGTTGTCTGTTTTATGAAAGTTTTTGCTCTTTTCAATTGCTTATAACTTTGTGCCTTCCATGCATTCTAAAATATTAGAAATTTCCGTTATAAGTTACTACTTTTATACAGTCTATTGTTGTAAAGCTATGAATTTTTTATAGAGACCTTTGTGACTTGAAAAAAATAATGGAGGATTGAGTCACCAGCAATTGTCATGGTTTCCACAGACAGTTGCTATCCATTATGCAATAAGAGTATGGCACTATGGAAGTCATTAGATTGGATTGTCATGCTGTATTGATTTGTTGTTTTCATCTGTCCTGATATATCAGCATGAGCTGGAAATGAACATCGATGACCAGAAGCAAGAGATCGATCATCTGATGGACAGACTGCAAATGGCCGAGGAGACGTACAAGGAGAAGTACATCGAATGTGAAGTCCTGGAGAGCAAACTCTTCAAGCAGAAACTGGGTCTCTACTCTTGCTATTACTCTGTGCTTATTATAACACCAGATTATACTTCTTGTAACATGCTTCAATATAAGACAAATATTCTTTATTTCTTCATTTATTACTTTTATTTTATTGTACTGTTTACATTTACAAAGGTTGGTATATTGGAATATGAGGTGCAAAACAAGTGTGTGAATGGTCATTGCAGTTGATCCTATGATGTTATTAGGATGCCTGAAATTTCTAACATTGGTTAAAATAGAATTAATTAGGATTGTTAATATAATCTAGGTTGTTTTATATGCAAGAGTTTTAGTTTGCTGAACAGAGTCAAGAGTGAAAGTACATAATTATATGCAATGGAAGTCTGTTACAAGATGTGATCCAATGCAGGAGACACACAGATCATATCGCCTGCTTATTAGGGCATAACCGAGTCAACAATTTCCACCGAGTACCGAATTCGAGTATTTGGATGCACTATTTGTCGGATCTAGGTACGAACCGAATGGTAGTGACAGTTCTGACCCAGAGAGCACCATCCGCAGGCGAAGCTTAAAGTTTTCGACCTTTGTCACTTTCAGCGTTACGTGTAATAAAAAATTAGCAAAATAAATGTTTGTTTAGCTAATAATACGGCTTTAAATTTTTAATTTTCTTTTATAGATTCTTAAACATTTATCAAAAATTATTGAATTAAAATGTTTTTATTTTTTTACCATTTATGTGTCATATTTGCCGAGCGAATACTTCCGAATAAATAGTCCTGAAAAACAGGATATTCGGCTGAGGCGAATGTCCGAGACAATTTCCGGTTGTGCCCTACTGCTTATCCTTTTGCAGACAGTGATGCATTGCAGTTAATGTCCTCATTTGCTATCTAGAGACCAAAATACAAAGAAACTTATGAAGATTGTGCCATTTGTAAAGTATTGTAATGCTAGGCTTGTAATGTATTTGCTTGTCAATCAGTTGGCCTTCTGTTCTGTTACATTACATTGATGTTCTTCTGTTTGTTAGCATTCTTCAAAAGACTTGATGGCAGGGAAATTCCAGCCAGTGGAGGAAAGAGCCCAAAATCTGGTGAGACTTAAAAATAGAGATGTAACCAGATTTGTATTTATTAGGTGTTGAAGGACAAAACCTTCAAGATCTTTTGTACCTATTTAAGTCAGGTAGACGTAACAAACGCTTTGATCCTAAGTTTCATATTATGGAGAATAATAAACCTATGATATTTCTTTCATGTGCTTTTCATGGCTTTTCTTTGTATTGACTCTTTCGTAGTATGATTAATAAAAGAGAGACCATTCTTGCGGTATGTCATTATATTTATTGTTTCTTATCTGTAGCCTTTCTTCCTCTGATGATTGGCTATTGTTTTTCATATTATTAATTATCTTTTTTATGCTCTTAAGAAGTTGCTTGTTCTTATGTGGAACCTATTTGAAAGACTCTAGTTCATGACCTTTCTTGACTTCTGTTCTAGATGGCACCACTGAAATCGTTGACTCTAAGATGGTGCAGGAGCTGGAGTATGCCAGGTTGGCCCTGGAAAAGTACCGTGCAAAGGCCGACAAGTATAAGAGGCTGTACATCGATGAGAAACGTCAAACAGAGGAGCTGCTGAAGAAACTGATTGAGAAGGATGAGGACTGCAATCTGCTGAGAGACCTATGGGTCAAGGTCAGTGGATTATGACTTAGCTGTGCTGACTAATCGATGACCTCTGTCATAATCCAAAAGACCAGGTCAGTGGTTCGGCCGTGCGCATAGCACTCATTAATGATAATAATAAGTGGCTGCTTTGAGCCATTGCCTTAATTGTGATTGGTTGGAGAAACCTGCTTGAACAGTTGTGCATAGAGGTCATTTGACTGGCTTATAGGTCAGTGTAAGCATGTGTGGCTGATGGGTCACGGCTCAAGTGGATTAATTGGATTTGAATTAAGTGGATTGTAGCTAATGAAATATTTCTGTCTGGCCAAATGTTGAAATAATGTCTGGAAAAGCCAGATTTATTTGGTGATGTATTCTTGTCTCATTTATTGTAGCCTTGTGGACCACCTGGCGATGCGTATCTCAGAGCATCTGAGAAATCATCTGAACTAAGAGTATGTTCTGGTTTGTTCCACTTTTGACCTGTTGGGATTTATGAACTCTGATTGCTTTAAAACATTTCAGCTGTGAATGATTTCTTTCATTTTCATTTGATTTTTTTTTGTTTAGTTTCTGTTTACAGTCACTTTTTTTTATCTGATCGGTGACTTGTTGGCCTCTTATCGCAGGCTCAGGGCTAAGGTTGAATTGTAGTGTAATACAGTTTATGACCTGTAGTTGATTGTGTACTGCCAAGCTACTCATTTTATAGTTGTAGGGTACTAGGCATAGATGATCCTTGAAATGTTGCCATCATTAACCCTTGGTGTGCAATATGTTGACTTTGGACAATTGTCATGCATGGTTGTGTGATAAATGCTTGATCAATGCTTCCTCTTTTGTCACTTCGGTTTGTGAAAAAGGCAAGATAAGTTTGCGTTTTGGCATCAAGATTTGTGGTAAATGCATGAGATTAGTTTGTGTTTCTGTTTGTAGATGGATGCCAGTCAGAAATCATTTGATGTGGCTTCCTTGTCTTCGCTGAGATCGATGGAGTCTTTTGATGCCATTGATGGTCCAGAGGCTGGTGGAATCATGCAGGCACCGCTGAGACCTCTGCCACCACCAATGCTGCCTGAAAAGATCAGACAGTCTTCAGCAATGTCACTAGGTATGGGGCAAGATACAGCCAAGCAGACTCCATGTAATGAATCTTTGCTCATCGATCATAGCTTGTCCTTAAGTATATGCAGAGGTGCACAGCGATTATGTAGACACAATGACCTGCATTTAATCTATACTGCCACATCTCAGTTACTACATGGTGAGTGAATACACATATAGTTCAATAATATATACATACCTGCATGACATAATCAATATCGTTTGACATTTTTTAGTGTATGTTTGTATGTACATATGTATGTATGCGTGTATGTATATATGTATTATATTTGTATGTGTGCAAGCTTTACATTTCCTGTAATTTTTATTTTGGCTGTCGCGTGCTGGTAGTAAATTGTTTCCCTGGGCTCATATGCATGGCATTGGAATAGCCAGGGTGTAACTCTTACCTCTGATATAAAACTGGCCTTTGCCGGAGTAGCGAGTAAAACTGCTATGCATGAGGCGGGAAGTGTGCATTAAGCTGGACATAAAGTTACTCCTGGTAAACCCTATGTGTAAGTTTGCTGTTCCCGAATAGGGCTATAATCAAAATGGCGACCATTGTTATGATTCGTTGCATTCGACGAAGTTTATGACACTTTTAAATGCTTCTAGATCGTCATAATCCTCTAGATCTACGGAAAATAACACCATTTTATTACGCCTTCCATTTTCACCATGACAAAACGCTGTTTGTGACTAAATGGCTGGCGATGTGGCACATGATGTCGCGTAGAGGTTCGTTGCCTTTGGCCATGCAGTAATAATTAATTTCATAAAAATGTAAGCAAAACGCCATATAGTTTACTCTGACATTAAGTTGATGAGCTTTTTGTATTGTATCATACATGTATAATTAATTAACTTGGTTGATTTCACAAAATGTGATTTAGGACTTTGTATCTTAGCCGTTGCAATCCGAATTAAGCGCTATAAAATCTTTGCACATGCCAGTTATCATTACCCACTGAAATCATTACCGTTAACCCAGTGTCAAGCTTAGTTTCATGTCAGGTGCAACTACTCCACGATTATTCCTCGCTTACGCATTGCAACGACGGCCACGGCCTATTTGGAGAATGGTTACTAAGCTATTCTAATCCCATGCGTTTGGGCTCTGGTCAAAGTGTTAAGCACATGGAATAGAGGATTCATTGAGTGAGGCGTTATAGTATGTGGTCTCTATGGCTGTTATTGAATGCCAGTATACATTTAGCCAATTTTACACAGTTTACTTTTCTTATGTGCATCAGTCAGCTATGTGCATAGGTTCAAGGGAGTCCCAAGGCGAGTCTATTAAGTAGCATCGACTGCATAACATCGCTATATGTTAATTGTCTATTCACACATGATTCATGATTCACTGTTGTTTATGCTTAATTTTGGAATGTCTGATGTTCTGTTAAAAGATGTCTCGTGGAATATGACTGACATGGGGGAGTTGGAAACAGACCAAACCGCAGGGTCAGAGGTCAAAGACGTGGCATCAAGCAGCCAGTTGGCTGCATCAGCTGCTTACATTGAAGCAGAAAGGTCTCTAAGGCTTCTTCAACAATCGTGTTCTATCTGTGTACAATGGAATGTAATGTAACTAAACTTTCGCACGGCACCTTCTAAGTATTTATTGTAACTACATGAAAGGAATCATTTATATAATGAAATGATGGTAAAAATACTTGTAGTTTTTTTTCTGCCTCCTTTGTCATTTAATATCTGCTTAATATGGTAGTCATGATGAATAATGATGATAAATGTTGTGTATAACTTCTTCCACTTGTGTACATGCTCTAAGTTCTGCAGTGCTGTTGAAGTTTAAACATAGGTTGTCTGTTTCAACTTGCTTCCATAACCTATCTGACTGACTGTTTCTCCAATGAATTATGATCTTTATAAAAGATTTGTTTCATACGATCATCAAGTTTTTATCTTATGTCTTGTGATATTGACACTACTGAAATTAGGCTATGTTTGTCACTGGAGCCTGCTTTGGCATGTCCTTGCGTTAGTGTAGGATCATTGGATGGTTGTATAAGTTGATGTTGGGTTCATTGTAAAAAGTGCTGATCATCATTACCAGCTGTAAGCTAAAGTATCAATGATAATCAAAAGATTATTTTGCATTTGCTTGCCATGGTCATTTGGGGCACTGTCATCAGATTCTGTGCAGAATAAGAGAAGCAAATGACTTATCTGATTCATTGGTCATCTTTCAGATTTGAAGATGCGCCAGGTGAGCCGCAGAAGACCTGCCCAGTCTGCTCATGGTTTTTTTCAATCGAGACCCCCGAGAGAGAGTATCTGGAGCATATTGATGCGCATTTTGTTCCAAAGGAGTCGTGTGGTGTTGTCATCTGCCCAATGTGCTCGAAGCAGTACTCGCAGAACTCGGCTGAATTCACGGTTCACGTGAACAGCCATTTCGATGCTTAGAGAGATGATGTCAAACAAACGTTGGAGAACCGTTGACAGACTAGTGCTCCTGTTATCCGTCGTTTATAATTATCTGCAGAACTTCATTACCAGAGAAACTTCATTTCTACATAGATGAACATGCACTTGTGAGAATGTTTAAAACAATTTATTGAGAGATGATTTTTAGAGACTTCTGTTTATAATGAAGAGAAAAGTAAGTCTTTTTGATAAAAGACTTTTTTTTGATAGAGAGCCATTAATTGTAATGCAAGCTTACAGAATACATTTCTTGAGAATTAAGTCTGGCCTTAAGTCTAAAAACTAATTCTCTTTGCCATCTTACAAATCATAATTGTAATTAATTGTGGAAAATTTGTCCAGTACATCTTAGAGAAAGAGAACTCCGATGCACATATTGCAGATATTAACCTGCTTAATGACCTCACAATCCTGTGTTGGTGCGCCATACACCATCCATTGAGGAAGCCAGCATGCATTACATTGGTCATGAAACATGCATGTCAACTATAAAATATCAGCATAAACTAAATAATTAGACAATTGTGTCAAAAGTCACTCTATAAAGCTGAAGTAAATTTTAGTTACATGTCCACCTGACTGTGTTAAACCAGAATTCATGAAATAATGAATCATTACGCAGAGATGGACTTACACGGCAAACCTATTATAGCACAAAACGTACGGTATGCTTCATAATGCATACCGCATAAAAATTATGTTAAGAGAATTAGTTGCAGTTAATTTAGTGCACACTAACAGGTTTTGGTATTTGAAATCGCATGTGGTCATGTTTCTGTGATAGGATGCACATGACTGTCGAATTATGTGCCAGATGTTTCTTTAATTGGTTAATAAATGTATGTCTTTAGGTGTTCATTTTCGGATGAGAAATTACATAATTGAGCTGCACAATAGTGTCATCAGATGACAGGTGTATTTTGTGGCCAAGTTTTTCTGTTAATGGTTATAGGAATTAATGGCATTTTCATCTTCAATTAGAACATTTTTCAGATAGGCAGGAGAATTTTATCTCAGACAAAGTCTTTTGATTTAAGATTTTGTGATTTGGTAATGCAGCCTGGTGATAATCTGGTGATTAACACAATAGCCCTTTAGCGATGAGCATGTACTAACTGTTACTGGAAAACCAATGCATCTTTTCGTTAAATGGTGAAACTGTCAAGGCAGAGGACGGGGATTAAAATCTCTGCCAGCGCAGAAATGTTTGAGATTTATAATCTACGTGCAATTCTAGAAAAATGGCTTCTAAATAGGAATACCGAATGTGCATTGTTGGTGGAAGGACCTGGTGGCAAGGGGCAAGACTGATTACCAACTCATATATGCATGACTGAGACATTGCTAAAACTTCATACCCATGATACCAAAAATAATACCTCTGCTAAAAAATTCAAATTGGAAAAATGTAACAGTTGCTTGCTGTAGAAATGTGATTATTTTTAATTAAAAACTACATATTATTTGGTGAACAGTTTATAAAAAAGTTTGTTTTTGTCTGATTTTAGCCAAGTTTCCATTTATTGGTTTGATGTTGTTGGAGTGACCGGGTTGAATTTATGCAATCACCTTAAGTTCTGAGTTACAAGTATTATTCACAGGGCCTCATTAATTTAAATAACATTATAACAAAAAAAATTATTAGAGATATAGAACTTAGCTGTAGTGTAAAATTCAGTGTGATTTTGATATAAAAAAAATTACAAAGTTTCACTGTAAAGATGCATGCTATGTATAACTCAAAATAAAACTTAATTTCTAGACAACTGTATCTGTACATTAGGTTTCTTGATTATTCTGTGCGTGTTTGGGTGAAATTGAGCAAACAAAGTGTTTGCCTTGTAACATGAAACCATGTTTGAGGTAAGATTGAGCCTCCTTGGAAAGTTTGTTGCATGTGTAAGGAGCCTTTATCTGATAATTTAGACACAGTTCCCGAGTGCATCTTATCTGTGCATAGACCTTAGAGTAGTGGTGCTCAGTAATGCAGAAATTATATATATTACTGTAAAATAGGTGCATCTATTCTGAACTGTGTACTTTTGGAATGATGTTTTTCATTGGTTGGTTTAAGCTGTTTATGTGATTATCAAAAGCTTGGCTGTTTCCTTATTTTCTGATGTTTTTCTGGTATTGTTAGTGTTTGTGATATGCAACACATCAAGACACACTTTTTCATCGCTAGTTGCTAATGAACTTGCCTCTGTGACTACCCATTACCCATTCCAAAAGTAGGCTCAAATTCTGCATTACTAATCTGTCTGCTTAAATTGATGTAATAATTATTATCTTTGTAGATATTATATTCAGAAATAGTTAATGATTTAGTATTGATGGAGGTTGTGTGAATAATATATGTTTGTGAAGCAGGAATTAATTTTGTTCTACAAAACAACACTAAGCTCTTCAAATGTACATTTCCATGTATGGGATTCAAAGTGTTTGTCTTCAATAAAGTTAATCTGCTTTTCTGTTTCTGTGATTCTAAGTTTAAACCCATTCTGCCATATAATATTGGTATGCATATTGGAATACATTACTGCATACTGCAATGATATAAAAGTAATGAATCATATAGCTGAAAGTAATATTTCATTCGGTAGAAGGCGAAATTATCCTTTTTATGATGGATTATGAATTCATCAGTGTCAAGTCATAGTTTTTTGTTTATAGAAAATGCTACTGATCAATATGGCAAAAATGATATGTAGATAATCAGCTGCACAAGTTAGAGATTTATTGACATCTACCCAGGCTACTGATGACCGTTACATGAATTACAAAGAATCTTGTGATGGCGATCCATCTGAAGGGAACGATATTGCAGAGGTTTATAGTGGTTCAGATGAGGATAACAGGGATTGATGGAGAAATAGAACTCATTTTCAACTGATTTTCCATCAGTATCAATGGAATGCCGGTATTCATATAGTATATTATAGACACAACTGACTTTGAATTGATTGGGGTGAAAACACATGTCTGCTGTGAAGTCAATGATTATTCATGGACAAGCAGATGAAGTACAATATGAAGTCGATGATGTCACTAGTGAGTTCAACTTCTTGAGTGCCATTTTATTAATTCATTAAGAAAATTTATATAGCACCCCAGCTGGGTTCCTACTCAGAAGCACTCCCGATCCAACCCCAGGTGAAAAGAACTTCATGCACATGCATCCGATTGAAAAAACCCACAATTCAACGAAAATGTATCGGAAATGTATATGAAAATGTTAATGGGATTTGTCGGGGAGTCCGTTTCATTGCAATCCGTGTCCTCTGAAGTCTGAACTGTAACTTAAACATCGATGTTTCAAGAGATTCCATACTGAGAACAAGTAGCTATGAGAAACTCTGAATAACCACGAATAGCATCTATGTTTTCAAGACGTTGTTTGATTATTTAATAAAAAATTAATAAACAGCTGTTCCTAAACATTTATTCATGACACAACACCATGATGCCAAGAAATCTTGACGCAGCAAAAGGGTTAAGATTGTAGCACATAATCCCTAAATCCCAGGTCAATTCCCAAATCTTAGATCTTTGGCAAATCTCAAGGAATGGACAGAGTCCGACACACTACTCACGTCCTTCAGTCCTCGAGCCGATGGATACACGTAGGCTAGAAATAGGCCAATCGTCCGTCGGTAAATATAATAACTAAAGATCGAGGTCATGGTACTTGTCCGGATTTACTAAGTTACTAAGGACATCTTTCCATCAATCCAGCTTCCATTTCACCATGAGTTTTCATCAATCCAGATTCCATTTAAGCAAGATTCTTTTCATCAATCCAGCTCCCAATCAAACAGAAATCTTTCCATCAACCCAGCTTATGTACTGAGGTAATGGTGAAGCACCCTGTAATTATTAGTTAATCACGCAAGAGGAAAGTAGCAGTAGCTCACAGTTAAGCGGTTCACCAATGCCGCTTCTACGAAGCCTAATGCCGCTTCTAGGAAGCCTACTGACGCTAAGGGCCCATCCACATATTACGTACGCAAAAAATCGGATTTTCGGACCCCCTCCCGCTGTTGCATCGCGTACATTTCGTGTTTTTTACCATAGACTATTTCTTTTGATAAGCATCACATTAACAAAAGAAATAGTCTATGGTAAAATCAATATATTATAGTCTAAGTCTTTAGCTATTTAGCCTTTGCAATGGGGAGGGGTGGAGCTCAGATGCATGTACGCATGGGGGAGGGGTTCACGAAATAGTCTGTGATTGGGTTTACAGTTCTGATTTTAGTAGTCCGTATTGTGGACGTCATAATTAGACAGTTATACTTGCGTACGTACATATTTTTGGGACCCCTCGCCCCCACTATACGCACCCGTACGCAAAATCACCGAAATTCGAAACCCCTTCGCTGCGTACGTTAATGTGGACGGCCCTAACGAGGCTTAACCAGATGTGGTCGTCGTTTTACTTAAGTCTAGTTAAATAGGTGAGTAAGACTGCTGGCTTATTTTCTGCTCTCGGTTCCACGTTTTGTGTAGACTAACCGAGCTGCTCGTGGTTAAGGCTGTATGCGTCAGGACTCATGTGAATGTGAGACTCTTGAACAGGTTTTATATTTTCGTTCTTCTGGGGGTTAAATATATTTTACGTTTAAAACATCTTTGCTGCTTGTACAATCTTTATGCAGTTCTTTGTCCGGAGAAGTCCTAATTTTCAGCTGATCCAGAATTGAGCAATTGAACGGCGCCAAAGAAACTCAGCGTTTGTAGCTGGTTGCGTTCTTAGTGGTTGAGTTTTTGGTTAGAACCGCCTTATCTGCATCCGATGGCCAATGTGAGATTCTGTATCTTTAAACTAGTTCCGTCTGTTAGTTTAATGGCCAATAGAAATGTATATCTAATAATAACGACCCGCCATTCGTAAGTCAATTGGCCAATGTGATTTATTTATGCTTGGGAATGTTATCGGGTTTTTCTGAGACAAAATTACTTCCTACTTCCTGTGAAGAAGTGGGTTCTGATATTTCCGATTCTGGGTGTTTATTATAGTTTAGATGCGATCCATGAATATTGGAATTTAAAACTTCTGTGAATAGATGCGTATTTGTTAATGGTGCTGCTTGTTCATTTGATCACCGTCATTAACCACCAACCCGGACATTGGAGTATCTGCAAGACCGTGTATGGTTGGTCCATCGATGTTGTGATTTTTACACGTTGTCGATTTTGAGGAGTTCGAGGCGCAGTTCGAAATTAATTGTCGTCGTTCCTGACCTTCATGATAACTAGCAGCTGAGAAGACTTTTTGATAGCTGCTTTATTCTGACTTACTGATATGATGTGACTTCCATGTAGCAATGTAACTATCGCAAGAGAACCGGGTTTGAGCTTCCTTCCTTAATGAATTTGACCCAATAACCAACTTAATCCCGTTATGATCACTCACATTTGACATCGACCCTTCACTTGACTACAGATTTATGTACTGATTTAATGGTGAAAGCGGCTTAAATGGATGTTTAAAATGCAGAGAAGAGGACTAAAGAGTCTGACCCCAAAATCCACTTCCCATCAACAAAATTCTTTGATGAGTTAATGCAATCATTTTTAGCAGTTTGTTAGGATATGCTATTGGTACAGAAATCTTTCTGTTGTTGTCGATAGTTTGAATCTCTTACCTCAAGTAAAGTTGACAGTCAAGTTCATGTGCCTCTTAGTGACATTACCCTACAAATAAAAATAATTGGTTAATCACGCAAGAGGAAAGTAGTAGCTGAAGTGACCACTAATAAGTTAGTGCTTTTTCAAAAATGTAATCAAGCGACGAGCAAAGCACTACAATAAGCCAATAAAATTTGCTCTATTTCCACATGTATCTGATACGGCTTGTCATCTGGTTTTGTTTCAATAAGCTAAGATATATATATATATATATATATATATTAGACACAATCAATTGCTGTACTTCATGATGGCCATTGCTATTGTTCTGTGCATGACATTACAGGAATTCTTAATAATGCTGAAGACTGGATTTACCAGCAAAAGGATGTTATCTTGTCTTGTGTGACAATGTTGGTATAGGATACTTAGCCCTTTTACCGTGAAATATAAAAAAAAATTTCCACACTTGTGTAATTATTTTTAGGTATTCTTCAAAACAGGGACATCATTTAAGCTTTTTCAGGGGGGAGCAAGTAGAAAATTTTCTGGCGACGGGGTGAAACATTTTTTTCTGGCAAGGGATTTTTTTTTAGTGATATCAAAATTTTAATATATCAAATTCAGTGGGATTTGTTATTAAATAATTATACAGCTATTAAACTATGACCTTGTATGGATATTTACGGGAACTATAGTCTAAATCTGGAAATTCAGGGGGGCAAATTTCGTATATGTAGAAAGAAAGATGACAGAATGATCAAGTACAGTGATATTCTGCCGGATTGAGGGTCAAAACAAAAGAGGTCATCCACACAGGGATTGGCTGGATGATATTGTTGACTTGGACAAAATTGACTTCAGAAACTGATGCACTTTAATTCAGACAGACAATGTGGAAGAACCTGATCAGAATGGCATGAGACATCTACGGGTACTGTGACCACTGATCACGTTATGTGACGATGATAATGATGAATTTCATGAGTATTAGAACTAAGTTGCGGTTGATTGGGACATTGGTGTGTCAACGTAAGGTTGTGAAGCCTGGACGCTGAAGAAACAGAAGGATAAACACATTCAGGCGTTTAAAAAACAAGTGCGTAAGAAATTTATTGAGAATTTCTTGGACAAAGATGTTGACCAACAAGCTGGTTTACGAATTGGCAGAGGCAAAAAATGAACTGTTACAGCATGTCCAGGCATGAAAACTGCATTACTTTGGACACATTTTGAGAAAACCCATTGAGGTCAGCCTGACGACAGGTCTTGTTAAGGGGAAGAGGAATCATGGAGGGCCTAGAATGTCCTGAATTGACAATATAGTGATGTGGACTTGGCTAACGGAAACTGACCTAATGAGTACGGTACACGATAGATGAAGCTGGGCAGCACCAATCCATTCATGTAGTGAACAAATGCAAAGCGATGATGGTGATATGTCATGACATGACATGTAAACGCATTATCACATTTTAAACTTAACAGAGGCAAGATAAAATTGAAAGTTGTATATTGTTCTGCACAGCATCTGATCCTTGACTGGGGAATCATAATTGACAGAGTACCATTGTGATGTGATTGGCTGAATGCTAATAGATTGACGGGTGTTAGACACACCCACGTGACCAACAGACCATCTGGTGGGCAGCTGGGACACTTGCACCTAGGATGCAGACAAAGATTGACTTTACTCTAATCTAGTACTGTCATATACATTTTCATATCATTTTCATATACAATTATGATAGGTTATTGTACAATAGTAATATATGCTGTGATCCGAAGTATGTTCATCCTGACAGGCTGGGCAGCACCAATCCATTCATGTAGCCAACAATTACTGCTAAGATCAGTTTTGAGTTATATATATATATAATTATATATAAAGTTTACAACCATCCATTACTGACTGTCTGAATTTGCTGTGTGTGCAGGTCATGCCCCCCCCCCCATTAATTGCATCAGATTTGGTCAATATGGGATTACTTGTCATTGAGTGCTGCAACAGCCCTATTGCTTTTCTCTGTGATGGTGTGTTCCTTGACTGTTATAATTCCAGCCTCACAGACCTGTTGGGAATTCCGAATAGGTCAGTATCAGTCTGTCCTGAACAGTGCTGCTTAACTAGCTGTCAGTCACCTGAAATTCTCCTCTATTTCAGAGTAGGGCATAATCGAGTAGACAATTTCCACCGAGTACCAAATCCAAGTATTTGGATGAACTATTTGCCGGATCCGGGTACGAACCGAATAGTAGCAGCAAATCTGGCCAGTGACTGGCAGCGAGTACCATCCGTAGGCAAAGCGTAGTTAACCTGCCACATGCACAGTTATGGAGAACTATCTATATAGTCAATGCAGAGTCTATAGCAATATCCTTCATATAGCGTATCGTCTCACTCTAGGATATGACAATAATAAATTTATTATTTAATAACTTTATTTGGGAAAAAAAGGTAAAATCTTGTTATAAAACTTGAAATATGAAGTTACCAATGATGTCTTTACTCTCTCACGTTTACCGTAAAGTTGATGGAGCCAATTCAAGCGGGAAAATTACTCATTTGATCATTTGGTTGCCATCTGGGAAATGCAACCAAAAGAAATTAAAATGTATAAATTGACATTATTATTTTAAAGAAGATTCAATGGAATGGTAAGTTCTTGTTTAATGAATCAATAATTTATAAGTAAGTCCGTTACTCCTAAATTTATTTGATGAAAAAATATTGTTTTATCAAAAAAATTATTTTTTTCAAAAAAATTATTTTTAGCTATTTGCGGGTGTAATATTTGCCGAGGTGAAACTTCCGAATAGTCCAATATTCGGCCGAGGCGAATGTCCAAGGCGATTTCCGGTTATGCCCTACTTCAGAGTACTGTACTTGAGAGATATACAGCACTGGCTTCTGTTCAGAAGGGCATTACATTGAAGATCTTCCCCCATGGCCAGGCTTTGTCGGCCCACCCCACTCCTGCATACATTTGGCAGCTGTTCATGATGGCTTCAACTCATTCAGTTTGTCCATTGCTTGTTGAGTTGCCCATAGATGAGATGTTCTGGTTCCTCGCTGTTGATCATTAACTTGACTACATCATGCACTCTCATACATTGACCTATCGTTTTGGAGCAGTCTTTCTGTGAACATATCTAATATTTATGTAAGCTGCACTTTCGTCTGTTAAAACACAATGCTGTTATGACTCACGGATAAGCATGTTTGCGGTGTTTTTGAGAGGTCCTTAAAGGGTACTAAAGCCCAGCTCATCAGGAGCTGAGAGAATATGAAATTGTGATTGTTGGCCTTAGTTGTTGGTTGGAGTAAGCTAAGAGCCTTTGGAGAGAACCTAGAGTGTGATAAATCAACTGAGGAAGTTACACTAGGAAGCTGAGTGTGGGAAACAAGATCTTGTCTGAGAAAAACAAAGAAGCTATCATCAAGGAAGAGTGCAATGAAGAGCACAGCGTTATATACTGCACTTGTTGTCGTCTTATTTACTCCCAGGTTTAGCAAGTTTGAAGTGGAAGAACTTTGTGCATTTGTGAATGACAAAATTTTCTAACATAATTAGCACTGAAATAGACTTTAGAAGGGATTTCCTATGTGGCTTTTCTAGTTCAACCCTGGTTATCATTTATCCACAAATGATATTTGGGTTATGTCCTGTAGCAGAAGAAATTAAAAAATCTTCTGTTCCATTGATAGTCTATTTTAATTTTTAAATGAAGTTTAAAAGATTATATATATTGTTATGTTGGAGTATGTATGTACAGTGGAGACCATTAACGCACGATCTGTTCATGATTCCTCTTAGCAAGCAGTTATTTTGACCGATATGTTCTGAAATGTTTGAATACTTCCAGAAATGTCACAAATTCAGTGACTTCACCATCAGGCATCTTAAATTTGCAGAAATGTAGACATTCACTTCTTGATAATTATATCTTTAGCACTTTTAACCAAATTAAATGAATGTTTCAACAGCTGTACAGTTTCTTGAGAAGATGGCATAAATATTATTATTTTGTGATTCACAGGTAGAGGGACCTAGAAATTCATTTTCCTTCTAAATTCATTTTCCTTCTGAATTCATTTTTCTTCTAAATTCATTTTCCTTCTAAATTCATTTTTCTTCTAAATTCATTTTTCTTCTTAATGTAGCAATATTCATTTATTATCTTTTCCATATGTACCAGGCATAGTGTTTCAAATATGATATATGTATGCCTCTTTTCTGTTCATGTTTCTAGTTGGCTGAAGTTTAAACATCTTATCCCTACTTTTCAAAGCATTAAGGTAATGTTGTGTTTTGGTTTTAGATACAGTTTCTTGAAAACGTGATATTTGTGCGATGCTTCCGGCACAGATGAACCGGAGCAGAGGAGTCGTCCCACTCCTGACAATGCCGTAAGCATTCCTTGATTTGTATAGAGGCTAAGGTAACTCAGAGTGTAAGGTAAAGATTAGTGTCAGTGTTCTTGTATGGAACCTCCTCAGAGGTATGGCCATGGTATTGAAGGGTCGGTCTATTGGTTGAACCTCAATTTATAGCAATCTTATAGCAAGATACCAGAGATGGGCAACTAAATGGTTAGATTCCAGTCAATTAGACAAACAGCTCATTCTAATAAATTTGCAAATTTTGGTCACTAATTATAATTCTAATCAATTAGCAATGTTGCTAATTGATTAGACAAGCAGCTAATTCCAATCGGTTGGGTACAATATTTGCTAATTATGATTCAGATTTTTTTATCACAAAACGACAATAGCATTTAATTTTTTTATCACTTTATCACTGTCATAGTGAATAACTTACAAAAACAAATAGGTTTATGCATTTGTTTTAAGTTTAATGTTTGCTAACAGTTAAGAGGTTTTCTTTGTGCCAATCTCTGCAAGTTATTTCGTACTTAACACCACGACTTGCATTGGAACTCAAATGCCAACCACTTAAATGTCAAAGGCTTAGTGGTGTTTCATGAACAGTCACTCATTCAAGCACTGACTTGAATTGAGCTTGCTTAGCCTCGTTGAGCATGCCAATGTCATCTTTGAAGCCAGGCAGGCACTATGTGGAGTACGGTCAGCGGTCCTTAGGTTTGCTTCTTGTCATTAGGAAAGGTATTGATTGGCTTGCTAAATTATACATGTAGGTTATTTATAATTGCATAAACAGTAATGTAATGGCTGTTTGGTTGTGTTCAGTAAATTTGGTTTTGGTTGTAAATTGTTGTATTGTTAGGAATCAAAGGAGGCTCACTGTGTTTAATATAATACATGACTGTAGTATCTTGGGTAAAGTGTGCATATTTTCAAATTCTCAAATTCTGGGTGAATGTTTTGTGGCAAAAGTTCTTAAATCAATTCCATATATATATATATATATATATATATATATATATATATATATATATATATAAATACACTGGATTAGTCAGGGTGCAAGTTAATACGATAATATACTTTTCAGCAGCTGTTTTATTGGCAAGTACAAGATTGTACAAGACATAGTTTTGCTTCCAATTTTGCACTACATGGACATAAGGAACTTCATCTGCACATCAAATGTACACTGTTAGTACTGAGATATTTTTGCATTAATAGGCTAAATTTTGCAGCTCTTGAGGTGTACTCCCCTAGCTGCACCACAGCACCCACTCTGCCAATTGCACTCCTTTCGGCATCAGGTTTGTCGTGAGCCCAATCTGTGTGATGGCTAATGAATTGATTCATAGAAATTGCTCCATGATTGAACTGAGGAGAAGACTGGGTGGTCCAGTGTTCACTTGGAGACCTGCATGTTTCTTGTTCTAAAACATACTACTTGAATTGCATCCCATAATTTGGTGATGGTAAACAAGCAGCTAATTCCAGCTAATGGTAAACACATGCGTCAGCTGCTTCCAAACGCTAATGTGTTGAGCAGACATTGCATGGGTCTAATACTAATGATATTAGTTTAAATCCTTCAGTAGATTATCTCACTCATTTATCTGATATATTTGCGAGCTTCCTAAGGACAGATGACTTCAGTGTTCTGCCGATGACACTGATAATTTTGCCTTTGGCCTCTGAGAGACATCTTGAGTTGTAGTATTATCAGGGCCAGTCCTGTGGTGTTTAAGTCATAGGACATTGACATGTGAGGGTCTGATGCTGGTGGCGAGTGTTTGTTGGATTAAGTGTGGAATTCGATACACTGATTTATGAGCTTCCTCATTAAACTAATATCATTAGTATTAATTAGCCGAGTACTCTTGGAAGAGTACATATATTGCAGCACCAGTCTATTGTCTCCTACTTAAGGTGAAAGATTGCTGCTTCCCTTGCTGTTGTACAAGTTGACTGGCGAGGATACATTTTCCACCTACCTTAAATTGTATTTGTTTAGGTAAGTTAGATGACCATGTGTGAAGCACTTCCAAGAGATCCTTAGGAGGTCTTATGCTAAATTGTATCCACTTTCATCCACTTGTCACATTTCCTAAACATAGGAAGCCTTATGTTTTTCCATCTACCTGCGTTGTTGGACTGAACTCATTTATTAGCAAAATGTAGATCTTCTCTTCTATTAATAATAAATTGTCTACGTACATTATATAATTTGTTGGCTACTCATGCTGTACAAAGTGTTGCTATAAATAATTACTTGACAGTGAAAATAGTTTGTGAGTTACTAATGTTGGTTATAGTTATTACAAATACTGCCTACTCAGTTACAATTCGTGAGTTATTGGTGTATGACGAAGTGTTTTTTAACTCTGCAGTTGGTTTCATGGAAATATCTCGCGTGAGGAATCGGAGCAGATGCTTCTGCCGATGGTGAATGGTCTGTTCCTTGTGCGTGAGAGCACGCACTATCCAGGTGACTACACGCTGAGCATCTGTTCCGACAAAGCCATCGAGCACTATCGCATTCAGAAAGACGAAAGAACAAAACAACTGACGATTGATGATGACGTGTATTTCGACAACCTTGCCGAACTAATTGCGGTTGGTGCTTTCTTAGTAATAGACTGCATGTTTCCACCCACATTGGCTATATTGTGTTGGCATTATCCGCCTCTGAATAGCTAGTTCCGAGAAAGGTGCTATATAAATTCTCAGATGCAATATGCAGTTATAGTGTCGTGCAACAGTGCTGCGCATTTTTTTATTTCACCACTTTGGCAGTATACGACATAAATATACGAAGACATAGCTCAGCTGAAGAAAATGGTGCTGGTTCACAGTGATCAATCAATAATAAAGATGTTGCTGAATAATATGATACATCCTTACCTCACCTGCTCCGATGTAATCTAGGCATCCAACTACACCTCTAGACTAAAGAGGCTTCTTTCAATCCAAAGTAGAGCCTTTAAGGTTATTCAGTCAAGTATCACCTGCACTGTATGACCTCCTACGGACCAATGTTCTCTTTAAGCTGTGCACATGTGCGTGTGCCCACTGGCTGTGGAGCCAGCACGCACAAGAATGTAGTGTGAGTGAACAAATTTTTCTCTTGAATAAACATAATTAAGATGAACTGTAAATCCATTTTCAGCAGGGCAGCGTAGAAAATTGTAAATAAATTGAAGCTAATTACAGTGACTTACAATATGATGTATGTATCATCTGCTCTAAGACACATTTTAGACTAGAAACTTTTCTTAGGTTATCACAACTTATCACCATAAACTTTTAGATTATACTCTTAATTTAACTATCGTCACATCATCACATTCAGCTTGAACCTGCATACAAAAGTGTTAACCATTTATAAAGCATTGGACACAAGAAATTTCTTATCTCCAATAAATTAGTGGGAACATTGCTACTGACCCTTAGCCTCAGACAATTAACAGCGATGCAAACAAATGCATTTATGTACAAATACATGAATAAGCGACTTCTTGACAGTTATGACAATTACTTCATAGCTGTCTTTCAAAGCCAACCCTTATACACTCCATAGTGTAACCGATATTAGGCCCATATTTGTCCATGCCAATACTCGAAAGTTTGGGATCAGGCATGTTGGGCCTGTGGCACAGAATGCTGTACCGAAAGAAATACGATCTCTGCCTAGTCTTAACTTATTTAAATGTAAGCTTTGTGAAGATTTCTTATTGCAAGCATAAGATGATGTGTCATTGTCTGTCTAACCTACATCAGTTGAGTTACAATATAAGCTATATATGCTATATAAGCATTCTCACTTAATCCCCATCATGTACCATTTCGCTTCTATGCAATGGAGGAGTGTCCCTGGCAGCAGG
The DNA here is from genome assembly GCA_959347315.1 of Bimastos eiseni. Classification (NCBI taxonomy): domain Eukaryota; kingdom Metazoa; phylum Annelida; class Clitellata; order Crassiclitellata; family Lumbricidae; genus Bimastos; species Bimastos eiseni. The sequence continues at coordinate 50,680,719 of OY365806.1, read as the reverse complement.
ATTCTGGTCCCTTAAGGAAGGGTTTCTTTCTATTGTAACTGCCTGCCCTAACTTCAACCTATTATGTCCAATTAGTACTGATTGTCAGTTGTCAATAAAAAATCTTGGTTATGGTTATTGTTATAGGAATGGCAGGCAAACTAGCTTCCAGGCTGTAAATCAAGTGTTACTATTGTAGTTTATAGATTAGTAGCATTTTGTGCTGTCAACAGACCCCAGAATTCCCAGGTTCCTCCTCAAATACCCAGGCACCCGTTCAATGAAACTGAGTTGTTGAGTTGAAGATGTGTGTCGACTGCAGTGACGGATTTAGTCATCGGCATAGAGAGTAGTTGGCCCCTGCACCTGTTTCATTGCTAGCTATCCTTCTCACAATCTGCCACAGCCCACAGGGCAGGTAGCCGTTGAGCCTGTCAATCAATGAAGAATGTACCAAGGAATAGGGAATAGGTGGCTGAGTGACTGACTCTTCTTCCATCCTGACGTTCAGGCCAACGATAACTTACTTTGTTTTAGCCTAAGTTCATGTAGTTGGATCAAATTTCAATAAAAGTTTAAGTAGTTTTGTGTATTTAACTGTCTGATCACGTCAGTGCAGGTGACTTTTACACATTTTGAAGAAAATGTGCATCAGTTATTAATTATTTAGCAGTTATATAACAATTATGACAAGCAATTTAGCAAATCAAATCTTAACTACTTGAAACTAGTGAGTTATCATCTGCCATTTTATAGGCTGTATATAGTAACACAAATATTTTTTGGTTTTCTTGAAGTGTGCTTATAGTGATGGACTGACAGGCCTTCGGGTGACCGCTGCAAATGTGTCCAAGCGTCCGGGTCACATTTTTAGAATTTATAAAGTGATGGCATTTTTTTAGTTATAGTATGGTCCTCCTCGGTCATGAAGCATTTCATCATTGTTTGATCTGTTAATAAATGTTTTACTGACAACTACATTAGAAATCGAGGCATTGTGGGGGTGTGTTGTGGTGGCTGATGCGTGGTTGCTGTGTGGCTGCTTTGAGCAATGTGCCTGAATGCATCTTTGTGTCAACTTGTAGGCATATTTTCATTGACCTGGTTTACTATCAATGTCTGTGATACCTTTTGTTGGTTGTAGCATTATGAAGCTGATGCAGATGGCCTGGTTGCTCGTTGTATAAAGCCAGTAAAAAAGAAAGGCAACATTGAGGTCGTTGTCAATCAAAACGATTTCGTTGAGAGTGGTTGGATGATACGAAGGGAAGATCTCAAGTTTGAAGAACTCATCGGGAAAGGGGAATTTTCAGGTGAAGCATCAATTGTGCTGACTATTAAGTAGGTTGTTTGATGGTCTGGTGGTTAACAGGCTGGACTGTCAAACAAGAGGTTGGGGCTTCAGATTCCAACCAAACAGAAGATGTTTCGAGACTTCTGCTCAACTTGTAACCTATGCAAACTGAACTTCATAGCTTGTATACTGACCATTATTGTCGATCCAGCGATTAGACAGTTAGGAAAGGGCTAGACACCAACCATGATGCAGTGTGGCTTACTCTCCAACTCTTAATATTAGAGGTGAGTTCATGGCAACAGAGTGTATGCTACTGGATAATGTTGTATGGTAGCAGTTTGATGTGAGGCCTTGAGAAGGTGGGCTGTCAGCTCAGCTGTGCTGTGAAAGAACTGTTGTTGATTTAGTGGCGCAAACAGAGTTAACCCTTTTATGACCAGCATTATTGATTATGCCTTACACTTTAGTACATGCTGGTCATTAAAAGGTTAAATAGGGAATGGCCAATCGACAGTTTAAAAGTAGTGATGTCACATATAATAAGCAAAATGGATTTACAGTTGAGATTGTGAGAAAATCTACGTCACTACATCACTCATTTGTGAGAAATCTACGATCAACTATGCTATGTAATGGTACCGGTTTATCCAGAGGGTGAATTTGTTCATGATCCTAATTGATATTCAGGGAGAATGGGACATTGGATTATGCTGGTTATTGGGTTTGCAGATCATGTTTATTATGTTATAGTATGACTTCTTTTATTTATGAGGCTGATTATGCTGAGCTAGTTGACTCTGTTGTATTGATCATATGTTAAATCATGCAGATTTATGTTAATTCGTTTGCAGAGGTTCATAAAGCGATATGCAATGGAAGAGAAGTTGCGGTTAAGATCGTCAAAGACTCCGGAATGGCCGGGATGTTTCTGGCTGAAGCAAGCGTTATGACGTATGTTTCCTTACATTTGACATCTGTGGTGGGTGCTGATGAAAGGCAGAATTATACTTATCGATTAGACAATTAGACCTGTCACTGATGGAGCTCCTGGATCATTGCATATTTGATAATTTTTTTTAAAGTATGCAAATTCAATGCACGAAAGGAATGTATATTATATGCTTAAGTGCACGAATAAAGTGAGTGAATGAAGTTAATGAATGGAGTGTGCTGATTGATAAATGAAGAGCATGAATGCTGTGAGTGAATTGTATGAATGGAATGTCTGAATTGAGCATCTATAGTGTATGAATGGTGTGATTGCACACATGTAATGTATAATCATGATTATTACTCATTTATTAAGCATACTGGAGAATGTGACATAATTATCAAGATGAAAATCTTTATTTCTGTGTGCCATATTTTCCAGATCTTTGAGGCACCCAAATCTCGTCGAATTACTGGGCGTTGTTTTGGGTGATGTCATCTTCATAGTCACAGAATTTATGTCAAAAGGAAGCCTCGTCGATTACCTTCGAACAAGGGGGCGCAGCGTAATAGCTGCCTCTGACCAGATTCGATTTGCCAGGTCTCTGGCTTTTTACTGCCGTTGTTATCGTTGGGAGTCATTGCATAATTACGTTATGCTGAAAATGGCCGGTTTTCATCCCCCAACCCCTTGTAACGCATCGTAACGTTTCCATAGACCCCCACCCACCCCTCTGAGCGTTACGTATTTATTTTGAAAAAAACTCGGTCTAGTTTTACCTGGGCCTAATATAGTCCCAGGTCTCCAAATTTAACCTCCCTCAATGCCAGATAATATTTAATTTTTTTTTAACTTCAATTGCACCGTCACGCGTAGGCTATGAGGCTAAATGCTAGTTAAGTGCAAATTTATATGCTAGTCCTACTAGCCTTATAGCCCAGCTTTGCTTGGGACTGAATTTTGAGCTCGGCTGGTGTGCCGCGATTGTGTCTTTTTTTAACAAACACAGGCATCACCAGACCTGTTTAGGAAACGGATCCGCCATTTCGTGCGGCAGCCCTGTCGTTTTTGGTGGTCATATAGCCTACTAGTACCATATTTGCATGTCAGTCGTCACAAGGTGTTTACTAATGTGCCTTCAGGTGATGCAATTGGAAATAGCGGTCGTTGTAATATTGAATCTAAAATGTTCAAATTTCAGAAGCTAAATGTAGACAATCATAATATTGACTCGTATCAAACGGACTTCATTTGCCTATTGAATTTCGCCCCACTGTCGCATGACGTTTTAAATTAACCCCTGCTTTTCTGAATATATTTCACATTAGCTGAGAAATTGGGAGAAGAGCGTTTTGTATAAATTTAGTTTCGTCAGAGGGTTCCGTTCCTACTCAAGCCTTCGCGACTCAAAGAAAATCTTGATCTTTGGTTTATAGTTTAGATCGAGTATTTTTTAATAAAATCAGTTATTAATTAGTTTAAAAACAAAAAGCGTTACGTAACGTTCAGCTAACCCCTCCACCCACCCCCGCAATGTTTCGTAGCGTTTTGTAGCACCCTACCCACCCCCTTCGAGCGTTACATAATTATGCAATGACCACTTACACTATGGAATTTTAGAGCACGTTCTTTTGTCTCTTCTTATTTCTGTTTTTCCTGCTCCTATTCAACCTCCATCTTCTTTGTAAAAGAATGTTGCATGATTGTATATTATATATATATATATATATATATGAATTAAGTACCGACTTTCAATATTTATCCAGTTTTTTCCTTTAAAATAAAGATTATTAAGGACATTTTATAACATATGTGCTCTCAGCTCACTTTAAATACTAATCTGAACATTTCCAGTTGAATTCAGCAAAATTTTCAATTTGCGGAGAGTTTTGATTATTGGAAAGGTTTGTGTCAGTAAGAGCCATTTATGGCTAAAATGCCAATCTTAGCAAGAGATTATTTCCTAGCGGTAAGATCAAGATGAAGCACCTTTTAAGCAAAAAATTAAATGTTTATATATTGTCCTTATGAAATTATTAGGTCAGTACGCTTATGAAGTCAATATGGCACTGGACAAACATTACAGATGACTTCCTAGGGGCATTACATGAAGTCCTCTGAGCACGCTCAGATCTGCAACCAAGGGAAATGCCAAATAAGTTACAATGTTGCACGATATACCATCATGGTTCATGTCTGGTTCACAGGCTCTTGATAGTCCTTCATCCAAATTCACAAGAATTTGTTAATCAAGTTCCATTGCAATCTTCAGAATGCACAATATTTGTCCCATTCATTTACAGATCGCCTTTGTCCAAAATTTTGATTGAGCATGATAACTGTGAATAACTGTAAGTTTACGCTTTTGTGACAATGAAGACTAATTAGTGGTTTCTGTAGCCTCTGTTGTATCACATAAGCGGCTTATGGCTGGCAGTCAGAAGATGATGCAGGATAACTACATGGCTTTATTGTCACAAACCATGCTACATATTGAAATTTTAGAACTTTTTATCATTACAGTATATAGAAGACTGAAACATGCAATGATTCATTGACAAATTCAATTAATTTGACTGCTTTCTGTTGTTCTTTACATCCGTCCGTCGTTCCTGTATTCATCCCTTCCTTCCTTCATTCAACCCTTCTTCTCTAATGCTGTTCATCATCTCTTTACTGCTTCTGTTCTTCTATCCTCCTGTCCATTCCAGACTGTTCTTTTTATAAGGGTTTCTTGTGATTGGCTGCTTCAGAGATACATGTTCTGGCATGGCACATCTCGAAGCCAAAAGTATTGTTCATCGCGATCTTGCTGCTAGGAATGTCCTAATCCACGAAAATGCCACTGCCAAGGTAATCGACTCACATACTTATTTTTGTGTGAATTACACTTTAGATATGTCTACCTTTGTTTTACATTGATACTTTGTTAGGTCTGACTATTTGACTAATGAGGGGAAAGGTTGTGCTGTGTTGATGCTAGAGATCCCTCTTTAATCGTCTGTGTTTTCTGTGTAATTTATTGCACTGAGGGAACTCTATGTAGTGACCCTCTTTGACAGGTCGTTCATGGTCTCTTGTCACCAACCAGTGTAATTTGGTATTGGTCTACTGCTGCTGAGTCAAGTCCTGTGATGTGCTGGTGTTCATAAGTGAAATACTAAACATTGCCACCCTTCAGCTTACTTTACGTTACAGTATCTTATGTTCAAAACCAACCTTATCCTTTGCTGGTTTTCAATGACTGTGTCTTTGTTACCTCTAAGGCCGAAGAATAAGAAACAATTGTAGAGGTGCACTTATGAGTAGGTCACTGAATTGAGTCTTTCAATAAGATTTATAATTTCTTGTACTGGCAAATGATTCAGCAGTGATACTTGAAATACTAAACATTGCCACACTTTTTCTTCAATGTATCTTTTGTTCAAAACTAACCTTACCTTATGGCTGACAATACCTTCCCTAACCACATCTCATGTTGTCTTACTTTACTATGCTAGGATATATAGTAGGGAATATATATATATATATATATATATATATATATATATATATATATATATATATATATATATATAAGGAGAGCATAATGTTGATGCCCTCTTAATATTTCTTTGCCTTTTGTTTTGGCGCTTAAGAGTGACTTGCTAGAGAGTTAGAATTCTTTTCTAATGGCACAGGTGTCTGACTTTGGTCTTGCTCTTCCGTTTGATTCAACTTATCAGTGTGGTGGAAAAATTCCGGTCAAGTGGACTGCTCCAGAGGCAGTGAAGGATGGAGTGAGTATAGAATGGGTTTAGTTCAACATATCCCAACTTGCCTAGGTTAGCGATGTACTGCTATTCTATTCTGCACTGTCCCCTCTCTCTCTGTTTCTCTCTGTCTCTCTCTCTCTGTTTCTCTCTGTCTCTCTCACTCTCTCTCTCTCTCTCCTGCTTCTATTTCTATTACTTCTTCAACCCTCCTCCTCCAATTGGATTCAGATTCTGTTATATGAACAGAAAACTGATTTATGTATTGTAATGGAGAATTGTAATCATAACCATATTTATTTAGCTCCTCTTTTAGAACAGTGGTCTTTAAATGGTGATACGCTTACCACTAAGTGTTGCTAAGTGATACTCTAAAGATCCAAAAAAATATTAATTTTTGACAGAGATTATTTCAAAACAAGCTCCATGCTCATTAGCTTTGTTTACTTTTATTGAACCTCAAGTCAGTTTTATATTGTTTCCCTTCATTTTTATTATTACAATTCAGCTTTTCTCTTTCACACACTGTCTGCCTTCGGATTACACCTTTGTAAGTGTGAAATCTTTTCTGCAACTTCGTTATATTAATTCCATTTATTTGTGGTGTTCTGAGGTCCTTAAAAACATGTTATTCAGACAGATGCATACATCACTGAATCGTTATTGAGTACATCATGCAACACATATTCGGATGGTCTGGAATCATGGATCATAAAATTAGTTCAGTTTAGTTAGTGTAGAAAAGACCTTATAACATGTTCTAATTTTGAGCAGGGTTCTTGATGATATGGCTTCTAAAGACTGTTTATGTGTTCTGAGTTTCTGTTTATATAAATTATATGTATTAGCAGCAGATATAATTATGTCAGTTTGTGTTGAGCAAAATCTCTGTTTTTATTTTGTGACAGAAATTTACAAGCAAATCTGATGTGTGGAGCTTTGGAATTCTGTTGTGGGAGATTTACTCCTTTGGACGAGTACCATATCCAAAAATTGTGAGCTTTACTGCTGTTGTGCTTTTAGACTTTGAAACAAATGAGTTCTTGGCTGTCTCTAGTTAGCTGTTTATTTTTATCCAATCTCTTTTGGGTTCAGCATTCTGCTCCTTACTGTCGATTCTTTGGACGTATATCCCTATTACGTTTGCCACATTGTGCATTATGTCTTTTATGTGATGAAAAACGCGTCAGTTGATTGTTGTTTCTGAATAAAACTCAAAATGAGAATGCATTGAAGAGGACACTAACTGAGATCCATGAGGACACGAAGACCAGAAGACAAAGAAAGAAGGGGGAAAGCAATCCGAGATAGATTGGATTTTATCCTAAATGGCAGAATATCAGAGGACTTGTAGCAGGTGGAAACAGGCCATGAATTCCAGAGCCTTGGACCAGCAACTGAAAAGCCTAGATCTCAGTAAGGTCCCTGCTTGTCTGCCAGGATGATATCTATGCACTTTGGCTAACATTTTTATATTGCTTCCACGGTTTGTTCATGCACTTATGTCTCTCTATCACCAGTCAGTGTAGTTTGACCAGTTCTGTAGTGTAATCGTATGTGAACATTCATATAGCACCACTTCAAGAGTACTCCTCAGAGGTGGTCCTGACAACTTTAACACCATGATTGAACAAAAATTTTATTAATGGTCTTCAACTATTGACAAATAAAGGCAGAAAAAGTGCAGGGTCCTGTTTGCTGTAAGTTACATGCCGCCTGCCTGTTCCAGAACAAGATTGACCTGCCATGTTGTGTTGAAGTGCAGAATATACAATAGGAAGAAGCAGATCACCTTCATCAGGTGTTAATCATCCTCTGAGACATGTTACCTTCATCAGGTGTTAATCATCCTCTGAGACATGTTACCTTCATCAGGTGTTAATCATCCTCTTAGACATGTTACCTTCATCAGGTGTTAATCATCCTCTGAGACATGTTACCTTCATCAGGTGTTAATCATCCTCTGAGACATGTTACCTTCATCAGGTGTTAATCATCCTCTGAGACATGTTACTTTCATCAGGTGTTAATCATCCTCTGAGACATGTCACCTTCACCAGGTGTTAAACATCCTATGAGACATGTTACTTTCACCAGGTGTTAATCATCCTCTGAGACATGTTACCTTCATCAGGTGTTAATCATCCTCTGAGACATGTCACCTTCACCAGGTGTTAAACATCCTATGAGACATGTTACTTTCACCAGGTGTTAATCATCCTCTGAGACATGTTACCTTCATCAGGTGTTAATCATCCTCTGAGACATGTTACCTTCATCAGGTGTTAATCATCCTCTGAGACATGTTACCTTCATCAGGTGCTAATCATCCTCTGAGACATGTTACTTTCATCAGGTGTTAATCATCCTCTGAGACATGTTACCTTCACCAGGTGTTAATCATCCTCTGAGACATGTTACCTTCATCAGGTGTTAATCATCCTCTGAGACATGTCACCTTCAAAGTCATTTGGATCTAAACTTTCATCAGTTTTTTAGCTCATCTGTTTTGAGTTGTTTCACCACCAATGCCTGACTTCTATTTCAACTTGTTTTTTGCCATTGAAATGCAATATATGTTAGTACGAGGAGTGGGCACTGAGCAGAGATTGGCCAGCTGCTCTAAACGTGGTTTTTGATCAGTTACAAAAAATTTAAAGATTTTTAATCGAATTCTTAGCTCGATGGCCAGCAAGTGTAACAGGTGCAATGTGGACATTATGCTGGTACTTGTGGGTCCAAAGAAATCTAAACCATTTGGAATATGTAAATCTCGCTGAGTGAAAAGAATCAACAGTGAGTTGTAGCAGTAAGATTTGCTTGAAAATAGATCATTTCCTAGTGATTATACAACAATTTGATCTGAGTCTGCAAGTGTCCCATAGGGCATAGGCATGTGTGACTGAACAAATTTGTGCATAGCTTGAATATAGTGAAAGAAAGATACATATGATGGAGTCAAAGGTTGTTATCAGAATGCATAAAGAAGCTTCATTTGTTGGTCTCTTCAAGCGAACACCCAATCAGAATCAGAATCTATTTCAGGAGCCTGGTCAGAATCCAATAAATGAGAGAAGCAGAGGTCAAGAGGTCAACAATGGATAAGAAGTAGGCTGAAACAGATGAGTTTTAAGCCTAGTTCTGACTGAATATACAACTGCATGGTATGTCAGTTGGCTTATGTCTTTTGTATCTGTAGCAATTGGCCGATGTCATGTCGCATCTTGACACTGGTTTCCGAATGCCGCCACCAGATGGCTGTCCTCCAGAAGTCTATTCAATGATGCAACAGACGTGGCAGAAAGATCCATCACGTCGGCCGAGTTTTCGAGAAATGCTTATCCGTCTCGTAGACTTATGTTCCACTGCCGTGTAGATGTTGTCGTTTAGTCCATTGAATCGCTGTCCAGGCTGCGTACAGTCATAAGGCACAAACTGATGAGATTGTTTCACACATGAATTCCCTTCAACCTCGACTGTTGTTTGTTGGGCTGGAAGTAAGTTAATATTTAACTAAAATTTAGGTGTGAGGAGTTGGTGATATTACGATCCACTGATAACAAAGAAGGGATGTGCACTTTCTTCTGTGTGTAACTTATGAGTGCCATGGGAATTCATCGACAAGTATTTAACTGTGAAAAAAAATCATATTTTGCATTGTTTTGTATTGGTGTTGGTTAATTTTCTACGGCTGCACTATGTAACGTTCAATATGTGAATGGTTTAGCAATTTTAATAGTAGTAATACGTAAACTCATCTTTTCCCAATTGTCCACATCTTTTTATTAATTCGTAAGTAGCAATATATAATATATATATGATTAACCTTTGTCTTCTAATCTGTGATTAGACAATGTATGCTGCAATCTGTGAAATTCTGAATCCAAAGTGAAAGAGATGCAATGTTGTATCTGTGATTTGGTTTTCCTGGTGGAAACAGTCAAAGAAGCTAAATTTCTAACATTATAGTTACAATTGTAAGTAATAATAATAGACAGTTATTATTTTAATAGTTTATGGATCTTGAATTCATTTTTATTAAGCATGATTTGATCTGACTTAAGAAGATACAGTTAAACATCATTATAGCTGGAGTCTGGTCTTTCTATAGAATTATATCGATCTATGACAAGAGAAACTCAAATATAATGAGGTGCGTATTTAGAGTGAATTTCTTCAGTGAAAACCAGTGTTGTTGGGGTGAAAATATGAGAAATGGAAATCTCGTAAAGATGTTATAGTGCTCTTTATTCACGTAATCAGAGCCAAACACATAAAGTAGCATTTTTGGTGTAATTTTTTGTAGTCGTATAACATGATGTGTACTGTCATGTAGGACTGTGTAAATATTCCAAGTAATTATGGCAATTGTTACATCAATGTATGAATGTTGAAATGTTTTCTTCATCAATGGTCTGATCGTATCGCAGCTTTTTTGACTTGAGTGCCTCAGAGAAGTTTGTTTAGTTGCAGACGTACTGTATTTATGCATGATTACGATATGTGTGTAGTTTATGCATTAAAATGTTTAACTTAAATATGAAAATTGTACAGGAAATCCAGGTCATGACTTAGGCAAGTATGTGATGTTGAAATATGGGGGTTGTTTGTGATTTACAGTTTGACTTGTTTGTTTAGAGTGTGACTCCACTTCTGTTTGCATTATAGTATTACTCCACTTCTGTTTACAGTATGACTCCACTTCTGTTTACAGTATGACTCCACTTCTGTTTACAGTATGACTCCACTTCTATTTACAGTATGAATCCACTTTGGTTTGCAGTATAGTATTACTCCACTTCTGTTTGCAGTATGACTGCACTTCTGTTTACAGTATAGTATGACTCCACTTCTGTTTGCAGTATAGCATTACTCCACTTCTCCACTTCTGTTTACAGTATGACTCCACTTCTGTTTACAGTATGACTCCACTTCTGTTTACACTATGACTCCACTTCTGTTTGCAGTATAGTATGAGTCCACTTCTGTTTACAGTATGATTCCACTTCTGTTTACAGTATAGTTTGACTCCACTTCTGTTTACAGTATGACTCCACTTCTGTTTACAGTATAGTATGACTCCACTTCTGTTTACAGTATAGTGTGACTCCACTTCTGTTTACAGTATAGTATGACTCCACTTCTGTTTACAGTATGACTCCACTTCTGTTTGCAGTAAAGAATGACCCCACTTCTGTTTACAGTATGATTCCACTTCTATTTACAGTATGACTCCACTTCTGTTTGCAGTATAGTATTACTCCACTTCTGTTTACAGTATGACTCCACTTCTATTTACAGTATGAATCCACTTCGATTTGCAGTATAGTATTACTCCACTTCTGTTTACAGTATGATTCCACTTCTATTTACAGTATGACTCCACTTCTGTTTGCAGTATAGTATTACTCCACTTCTGTTTACAGTATGATTCCACTTCTATTTACAGTATGAATTCACTTCGGTTTGCAGTATAGTATTACTCCACTTCTGTTTACAGTATAGTATGATTCCACTTCTGTTTACAGTATGACTCCACTTCTGTTTACAGTATGACTCCACTTCTGTTTACAGTATAGTATGACTCCACTTCTGTTCACAGTATAGTATGACTCCACTTCTGTTTACAGTATAGTGTGACTCCACTTCTGTTTACAGTGTGATTCCACTTCTGTTTACAGTATGACTCCACTTCTGTTTACAGTAAAGTATGACCCCACTTCTGTTTACAGTATGATTCCACTTCTGTTTACAGTATGACTCCACTTCTGTTTGCAGTATAGTATGACTCCACTTCTGTTTACAGTATGACTCCACTTCTATTTACAGTATTACTCCACTTCTGTTTGCAGTATAGTATTACTCCACTTCTGTTTACAGTATGACTCCACTTCTGTTTATAGTATAGTATGACTCCACTTCTGTTTACAGTATAGTATTACTCCACTTCTGTTTACAGTATGACTCCACTTCTTTTTGCAGTATGACTCCACTTCTGTTTGCAGTATAGTGTGACTCCACTTCTGTTTACAGTATGACTCCATTTCTGTTTACAGTATGACTCCACTTCTGTTTACAGTGTGATTTCTTGTCATCCTGAGTTTGACTTGTGCATTTCCTTAGCTTTCAGTTGACTATTTTTTTATTTGCAACATGACTTCTCGAGAGCGGAATTTATTGTCTAATATAAATGGTGGGATGTAATTTGACCAGTATTGAATCAGTTTCAAAGTTTTACTGTATCTCTTGTTAGCTACTAAATGTTGTTTTTTTTACCTTGAAAATATTTACAGCGTCACTCCACTTCTGTCTAAAAGCAACGAACTTAATATATGATGTTTGTTAAAATCAAAGTAACTTTGTGTACACGTTTTGAAATGCTTTTGTTTAAACGTGTGAATTGTTTAACATGTTCAATGATAACTGGGGATCAAACGCAGCTCATCATTAAAGTGTTGCTTGTGTGTAGTGTAACGTGTAAACTGTGTAAACGAGTGGTTGTTAATCAAGCAGTGTAATGTATTGCTCTGTTGTAATTCTTGCTGTAACGTATCTGGAGCTCTGCTTGCTATGATATATCTTCCTATATTTGCAGTTGAGCTTTACTGAAAAATTGAGCCAGCAGTGGACAAATCCCTAGGTCCTGAACAAGGAGTTTGTACATCATACGACCTCCTGCTCTGCACTTCCGAAACTTAAGCTGAATGCTGTTACCTTAATACTACGAAGACAAGTGTTCATGAGCAACATGCCAAGGGTCATTACATGGAATTCCCTTGTAGGCCTTGGCCCTACAATCGTTGGATCAGAGACTAACAAACAGATGACTGGGTTAACTGCTTAGCAATGCATTTGTGTTTTCTGATAGAATTTCTCACAATCAAGTCATGAAATGGCTGCAACTTCTCAGCTGAATATCTTGTCTGTCACTATGTCTGCTGTAGACCCTACAATTGTACATGGAATTAGCTCAGACCAAACATCTTTATATTTTAGCACTTTAATAATGAGCATTCTCTAAAAGTGATGAGAAAACCAATGCAGTTCTTTTTCTAAGTGTTAAGAAATAGTTTAAGTGAATTTAAAAGTTAATATAATGCATCAGTTTTTTGCAGTCATGCTGGCAAGTGGTGCTGTAAAGGACTCTGTGGCTTGCTACTTGTGATGTGCTATGAATTGTTCTGTCAATATCACATTAACAGTTTCTGGTTGGTTAGGACTCATCCATTACGGACGTCTGTGAAGAGGAGGAGGGAGGGGTCACCTTAATGCAGACATGGGTACAAGGAGTTTATACCCAGTGTGGATGTCCACATCTAAATTTGGTGAATATGCAGTTATTTTAGTTACTGGCTGTGCTTTCAACACCCTCCTCAGTGAGGTTACTGTCTGGGACTTAACCGACATCCCTATGTTCTGTAGCAAAATAAGAGGTAGTTGGCTCTTGGATTTAGTACTCTGTTGGATAGCAGACATTTATAATTGAATGGGGTCAGGTGTGCCAACGTGGACAATGGAGGGAGGATTCTAAAGTGGGACATAGTTGCAGACATCTTTTTTGGAAGATCTCTGACTTATTCAGATGTCAATTTGTTTTACTGTCATTAACAATATGAGAATGTGAATGTAAACCCAATGACATGCTCTCCAAAACCCTTTAATGACCAGCTGCATATGTTTTCCCATGCATTTTAGTGCATGCTGGTCGTTAAAGGGCTAAGGAGATGTATTTTTTACTAATTGGTTGTCCAATTTGACTTGTTTTTTACACAGTGCTATGACACCAACCACCATTATTTTCACTGCTAGTTGATTGTTGGTCAACTGTTAACTTAAGTACTGTAGTCTGCCTTACTGTAGAGGTCTTTTAAGCAGACAGAAACCACGTTGTGACGCTGTCTTTATGTCCTGTCATGTTTTTGTGCTGATCAGCGTCTCGTTTGCCTTATAAGGAGGTTATGCGTGCAGTGCCACTTGTAGGTGTTAAAACATGAGACAGGGAAGGAGGAGGCTAGTGGCTTCTCATGCAGGTCTTTCTCTTGATGGCAGGTAACATTAGTACAGGTAAATGTAAAGAAGTGGCATCTATTTTAGGAATATTAAGGATTTATTTTGGATGGGTGGCATAACCCACCGATATCTCCTATCAAGGTCTTGTTCTAAAACTGCATTAATTTGCACATATTGATTGCCAAGTTGCATCAAAATTAATTTTGTACTCTGGTTCCAGTCAATATTAGAAGTGTACAACCAGGATTTAACTGTTTTGAATGAATGTTTCATTGACCACAAAGATGAAGCCGAGATTACGGTCATCTGTCGATGATGAACTCTTCTTCAGAGTCTATTCATGTAAAGACCACCAGACTAGCATGATATTTTATATGCTTGATTAATTTGTTACTAAATGAACAAACTGTTGTCTATTGCGAAGTTTTGTTATTGTTTTTTCACCATGTACATATTAAAATACATTGTCTTCTAGAATTATTATTTTTGCTTTTGTTCGTATTTGTGTACCAGGTTTGGTGTGAGTGTTTAATAGCCATGCAGTTAATGCGATTGGACCACTAACCTAGAGGTCGGGATTCAATTCACTACAATTACAGGAAGATATTTTAAGATTCTTATGTCTCTAGAGACTAGAATTTTATCACAAAATCATCTATAGAATGAGTGCATCAACTGTACACTTTAGGAGCAAATATTATTTTAAAAGCCTTTAATCTAATTCAGCATATATCTTTTCTACAAATCATGATTTGATTATACTTTTGATCCATTTTGAACTTGGTTCAACTCTTAAACTTTCAATCATGGATTGCCTCCCAAGTATTAGTCTGATCATACTGGCATTGCTGATCAAACCGCCTTCCACAGGTATATGCATTAGTTACAGCCCTTCTAATCTGCTTAAAGTTCCAACCTTCAAAGCTGATATTCTTTTCTTAATCAAACAATCAATCAATCAATGTGAATTCTGGTCTTGCATTTCACAGTTGTGCTCTTCTTTGTATAACTAAATTCAACTTTATCTATGCATATTCCAGCTATGCCCAAGAGGATTGTCACATACCATGCTGGCCCAGGTTTAAACACTGTCATTGATAATTGCTCCTGAAGACCATTTAGAAGACCCAGATGCCCACTCTCTTTTTCAAGCTCTAAAATCCATATAAACTACAAATATATTTCTCCTTCCAGTCAGCCTATCTTGAGAACCACTCGACAATCATATAATCGGAAGCATAGAACAAAAGAAAGGTAACAGCCGTCATGTGAACTGATCTGACTGCCTTCTAATTACCATTGATTTTTATATACTGGTATTCCTTCAACACTGATTTGACTTTTGTCCTGATCCTATTCTCAGCTGGATGGCTTCACAGATGTACCCTGCACTCTACTACTTAATTAATCTGTATAGCAATCAATTTCAGTTCAGTGCTAAGCGTCTTGAACCCTAGGGTTCAATGAGGTTCTTCTCAGGTTCACTCTGTATACAACTGCACTTTGCTCACTGTTAACTACAAATTCTCTAGGCACCCATTTGTAAGCCCAAGGATACCCTGCTATAATTATCTTTCATTTGTTAGTTCCTTGTCTAATCAAGCACTCCAATAAGTTCCATAATAAACATCTTCTGAATCCTAAGAGTTCCTGCTCTTAGGCACAAGTCAACAACTCAGATGTTGGTATGTGAAATTCATTATTGTACAATGATAATTATATTCTTGCAATCCATAATTGTACAATAATGTAGCTATATATATATAAGAGGAAGATTCCGTCTGTCTGTATGTCCTTGGCAGGTGATGCATTTGGACAGTTTTAGAGCTATTCACTCCAAACCTACACGGTTGGCTCAAGGAACACTTGACACACGCAGTCCAGGGGTTCCTGAAGCCCACGTACGGGGTCTTCCATGTCTTCTGGGGCAAAAACCTTTGGCACACCCTCACACATCCAGAAAAGCAAATTTTTTTTGTTATTCGATACGTACACGTAGCTTACCAGCTATACAATATCGTTTAGCTGCCACCACCAGCTGTCTGCCTGCCTGCCTGAGGAGAAGGAGGAGGAGGAAGTCGTATGAAAGGATTATGGAGTAGGGGAAAGGACGAGGGTGACGATGAAAAGAGGGTGAGGAGTGTGAAAAGGAGGATGGGGTGGGAGGAGAAAGCGGTTAGGATAGGGTGAGAAGTAGAGGAAGGGGAGAAAGTTGGAAAAAGGTGAGTGAGAACAAAGAGTGAATAGAAATTAGAGAAGACGAAGAAAGAGAAGAGGAATTAGAGATGAGGATTGAGGAGGAGGGATTAGATTGAGGAAAGGTGAATTCTGCTATACAGACAGCCTCCTGCAGGGCTGCAGAGTCCCCTCAGGCCAGTCAGGAACGACAGGCTGCAAATGCTGCAAGAATAGGAATGCCTCCCCACAACTTCGTCCTCAATCAAGGTGCCTCCATAATCTTCTTCACCCAGGCGAACACCGGGTACCCCAGCTAGTCCTTAATAACTGTACAATGATATATCCTTAATTGCATCCATAATCTTACAAATTATAATTATGTCGCTGCAATCCATTATTATACAATGACATCTCTTGCGCTTCATAATTGTACAATGATATCAGGCAACCTATCTCAGCTACCTGCTCTTTAGACCGTCAGGACTTCCTAGTATCTCGATCTAGACAGGGTTCGATTTGTCAAAAAAGAAGCAGGGGTGTCGAAAATATAATTATACAAAATGACCTAATAATAATTTCATAAGCCGCAATGAATTTCTTATTCGCGATTTGCTCCTTGCGTTTCAAACCCCTTGGCTAGTCTGATTAACACAGAAAAAATAATGGAAATAGCCAACATTTCAAAGCCTGGGCCTGGACCTATGTTGCCTCCACAGATGTCAGTGTGGAGATGTGGTGGGCCCGAAGGGTCACCACGGATTTGTATGTAGGAGGGCCCAGGGTCGCTCCTTGCGACACAATGCCATCAACATATACTCTGGCGGACCCTCCAAAAAGCTGGGGTCCCTAGTGTAAAGGAGCCTGTTGGCCTGTTTCGGTCGGACGGCAGGAGGCCCGACGGTGCAACACTCATTCCATGGGCGGGCGGGAGATATCTGGCATGGGACGCCACAATTGTCCACACCTGCGCTGCCTCCTACATAGGGCCCCAGATCGGGTCAATCGGTCCTGCGTCTGTTCAGGCGACTGACCGCAAGACTCTGAAGTACAGTGGGCTCCCGGCCACACACATCTTTCAACCTGTGGCCATTGAAACTATGGGCCCCATGAACCCATCTGCAGCTAATTTCATCAATGAGATTGGCGACCGAATTTCCTCCATGACTGGTGATAAGCGCGAGGTTAATTCCTCTATCAACGCTTGTCAATCTGCATCCAGCGCTATAATCTCGTGGCTTTTAATAGCACCTTTTCTTCCATCCCAGAAGACGAGGCCTGACCTTCCAGACAAATAATAATAATAATAATAATAATAATAATAATAATAATAATAATAATAATAATAATAGTGTGGCGGACAGGCCACAAGGCTTGAATGAATGATTTATTTAAATAATCTGCTCGCCATAGCGTTATTTTACGTATATTTTTTGCAGTGTTGCGTATAGGAAGGAAGACCGATCGGCGGTTTTTAATTGAGTGCATAGCTTGCAGACGCATGAATTGGTTTGAGTATAGCCTGACATGCGGTGCATCGCTATATATGTGGAGCAGTGGTTCATACTGCTTCATACGTAGAGTGGTTCTCGTACCGCTCCAGAGATCGTGTTGCCATAAAAATGCTACTTCTAGTGACAGCCGCTCTCGCGGTCAGGCCGGTGTTGCTTTTCGCTGATCTGGTGGGGTGGGCCCCTCTGCCGTCGATCGCAAGACGGACCGTGCCCTGATCGTAGGAGTCAACAGGCTGACAGAGAAAGACCGATCGTGAGAAATGCTCACAGGTCTGGGTACCGTTCGAGAGTGCGTAAAGACCCGATCGAGAGAAATAAATGAATGAATGACAGTTCTGTTCGGAAATACGGGGAAGATGGTGACCCCGTTGGTGGCCGTGAGTGATACAGACTGGGTGAGTCCCAGAAGGGTCCGAAGCATATATCGAGAGAGGCCGCGGCGGCCGACCGAGAGATAGACTGGGAAAAATCCCCGACCGTGCAGCAGACCGTGGGAGTTCTGGTGGCCGAGAAATATTCTTGTTGGCTACCTAGATCGGTCATAGTTACTCCTCACGAATACCAGCAGGTTGTCGGATACGTGACCCCGTCGGTGGCCGTGAGAAATAGAGATCGGGTAAAGCCCCGAGCAACCGAACGCTACATCCAGACAGATTATGGCGACTGTTGAGACAATTTATGGGAAGAATTCCCCAGTGTACACGTCGGTTAAAAGACGGGGAGGGCGGCCCCGTGAAGCCGTTGGAAACAGACTGAGAGCTACCGGAGAAGCCGTTGACAAATACTGGAAAACATGAATACATTCGATAAATACGGGGAGGGTGACCCCATTGGTGCGTTCAATACAGGGAAAGTTCCCTTTGGTGCCGAAAACCTGATCAATTGTGGGCGTCTCTGCATATTCTTTTCTATTTATGGTTTTCCGTAAATATCTATACTTGGCTACCTAGCGTGGTCATACTTACTCCTCCCGTTTACCAGCAATCTGTTGATTTGTGTGTCTAGTTGCAATATCTTGGCTCGCGGTTTCCCCGCGAGGCGTCTACTAATTTCTTCTTGTAGATCTAACTACATAATCTCTTTTCGAGGACTTCCTCGAAAGATCTGCCAGTGGTTCGTTCCAGTGTATAAGAGACAGAGTACAATTGCTTCAGAGAAAGTGATTATAACAATACAGGTCTGTGTGAAACATAGAGGTAAAGTGGTGACACTTACCTCAGGTGCCTGTGAGAGAATCGAGTCTGAGAAACGAGAGTTGGTGCATTACCGTTGGTCAGAGCTCTAGGTGACGAGTATCTAGATGATCCTACCATGGAAGGAATAAACGCAGTCGATGAGAGTTACAGACATGTGAGAGTCTGGGTGATCGGATACTAAAGTATATGACAGATGCAAGTAGGCCGAGAAATATACTTGTTGGCTACCTAGTTCGGTCATAGCTACTCCTGCCAGTTTCCGCAGGTTGTCAGAGACATGAAAATTCGGGTGGCCGCAAGAGATACAAGCCGAGTAGATTCCCGCAGTAACAGCCGTACAAACCGAGAGAGTGGAGCGTTGGCACATACGGGGAAAGTTCCCCATTGGATACGTTCGATAGAAATATCGGGTAAATTCCCGAAAGACCCGCTGGAATCACACGTGGAGGGTGAACACGTTAGAAGAGCACGTGACAAACAAGAGAAAACACTGGTGCCGATTGATACCTTCAGGTTACAAGTGAAGTAACTCTTCTTGATGGCTTTATGGTCGTTCGATAGGTACTCTTGTTTGTTACCTACGTTGGTCATAGTTACTCCTCCCGGTTTCCCGAGTATCAGAATATATTACGGTGTCGGCGGACAATTACCAACGCAGAGGACGGTCAATCGTGTGCATAATGACTTATGCGTGTGAGGCCGGTATGCCGCACACGGAAATTGACCAAGAAGCACGTGAAAGTTTGGGCAGTCAAAAACCCAGGTTAGAGATAACAAGTAGACCAGTAGACGAAGAATTGATCGATGCGTAAATATTACTGTTGGCTACCTACGTTGGTCATAGATACTCCTCTCGTTTTCCCGAAGTGTATCTACTTGCGTGTCTGATCGAAGTGATCGATACGAGTACGTTTGGGTAATCGGGTACCCAGGTGAATACATTGCGGTGGTTTTTTCGAGCTGATGTCGATGAACATTTTAAGTTTTCTTCTGATGAACGGTTTTAATTTGACAGTTGGTCATTGTGATGAACGATATCGGTTACAGTTACCGCTTGATTTGCGGTGAATTTCCGGACTATTGCCGAAGAGCAATTTTGAGTTTCCTTTTGATGAAGCGTTTTGGTTCCACTGTCTTTGTATATTGTCGATCCTGCCGAAATGCTGAACAGAAGGTGTACTGGTCACGGTTGATTTGCGGTGGTTTCATGGACTGTTTTTGAGGATTGATGTCCCAGTGTCTTTTGATGAGGATCCTTTTCTTTGAATTCTCTGTTGGCGTTTGGCCTATTCGTGATTATCTGCATTTGTCCACAACTGAGTCGTTGGAAAGTGACTGGTCTTGTGGGGCGATTTTTGGAAGAGTTCTTTCGAGCATGTTTTGTGTAAAATTCACTGTTGAGTTTCGGGTTGCTGAACAGAGTTGTTGGTTGTGTCGTGTGTGTGTGTGTGTGTGTGTGTGTGTGTGTGTGTGTGTGTGTGTGTGTGTGTGGATATTGCGATGATAATATTTCGTAGATAGCACGGAGAAAAATGAAGTTTCTTAATTTGCGAGTGCTTACTTAGAGATCACATGTAAATATGATAATTTGTTGTACAAGAAAAAATGAAAAAGAAAAAAAAATATTACAATGTTAACAGCGGTTGTCACTTCCCGTGGGCGAAAGTTCGGTTTCGGTTGATTAATTTCGGATGCGTTCGTTACGTGATAGAGTTGAGGTATACTTACAAAATCGGGAGATAGATGGTGACTTTTCTCTTCTAGGTCCTCTGGCCATTGGGTTAGGTGGAGCTCAGGTTCAAAATAGATGGCCTGTTAAGGTTGGCGACCCGTGGTTGCCAGTAGGTTGATGGTTTGGGATTCTTGCACCATTAAATAGGTTGTCGCCAGCACTGAATGTTGGAGATATCGCATCGCTGTTGGTGTACGTGCGTGGTAGCAGACATCCTTGGGCACTGGATTGAGTACAGACCGAGTAAGTAGTCCTGATGACCGGTATTCCAGCCTACAACCAAAGCGGTACACTGGTTCCTTGCCTTCTAATTGGATCTGAGCTGGAGATGTTTCTTTGTCACGAGTGATAGGTCCCGGTTTTGTCGCAGATGCTTCGCATCAACGTAAGGTGGGGAGAGTGTGGCGGACAGGCCACAAGGCTTGAATGAATGATTTATTTAAATAATCGGCTCGCCATAGTGTTATTTTACGTATATTTTTTTACAGTGTTGCGTATAGGAAGGAAGACCGATCGGCGGTTTTTAATTGAGCGCATAGCTTGCAGACGCATAAATTGGCTTGAGTATAGCCTGACATGCGGTGCATCGCTATATATGTGGAGGCAGGCGCGCGGGCGAAAGAACGCCACAGTTTTATTCTAGCCATAACCCAAGTATTTTCATACAAGCAGCCATAACAAGACAGGCAATTTGAGCTTCAGAGTGCCAGACGATAGTAACTCCAAGTTAGCAAAAATAAGGTTATACTTATGCTATACTTATGCTATATGCTATACTTGACCTAATTTAAATTCATTACATTCTTTACAATGTTTCCATCGAGGCCTGTACGTGGTGCCGTCAACCGCTGGTCGTGTGAAGCTCTTCACTCAAAGGATCTCAATTCCAGTCAGGATCAACTGCAATGATTCGGTTGACCGACTGTCCCACAAGCAGCTAGGTTAGTTTCAATTTCTACTTTCTATGAAGGTTGATAGAGATGGGCATGGCCACTTAATTGGCGATGGACAGACAATTGGTTGCTGACAAATCGTCAGGTCGTTTGGAAGATGCTAAGTAGCGGGATGTCAATTAAGATAATGAGACAGACAAACATTCTGTCTTGTCTTTGTTATTTCTCTTCCTCTTTTCGTAAGTTTGCTTATAGCTATAGCTCAATTTTGTATCTTCTTTGAGCTACTAACCCTATTTTCTCTCCTTCTTGTGCCCAGATTTTTACAAAAGCTTTTAACAGCATATCCCTATGCTTTGCCATAGAAAAATTTCGTTGGCATATTGCGGCTCGGTTAAGTAATAAAGTTACCGTTTGCTCTCTTCCAATCTGTCCTAGGCTACTCCACGTCTTTCTCTCACTGTCGTCTAGCACACTCCCTTTCTTGCTTTGCAACGTTATGCATCACTATTTTGTCTTTTAGAACTTGCCGGAAACCATCAAAGACGACTTATCACCTCAGATGTCGTGGAACGAGGCTGAGAAGGAACTGGCAATGGAAAGAGGAGACGAGTGGACGAGGGGATCCGTTGCCCAATATGCAGAGGTCTATAGTATACTGAGTAAGTGTTACTCTTAAGAGTTTTAACTCTTTCAACATGATTACCCAGAATTGTCCGTGAGGAAAGAAAGCAATGGGAAACCACCTCATTCTTCTCAACCCTGGGTAGCATATGCAAGCAGATAAATCATTATCATCATCATCATCATCATCACCATCATCATTGTCATCATCATCATCAGCAGCAGCAACAGCATTGTTATCAGATTGTTTCGTTGCCTTGTATCTCCATTCTCAGAGCATTCTCTGTGTTTTTCACTTCAGTCTCACTGCCCTACTCCCAGTTTTATTCTAAATCTCCTTTCGAATTTTGTATTCTGTCTCTTACTTTTCACTTACTTTGGTCAGTTTCGGTATACGTCAGTTTAAGATCCGTGTATCCTTCTTTGGTTAAATTCTGATGATTAATTGCCTACACATGTAAACAATTCAATACGAACAAGTATCATCTGAATGCACAGACGAAAAGAGAATGGCACACCGTATAAAATTCTGCTGTAAACTCTACGCGTAATCGTCAACTTCTCAACACTTCTAAAGCACCACTCAAAATCCAAACGCAGGAAACCAGATTATCCAAGAACGCTGCATTGTTTCAGAGGCGTTGAATGAATATGTTGCATTTAGTCTGAAATGAGGAGACTAATGTGCTTGAAGATAGTTAGATGTCGACCTTAGACCTGATCAGGACAACACAGAACTACCTTCCAATCGCTTGCCAAAGAAAATGTGATTGTCCAAATGCATCACATTTTCTGTGTAAGGCCCTGGCTTTGAGATAATATTAAGTAGGATACATTTTGATTTGTGTAGAATAATAAGCTATTCCATCCTGAAATTTGCGCCGTTTCCACATTTGCGCCCTGGGCCAAGACTCCGCTGGCCCCCCTCGGTACGGCACTGTTTCAATGTAAGCAGCCAATGCCATAGCAAGACAAGCAATTTGAGCTTCAGAATGCCAGACGATTGGTGGCACCAAGTCAGCAAAAATAAGTCTGCTATTTTTGAGCTATAGGCCCTACATTAAATTCTGTACAATGCTTTATCAACTTAATAAAATTTACTCAATTAAGGCACTGCTTAGATTTATACAATATCAGCAGATGTATAAATTACACAGGTCAGCGAATCTGTCAGCTGTTTTGCACCGTCCATCCCGGCAGCCTCAAACAAGAGAAGTCCGGCAGTTTTGGCACCGTCCATCCTGGTAGAGTTGCTGTGGCATCTGACATGAAGCGCTACCTGTCTTCGGTTATCGAGACTTGTTCGTGACCGCCGTCAACTGACCGACTGTCCTGCAAGCGGCTATGGGTTAGTTTCAGTTTTTTATGAAGGTTTGCGAAAAATCCCATAGATTGGTTGCTAATAAAATCGTCAAGTCGTTTGGAAGATTGTAATTAGGTAGCAAAATGTCGACCAGGATAATGAAACACAGAGCATTTTATATCCCTGTATTCTTCTTTGATTAAGTTCTGATAATTGATTGCCTCCACAACGACCACAAGTAAAAAATTCAACACGAATAAGTTCCATCTAAATGCACAGACGAAAAGAAAATGGCGTACAGCATAAAAATTATGCTGCTACATATAACTCTAATCGTAATCGTTAGCTTCTAAAAACTTTTAAAGCGCCACTCGAAAGCCAAATTCAGGACACCAGTTTATTGAATGATTATGTTGCGTTCAGCCTGATATGAGAAGATTAAGGTGTTCGAAGATAGTTTTGTATTCACCTCAGACCTGAGGTCAACACAGAACTACCTTCCAACTGCTTGCTTAAGAAAATGTGATGGGCCAATTGCGTCACATTTTTTCTGTAGGGCCCTGGCTTTGCATAATATTAAGTAGCTTACATTTGGGTAGTCCACTCATTACAAGTCTGTCAGTTCATTAAGCCTATTTCCCATGTTGACGTAGTACTCGTTAAATTGACGTAGTTGTCTGTGATTGAACGTTATTAGAAGTTACAATCAGAGGGGTATAAGCAGATACTCTAAACAATATAGCCTACATTATGCTCTAAATCTCTCACTCACTTTAACCGTACTTCTCGCTCATAAGTATGCACTGCCTCTGTTGCGTCCATATTATTTCAGTTTCGATCTTACTTTCAGTCTCATGTTTGTCGTACTTTTTCTCAACCAAACGGCATATTTTCTTCATCGCACTGTATATTAACCAATTTCTCTCTGCGTATAGGCCTATCTAATAATAATTTTCTCGATACACTTGTCTACCTGTCATCCTATGTGCCTTCTTATCTATCAATTGATGTATAGATCTGTTTATTCATGCATCTATCAATTTATCTAATATTTCTTTCTCAGTCTTATCTATCTAGATATCTATCTGTGTATGTAGGCCTACCTATTGATCAATTCAGTTATCTATATGTGCATAAATTTATCTAGTTATCAATTCATCTATTTCTCTATCTGTAATTTCTCTCTTTCTCTGCCTTTTCTATCTGTCTTTGTAGATCTGTCTAATGGAGATTGAGAACTATCTCCATTTATCATCTATGACTCTCTCTATTAATCTATCTATCTATCTGTTTGTCTATCCATGTATCTGTCTGTCTATCTATCTGTCTATGCAGAGTCTTTCTTTCTGTATCTGCCATGTCTATCTATCTATCAATCAATCTCCATTTAGGCCTAGGCCTATCATCTATTTCTCTCTCTATTTCTTACACCCAATCGCTATGTTCAACAAAAGACATGTCTTTTGTTTTTTTCTCAATCTTCAAACTAATTAAGTGTCTTTTTTTTCACTCTTTCGCTATCGCTGCAGTGCCTGTTCTTTTGCTCTCCGTTTTCTCACATTCAGTTTTACTGTCACGGAATTTGTTTTCGATTACTCATTGACTTATAGGCCTATGCTTGTGTAATAGGCCTATGTCGTTTCCGAACCTTCTCTGGCTATAGTATTTTCTATGCGCAATCATGTCTCTGATTTGCGTCTTTCGCGTTTTGCCCCAGCACCAATGTTTGCCTTACATTTCAATCCAAGTAAAAGCAAATAACTCAAATTGAAAATTTCTCAAATTGGCCTATTTATGGGTGATGCCAAACGTGTGATGACTTTCTACTGCCTGAGAGCTGCAATGAATGGCCTACGGAGACCTTTGCCAACACCTCGTGGTGGTCTCTGGGCGTGCAGTTAATCCAACTGGTTGACTGCATGGCGAAGATTGGCAGCAGCACGTTGCTATTCTCTGTCTGTTTTCAGGATAGTGTGCTGTGCTGTTACTGCTGTACTATCATGATGACCAATGTAGCTCTTAATTTACAGACGGTGGTGACAATATCTTATTTTGGTAAGCTTACTTATATACTTTAACGTTTTGCAGCAAAGTTATCCACTGTAATGACAATAGGCCTACTAGTAAGTTACTAATTAATATATATATATATACCTGTAAGGCGATAGCAATCAATAACTCAATCATCGCACCATTATTTGACTAGGCCTACTGGGTCCCATCAACACACGTCTTCATGAGCATCTTGGCAGTTCAGGTATCTCACATAGTTTAAACAGAAAAACGTACAACACACAGGTCTAGCATGTAATATTGGACAGCTGCATTCAAAAACATTCTGTACAATCATGATCAATTTGTAGATCAAAGCTGAAGATCACATGATACTGCTTATCTTATAGGTCCTCTAGGATCAGGGCTTAAAGTGTGCCTGGACGGTCATGGATGGCGTCCAGGCACTTATTTTCGAGGCTGGACGCCGTCCTGCCACATAATTGGCCAGCAGAGCCTGGACGCCGTCCATGAGCGTCCATGCAACAGTGCAATTCCTCTATATGCGCACGTTATTATCGACAGGACAAAGAGGAGGAAAAAAGTTTGCGCTTCGCGCGTTTACAAACTCTACTTTCACGCTGTCAAAACGATGCCGGCGCCACTGGTCCCTTGTCGACAATTTCACAAACGTAGGCAGGTCTACGCTTTAAATTACAACAAATATTTCATCAACAAATAATTGACGACTTAACTATGGTTGATGGACAAAAAGCCTAACGAATGATAAAAAGTTCTATTTTTCGCCCAATATGTATTTGGTTAAATAGAAGTTGGATTGATAATAATAATGTCATCAAATCCAGCTTCTGGTTCAGCAAGAACCAGTTTTGTAGCTTCAACTTCTATCTATGCAAATATTCTTTCAATGATCCAACTTTTATTTCAGTAGGCATTATGTTCATCTAAATAGCATCTGTTTTGGAAGAATTTAGTTCACCCATCCAACTTCTATTCCAGCATCATTAATATCACCAATCCAACTTCTATTTTAACGCACACAGTCGGCAACAGTGTGCGAACCATTTGTCGTTGACACTAGGGGCCGTCCATATATGACGTCACGCTCCTATGGGGAAGGGTCACAAATTTGTGACGATGTTTGACAAGGGGAGAGGGGTCGACGAAATGTGACGTCACATCATCACATCAAAATACATTATTTTATTAAACACTTACACTCATTTAAACAAGTTCCACTTAATTAGCAGTAGTTGTTACCACAATTAAACAAAACTAATTATGATTATGATAGTCTTTCATCCTGTGGAATGTATAAGATTGTAATCATTATAGGCTACTTAATTTCTCCATATTTCTTCGTTATACTATCATAATTTGAAATATTTTCTAGTTACAATTAAATGTTTTGATAATTATAAGAAAATTTGCATTACTTTCTGGACATCTGGTTTGATTTTTTTGGGTCAGGACCTTGTGATGTGACGTCATATTTGAAGGGGTCGTGGCATTTGTGACGACGTGTAACGAAGGGGGAGAGGTCATAAATCGCCCAAATTTGCGTGACGTCATTTATGGACGACTTCCCTAGCGTCCAGGCACTTCTTTTTTTTACACTTTAAGCACTGTCTAGGATGACATTTGCATAGACCTACATTGCACTTAGCACAGACGATTCGCCATTCGCCAGTTTCCTTGAAGGCTTTAGCTAACTAAATTTCATTGAGCACAGTCATGCTTCAATAAGAATAGTCATGGTTGGTAGAATATCATTTTCATTTGTAAACACATTCTTCAATCTTGCTTATTGTTGCCAGATACAGTGAGAGTCGAAGGAGGACACAGACAGCTGGGAAGGAGGACACAGACAGCTGGGAAGGAGGACACAGACAGCTGGGAAGGAGGACACAGACAGCTGGGAAGGAGGACACAGACAGCTGGGAAGGAGGACAAGTGATAGACCAGCCTCCCCTTCTGCAATCTTATCTAGTAGTGTGCTCGTCGCGTGCCGTAGAGAAGATTCGCGGGAAGCATCGGCCGAGAGAGGAGCTCATCGCGTGCAGTGTAATTGACTAGCGGGAAGAAGGCGAAGTGGAGAGAGCTCGACGTTTGGGGTCGATCGACTGATGCGAGGAGGTAGCGGCCGAGAGAGGTCGACGAAGCGAGGGATCGTAAGCAAGCAGTCGAGGCTAGTGTGCGTCGGCAGTCGTTGCGCTTCGAGTGTCGATAGGTCGTACGTGAAAGGGTGTCGTACGAGTATTACAGGGATCTGTTTCTTATTCACGTGTTTTCGATGTTTAATGTGGATTAACTCTGTTTTATTCTGTCGATGTTAATGTATCGCTGAATAGAGGTGAGATGCTCAGATAATTTGTAGTTATCATAAGAAAGAATTGTTAATTAGGTTTCATTTGCTATTGTAAGGTGTTTGTTTGATGACAATCGCTAAATTGCAATAAGACAAGATAATTTCAGTGATCGATTGTAGTTATCTTTACTAGCTAAGAAATGGCGGGAAAGGATAGTGGCAGTCAGAAGACATTGACACCAGAGGTGTAACAAGGTTTTGAAAAATGGGGGGGCATAAATTATTTTAATAAAGGTAATCTTAAAAAGACATTGGATAAACATAAAAAAGAACCGATTTGGGGGGCACTGAGCATTAAAACTGGGGGGGGGGGCTTTGTCCCTCCAGTTTTGAAACTGGGGGTGCAGGTGCCCTCTGCCCCCCGCTTGTTACACCCCTGATTGACACTGATATAGCGCGCCAGTCAAATGTTGAGCTTCCTTTACAGGAACCTACTTATAGAGCACTGGCTACGATTGGCGGTAGCGGGTTCGAATATCCCACTAAAGAAGTCGATGACAACGACTTGGCGGTAATTGGAGGTTATACAGATAGCGGCAATCAAGCGCTAGAAGGAAGAACTATGGAGGGGAATAAAATGGCGGGAGCCGACCCAGATGCCAGATTTGGCGCCACTGCGATCCCAAAGGAAGTCGCAGTCATATGTCACGGCCTGGTAGATGTAGAGATCCTGGATGATAGGCGTGCAATGCCTATCGCGCCAACGAGCGATGACTGACTACAGTCACTTCGGCTCTATTAGACATTTTCGCGGGAATAACTATCCTTGTAGGGTGGGAAGTCGTAGCCTCCAGCATCTGTCGATGGAGAATTGCCAGCCAGAGTTCCCTAAGCCACCGCTTCCGCCTACGCGTTTTCCCGCCATGGAATATGAGATGAATAGGGCGAGCTTAGAATCGCGGGCGCACGAAATAATCCAAACAACAGAGACGGAGTTTGGCGCCATGGCGGAGACGAGGCGCGACGCGAGCGGCGCGCGCGTGGCGGACGCGGTCGGCACAGTAGCACAACTGTTTCTGCTCGTTCTCTTAATACTTTTCTTTTCTCAATGGGTTTTTCGCACTGGGAGCGCCTCTGATTAGGCTGTAGGCCTACTGTGAAAGGCGCTTTATAAATCCGTAAATAGAATATATATAACAGCGATTCTCAATATCTTTTTGGGCGTGGAACGCTATTGATCTTAAAATTTTACGGAGGAAACCCAATCTAAAACTAAATATGTTCTGATATATGTATACAAACGCTTAAGGATGCATACAACTATAGGTTTAGGCACGGATTAGATTTAGAATAATAGAAATATCGATGACAATGACATATGAATTCTCCTTCATAGAAAGTTATGCGCTGTTGTTAAGTAAAAAGCCTCCTATAAAAGATTTGTTCACACTGAAAGTTTTCCGCGGAACCCTTGTCTTTACCTCACGGAACCCTAGGGTTCCGCGGAACACAGTTTGGGAAACGCTGATATATAATCATATAAAATTTTTCTTAACCAACCATTATACTTGTTTCGTAAGCAAAATCTTATACTTTCTAACTGCCAGAGGCGCTGAGGTGCATTTACTCTATGTAGGCAACTGAATAAACACTTTCCGGTTCTGTGTAATGTTCGTCATTCGGTGCATAGTTCGCAATTGTAAACTAATTTCACAAGTCAATTTAAAAGCGCCACCGAAAGCTGCGTCGTGTCAGATGGGTTTTCAGTGTTTCATCTTCAATCTGATGTCAGATGGGTTTTCAGTGTTTCGTCTTCAATCTGGCGTCATAAGTTCTTGTATTTCGGATTAAAATAAAATACGCATGACAGGTGTTCTGTAAACTTGCTTATGTGATGCTGTCCTTGTGATGATACGGAACTGTTCTATACCTAGGTAAAATGTATGTTTTAACGTATTTTATTGAACACAATTTTGATCAAAACCAAATAGCATATTTTATTATATTTTGCCCACTTTGCCCATCACTGCAAGTAAAATACCAAATAAACGCTAAATTGTTCCAGAATAGCATAATTCATTTAATCAATCCAGCTTCTACTCAATCTACTGAAGCATATAATTTTCATCGATCCAGCTTCCATTTGGGCATATTCATTTTCGCGGATCCAGCTATCATTTAGGTATATTTCTTTTCATCAGCCCAGCTTCCACTTACACAGTCTTTTCATTGATTCTGCTTCCATCTATTCCTGGCTTCATTTAAGCAGCAGTTGGACATCAACAATCTTTAGTTTTGTGTCTTTTTGACAGGTTCGTATGTGCAATATGGCCACTTCTCTCTGTTCTGGGCCTCCTCTTTCATCTTCTTGTAGTCACCCCCTTCCATCGTCCAGTCCAAAATCATTTTTCTCGGTCTTCCCTTGTTTTCTTTCCCTTAATTTTTTTCTTGATAATGTTTCGTAGTTGGACATCTATTCATGTCAAATCTACCAATATGAACGAAATGCTATGCTAAAATGCTCGATATAATCAAAAAAATAATTAATTATGTTAAAATTGGACGAAAAGGTGTATAATAAAATATGCTAAAATACACCTTCGTGTTTAGGCAGTGCCAGTCCCAATCCTGGAGGATGGAGAAGGGAGACAATAATATATTATGACACATAGTGTTGTTAAGCTGCAAATAACTAACTTAATCTTATCTATATAGTTAGCTATAAATTTTCTGTTTTTATGTTGATTGGGAGTCAAGTAATACGTGCATAAAGTACTTTGGCCAGAGCTATCACTAAAACTATGGTTTTAGTTTAACACATTGACCACCACATAAGACTATCGCTATGCCAAGCCAAAGTTGCGAAATTTTCACAATATGATAGTAATTTTAGTGATATAATTATATATATTTTTAACTTTGTTTCTATAATAAGAATGCTAAACGAACTTGTCACACTCACCAAAACACACACCATTGGTTTCTCAAAACGATTGCAAGATTTATTCCTGGAATGTTATTACGCTGATGGAGGATCATAATGTAGGGATAAGAAGATGTAGCTATTCATTCTGAGGCATTGTATCTTAATGTGCCAGCGTTCTGTGATTCAATGGACGTGTCAATCGACTCTCTAGCACCTCAGCTGCCTCTGACGCAGTTACACATATGTTGATTCTTTTCTATGTCTGTCTCTGGGCTTCAATGCCTATGATCTGAATTTAGAACATTATGATCACAGTCACAATCATCGCCAATTCATGATTTAAATCGGAAATAAAAATCATGATTTAAATCAAGATTTTTTTCATAATTAATAATTTGAATTGATAAAACAGCAACAGCTTTCAAACTATCTTTCAGTAATTTGGTGACAGACACTGGAAGTTCAAGAAAAGTGAGTCCTTTATGTTACTAAATGTTTCAAGTTTGAATCAAGATTCAAGAATGAATGAATGATAAAAATCTCTGGACAACAGTTGTGTCAAATAATACTTGAAACAAATTCCAGGACAGCTGTGATGCATCAGAATAACACTGCTAGGTGAAAGTTAGATCCATGCTACATAAAGTGGAGTCAATGAACACTTGTTACTAAACCAAGTGTTCACTGACTCAACTGTAGTATAATAATGGGCTGGTGTTGAAAGAGTTTTCTCATTGTTTGGAATTGTTCATTCAAATAGTCTTGGAGTTGAAAAGCCTGGGAAGCTGGTGTTTTTATTTATATTGCTAAATAAAAGACAAATACAATTGGACAATGAAAACATGAATGAATAGACTTCGAGAGAACTAGAGACCTGTTGACTATTTATAAGAAAATAGATATTGAAAGCAGATCAGTAAGATGATAAATATTAAGAAATAAGATTTGTAGTACCAGTGACTTGTACTTGATCTCAACTCAAGTGACATTTTATCAATATCTGAAATTCTGCATGAAATTATGATACTCAATGTACCTCAAGCAACTTTTAATTTACAGTAAAACAAGTGTGTAATTGTGGCTATGTTAGTAGGTTATGTTTTGGTAGTAATTATTTGACCAACCAAATAATTTATAAGGAATTCTGTTGTCCATTTAAAATATAGCACTTAAGATATAGCACTTAAGATAAAGCACTTAAGATATAGCACTCGGATTAAAATTTAAAAAATCTGATTAAAATTTAAAAAAATCGATTTAAATAAAAAAATCCTATTTAATTAAAAAAAATCGATTTTTTAATTTTTTTAAAAATTTTTTTTATCAATCCTGCAATTTATCCTTTGATGAATCCAGACCATTTATCGCCTCCAATACTTCTGAACCAGTTAGTTTGTTTGAGACCTTACACAACGTAATATTTTTTCTGTCATCCATTTCAACTAAATTTTTATTATATGCCAGCAGAATTATAATGTTTGTGCAGGTGCACACTTTTTGCACCATTAACTGTACTAAGAGTTAAAATTTTACTATTAGTTAACCTGTAGGTGGCGATCAACGTGTTAAACTCTATGACTGTTTTATAATGTTACAATTAGATCAATGTTAAAAAGTAAGCTTAAAGGCTATAAACTAGAAAGTGTGTAAGGGCCAAAATCTATTAAAAAACTATGAATGAGAACCAAATGGTAACGGAATACCAATGATAACTAAATTTAGAAAGTTAGTGTCAGTTATGGGTTTGACGTTTTACAATGTGTATTGCTGGCGCTGTAAATAAGCTGGTCGGTCACCCCAACTTGCCATTTAAGCATTGAAGAAATCTGCAGATTACAATTGCAACTGTCGTTACAATTGCTGTTATTTTCAGAATGTTTCGTGTATCTCTGCCTTCCTTTGTGATATTTCTGAGTTCGGCGATCATTGGCGCATTGTTGGCATTCGCTGTTCGTGAGTACCGGCTTAGATTCGACATTCTTCATGTTCAGCCTGAGCTACCACATTCGCTCACCTACTCGAGTTGGCTGCTTTCGCTCAATGTGACCTTTGAACCGATAACAGGAAATGGAATGGATACGGTAGGAAATTCTGTGATTGGGCAAGAGAAATTGACAGTTGCTTCTAAAGTTAGTAGTCTATTAGCATTGATATGTTGGATTCTTTTGTATTTGTGCTTCAGTCCAAGGCTATGTCTCTGTTGTCATTCAAGTCCAAACTTCAGTTTCGTTGGGCATACCCAACATAACCCGACTTGTTTCCCTGACTTACCAGACTTTGACTGAGCTTATTTAATGCATCATCATTTCTAGCTTTAGTTTAGCTTGAAGCAACTATCAGTTATAGGTGACCTTTGCATGACTTCAAAATTGGTTTGTATGGAAATCTTTAGGTGAACTTTTTGTTCTCTTTGCATGCACTTCAACGTCTTGTATCTGACCTTGTTGGTCTGACCATGTGGAATTCGGATCTGTGTATTCTTTTAACTAGGGAAGCGGCCTTTTGCATGAAGAGGTGCTATATAAGTTCTCATAACTATGACTAAGATGCAAAACACTCATGAGCCCAAACCAGTGTTTGAAAGTACCAGTAGTTAGCCTTATGCCATACTTAAATTTATGTTGTAGGTGATGACGGAGGCATCATTCCTCAAGAGAAAGGTTCGTCTTCTGTGCTTTGTGATTTCAAAGGATTCCGATTCACCACACCTCCTCAATTTCTTTAGAACCCATTCGCAATCAGCACTCGCATTTGATTCTGCTTCTGCCATCATGAAGACCTGGGGCCGTCGCTGCAACCAAATGGTGTTCTTCGGTAAGTCACCCCGCGTGCGTCCTGCTGGGGTATCTGTTCTTGCAATCAAGAGCTCACCTGCTGACAGCTGGAGCGCTCTTCGGGAGGCAATGATCCAGGTTGCCATCAACTATCAGGAGCAATATGATTGGTTTCTCAAAGTTGAACTGGAGACATTTGTTGTCATTGAGAACCTTCGCTACTACCTGGCTGTTTTTGACGCCGCTTGGCCTCACTATTTCGGTCATGTGTACAGATCGTGGGGTGTCCAGTACAATGCACAGGAAGCCGGTTTCGTGCTGAGCTCTGGAGCTTTGAGAAGACTGCACAATGCCCTGATTAAGGGCCTCTGTGGACCAAGCTCTCGGGCGGGCGACGCTGAGCTCGGAAGGTGTCTGTCTGATATCGGGATTAATCCAGTAGACACGCGAGACAGTCGTCGGCGTGGACGATTCCTGGCCCTTGATCCGGAGGATCATCTTGTTTCACATGATTCATCGTGGAAAAGTTCATTCTGGGAAAAAAGCAGATATCGTATCGGAGAGGTAATATACTTTTTAGGTGCTATGTACAAAGCAAGGTACATCTTGAAACCTATCTAAAGTTTTTATATGACTGTCATTTGGATTTTATATATAGCACCTTTTTCTTTGGCCTCAGCTCACTTATGGTGTTACATGAATCTTTGTCTGAGGTAGTTATTATTCCTCAGGTCATGAAACTAATGTCCAGCAATTAATAAATTATTATTATTGAGATTGTTATTATGATTTGTCTTGAAGCATTGCAGTTTTCTGGTTGTTGGGCCATCTTTGTTTGATAGATTTCTAGTAATAGACTTCCTGGAATAGATTTCCTGGAGTAGACTTCCTTTGGAGAAATGTTGCCTTAGCTAGGGATTCTGCATACGCTTTCTATTAACGACACCGAGCCCTGAGGAAGGCCATAATGAGCAGGGACCCACATGGACCTGGGGGACCCGTGCATCACACAAATTGAGTGCTAGCAAATAGGGATGTTAAACGATAACCGGAATTCTGGCTATCGGTTTTGAAACCGATTATCGGCTTCTGTTATTTACAAAACAATAATTGAATTTATTTGCATGGGTTAATGGCGGGGATAACTATTACTCTCTTAATGAGGGCTAATGACTTGTTCCATGAGGTGTGTGGCAGCTTGGCGGTCCATGAGAAATTATTTTCCCATAGTTCAATGATGACTATGTTCGTGAACCAGTCCATAGTACAGTATCTTCGGCCGAAACGAGCTGATGAGCCATATCAAAACCCATTGTCGCCGACAAACGTCTCTGGGCTCGTGTGAAGGAGCAGGAGTCAGAGGTATGTCAGTTGAGGGTTGAGGTGAGGAGACGCAACTAATAATTCTAATTCGTGACTGGTGAGCCGGGCCGATTTCCTCTGAAGCGAATAGCGTATTACATCTCGCCTTTAACCGGACACATACGATCAGTCCGCTTCGGAAGGGCCGAACTACACCTAGTACAGCTTCGGTACTAGATATACAATGGCAGAACGTAGATAAGGCAGTGGGATCTTGATGGTGGGGGGACAAGCCTAGTAGTGGGGGGGACAAGGCTTGCCTGAACGACGAAGCCGAGGTGATGCAGCACCCCAGCTTGGACATACCCAAACGTCTCTGACACACCAGTCAACACCAATAATCTGATTAAAATCAGTTTTTTTAAATCAGATAATTGGTTTGCCACAAAAACCGATATTAACAACCCTACTAGCGAATGAGGCAAACCACATGAGAAAGTTACCAAACAGGCAAAATGAAATCTCTAACGATTAAGCGCGTGTGTTTGTGTGTACGTGCTTCACTGAATAGTGGCTATCTATTGTGTATTGCGTACAGGATTTCTGCCATGGTTTGACGCTGCCTCTGTGGCACTGTCCCTATTTATTTATTCTGAAATTTAATATTGCCCTTCTTTCAACATCTTTTGCTGAGAAGTGCACACGCCTCGACGGTGCAACTGCAGTTGTACTGCACGGAAATTGTACGCAAAGGACTTGCTCATGGTCCCTACACAGTGACCGACGCCTCGGACGAGGGTCGAACCCACTCACTCAGCGCACACTGACCGCTCTAACCAATCGGCCACCGTGCCACACGCACTGTGAGCTTTACCTTAGGAGCTGTGTTGGCCAATGTCGGTTGAAGGCTCTTCAATCTGCTACTTGGGGGAACTTGACACAACACCGAGCCTTTGCAGTGGTTCAACCACATGGAATGGACAACCCCAAGAGCTTCACCTTCTGCATAAAACTTCATCTGCATTCTACTCATTTATGAAAACTAAAGATCAAGAGTATGAGCCTTTTTTTAGTATTCAAAACTCGGACACTGTGAAACTGAACTCGTAAAACTCGGAAATTGACACTCGGTTAATCCCTGACCATTCATAGAATGAGAGGCTGCCTGAGGCCCTTTCAGTCATCCATAAGAGAGGTATCAGGGGATTGATGTGGTTATGTCTATGATGAAAATCTTTGACCTAAGACAGAGGATGTAAGCAAGTGTGTTTATCATAATCTTCATTGTCATCATTTGGTCATAAACGGTGTGCCTCTGACAGGCATTGCCTTTTCCACGACTGTTCTCTAAGCAGCCATTTCCTTCTTTGGCTCCTCTCCAAAAATAGCAGTAGTTTAAACAGTGTGTAACTGAGTTTAGTGGATAAAGTCCATATAAGCCATCCCAACAGTCTCTACTAGCTTCCTGAGGTCTGGAAATTCAGGCTTGGATCGTCTTAACGTGGTTGTGCCTTCTGTTGCACTGTGTGAAATAACCAAATATCCAGAGTTTTCTGTTTTGATCATATTTTAGACCATAGTCTGTCTCATACATCTTGATATTTCGATGTTGGTGTGCACAGGTTATTGAATTAGTCCGGTTCTACGTCAATACACTTACTAAGTGCCAAGTGCATGTTACCTAGGACTTTGACAACTTTCTCTTGTGCCAAGTACATGCACCCTGTGCATGATGTTCTGTTGGTAGTGCGCTGGGTCTCTTATCCAATTATTGTGGGTTTGAGCATGCTGAGTGACTGTACAACTCTGCTGTGCACACTCGTCTGATGTCACAGAATAGGATAGACGCAACAAATGAACATACATATGAACTTAATAAGCGCGATAAAGTGCACGAGTAAGATAATGTGAAATAAGCTTGCACTTAGGAGACGATTTTGCCTTTGCAGGGACCGCAGTGCTGCAGTGACTTTGCCGTGACAATGCATGCCGAGCCAAACTCCATCTATATTCTCGAATACCTTATCTATCACCTGAAGCCGTTTGGCACTTCAACGCCACTCGACTACACACAGACGATTCAATGACCCGGACGTCGCATCAGTTTCCGTGCCTTGACCTTTTCAACCTCACCAAGGTCAAAATTGGCTTCAGAGAGCTGTGCATTGACAGTGTATGGCACAAATTAAACAAAGGCTGAATGATTTGGTGCTTGTCTCATGTGCAGGTTGTTCATCTTGCCTGGAACAACAACAGCCACGTAGGAACTGTTCGCAAGTGTTGATGACTCATGTAGTCGACTGATGCTCTTCGTGTATCAATGTTTTATAAATGTCTGAAGATTGTTAACTGCAGCTGATATCCATTGATATTTTACACCAGACCGAAGAACAAGCATTAATGGTATGTACACTGTGTCCGGATGAAAAGTAGTACCCAACAAAAAGTGTCACAACTCGTTCAAAACTGTAAGTATTTGTCTGAAAGTTTAAACTCAACAACAGTGACCATATTTACACGAGATCCCAAAGCCGTTTGGAAATATTTGTGAAGTTGTCAAATTTATGAGCGATTGCGATGGAACACTGAAAAATTAAAGTTTCCAACATAGGCCCTTACATAAGAAGTGAAGTTCGACTACAGCTGGTGTTCAAAATGTCCTCCTCGTTCACGGACACACCACCATAGACGTGGACGCCACTGTTTTATGGCCCAGTCGATGATAACGTGATCACTCCTCAACCAGACGTGCCCTCAGGTGATCGATGTCACGAATACGGGAACAATATATGCGCTCCTCCAGTACACTCCAGATTTGATAGTCAACTGGATTGAGGTCTGGACTGTTGGGTGGCCACAGCTGCGGTGATATGAAGTCGGGTGTCTCCCGGGGCAGTAGAGCAATGGTCTCACGTGTTCGGTGTGAAGGGGCACTGTCTTGTTGGAATGTGAAGTAGCCGCCAGACACGTGCTTGATGGCAGGAAGCATATGCTGAGCGAGCAACACATCGCGATAGTACGCACCATTCACCTTCACACCCGGCTCAACGAAGATCAAATCAGTGCACGCTAGGGTTGACACGCCGACTGAGACCATTAGTGACTTTGAAAAGAGTGAACGTGTTTTGAGGAGACGTTCAGCTGGCATATTTTTCTTCTGCGTTCCCTCCGCCGCATAAACGCGATCGTTCTGGAGGTTGACAGGAGGAGCGACGGTAAAAACTTTTTCGTCCGTAAACCATATGAATGGAACTGTGTGTTCAGAGTATTTCTTTAGCAGCTGCTTTGCGCGTACAAGACGTGTCAGTTTCTTTGCTCTTGTTAGCTCTTGTGCTTTCCTCTTCCTAAAACAAACCAGTTTCAAGTCCTTGAAAATGGTTTCGTGAACTGCGGGCTTCGGAATCCCAATATCCCTCAAAATCTGACGCACTGTTCTATGGGTTCCTGGTGCATTTTCTTGGCTTAATGCCAGCCTTTCAACCAACTCAACATTTTCAACAGTGCGTGTCGTGCGTTTTTGGCCACTGCCAGGTTTTCGCTCCACTGTGCCCGTTTCATCGATCTTCTTCAATAACTTAATCACAGACGAAAGACACCAGCCATTCGAAAATTCTTTCAGAAACCCTTTCGCTCCATAACCATGTTCTTGCCTGAGTACTTTAATTAAAAGTTTATCTTCTTCTGTAAACGCCATTTTTTTATTGCTTACGCCTAACCAAGTGACATATATCATCGATGACGACGTCACATCGTCGGCGTAAGTAAGGGCCTATGTTGGAAACTTTAATTTTTCAGTGTTCCTTCGCAATCGCTCATAAATTTGACAATTTCACGAATATTTCCAAACGGCTTTGGGATCTCGTGTAAATATGGTTACTGTTGTTGAGTTTAAAATTTCAGGCAAATACTTAGTTTTGAACGAGTTGTGACACTTTTTGTTGGGTACTACTTTTCATCCGGACACAGTGTACATGTGCTTTTATGTATGTATATGTATGTACTGTATGCAATGTATGTAATGTAGTCTGTAATAATTGCAATCAGAAACAGTGCTTCTTCAAGAAAACTAATCAGAGGCATTTGTTGAAATGATGTTTTATAAGTTGTTACAATTGTTAAGAAAATCGGACATCCCCATTCGACTCTCAATTCTTTGTAAGTAAATGGCACTAATACATGGAACGTACTCTGTAGATTATTAATGTGCCTTTTAATACCTTGTGAAGTATGTTACCTTTGCCATTTCTTGAGGTTCCATTACTAAATACTGGAAACTTTATAAAATAGAGTTGCTCGGTTTTGGACTAAATATCGTTAATGTACAAATGTAAAAATGCATGGCTTTGTATAGGGTAGAGCTGTATCGATATAACTTTTTGGCGATTATGCCGATACCGATTATATTGCCAATTATTCATTTGCCGATAACCGATTATTTAGCCGATTATTTCATTGTGTTTCCCAAGATGTCTGGTTCCAAAAGATAGACCTACTGCTACTGCCTATTGTTGTGATACAAGCAAGCACGTGCTCCGTAAGAGATGTATGCATGTAGTTGGGGACTAATCCTAGGCAGGCAATACAGATTAGACACACCGCCCGCCATCGAACTGTGCCCAGGGTAATTAAAAGCCAAGGAACGGCCGTCCTATTCACAGCAACCCATCTAATCTCAGGCAACTGAAATGTTTTGGGGAGATCTGATTGGCAGCTAGCATGTATTAATTAGGCATGCCTCCATGTACATTCATCAGTTTCTCTGTTGGATTGGCCAGCAATTCCTTGGCTCTTAAGCAGGCATTATGACTCACTCTGCACAAGACCTATGTTGACACGTTCTCACGGTCTATACTAGCACACTGGGTGGTCTCACCAATGGTCTGAAGAAGCCATTAGCTCGACGACAAGATATGGGAATGGAACGAAATGCCATCCTTCACAGAGCCAGTGATGTTGCTGCCGTCATTTTGCTTGTTTAGACTAAAAATAATATTATCAAATTAAAAAAATAATTTTTAATATCAGCACAGATTATCTTGCTGATATCCTATATTGCCGATATCTCTATAATCGGCCCGATTAATTGGTACAGCTCTAGTATGGGGACTGTACGACCTTGACCCTGCTATGTGTGGCCTATTTTAGATTTCTACAACAATGCTTAAATCTGGTACTGACCAGCATCCACGCCATCAAAATGGTGGCTGACTTAACAGGTTGCTGCTGGAGCTAAGAAGCACACCTGCTGCAATCTGGCAAATTAACCAGACTCTCAGATCAGCTACTATGACCACTTTGATCCTAGTAGCTGTTCGTACTTTGCTGGATGGTTCTGGTGATATTTTAAATGTTTAAACTACTGCTATTTTTGTGTTATGTAGGCATAATGATTTTCTTTACATTCCAGTTTTGTAAATAGAATGTTTTAGTGTTGTTAACTCAACTCTGCTGATTCCAGTG
Organism: Bimastos eiseni; assembly: GCA_959347315.1. Lineage (NCBI taxonomy): Eukaryota > Metazoa > Annelida > Clitellata > Crassiclitellata > Lumbricidae > Bimastos > Bimastos eiseni. The sequence goes on along the minus strand of OY365806.1, from coordinate 50,640,530 downwards.
CATTATAGCTAGATTTTCTTGCTATAAGCAACTGGGCCTCTACACAGTGTTGCGTAATCTGTTGCAAATGACAAATTTTTTTCATTTAAAAATCATAGAAGGCTTGGAACATCCTACCTATGGTAGGATGTTTCAAGCCCTTTATGATTTTTATTTTATCCCTCCGCATAGCTTGCACTAGATTAAGAATACGAAATGTGGTAATGCATCTGAAAATTTTTTTCTGCTGCCTTAGAATTAAATGAACCAAATGTGTCATTCGCAGCAATGTGTGTTCAGAAGAAGGAAACTACATCGGAACCATTAATAATTGCTCCTGAAAGCAGACAGATGTTCATTGTTGACTTCTTTTTAAGATGCGAGAATTGCACAAAAGAATTGTCAAGGAGAAAGATCATTAGCAAATCGTCTAGGATATATATGTATAGTTATAAATATATGAGTCAACCTAAACTGGTTGCTCTGTCATTGATGTGTGGTAATAACGACGGGTCCCAGAAAAGATCAAGCGATCATTGAACACAAACAAGACAATTCCATTAATAATTCAGAAAAACTTTTATAGTATGCCCACATTGCAAGTAAACAGATAAACATAACAAATTTAAAAATTAACTATAACATATAAAAATATACATAGAGTTCCATTATGAAAGCATCCTGAAATTACATGATTTTTCTCATCAACTGCGAATTTCAGTAAAAATACAATAACTTGGCAGAAAATAGAATGTTGGTTAGATTATTTTAAGCAACATTCAACAGTGTAGCCACTTTGAATAAAACATCGATATATGCATGTGGGCAGACGCATCGTGTGGGCACTGCTGAGGGTGACGTTCCAGTTAACCGAGCACTCATTAAAATCTGCTATATTAAAGTGTTTTCGTAAAGAAATATATAATAGTACAGAGAGGCCCATGATTTCATTTGACAGTGCTCAACATTCATAACATTCTTACCACATCACTTGAACCTATCTGCCCATACTGCTTAAATACTTTCTTTCTAATAAATACTAGATGTTTACCCGTCCTAGGATGGTAAAATTTAGCTCCCTTAACCTTCCCTTCATTTCCATGCCTTTCCCCTCCCCTTACTCTACCACTCTTCCTCAACACCCCTCCTGCTGCATGTCCTCTTCCCTTCTGCACTTTCTTTTCTACTTCCACCACCTTCTCGAACACCTCCACTTCGTTTGGGAGGGTAGTGGGAATCAATCTCAGCTCTGTGCTGACTTCTACAGAGTGCAACCCTAATGGAGCAAGAGCTCCAGTACCCAATTGCTCCATCATGCCATGTGGCCATTGTTGTGAGGCATGATGAAGCATGGGGACTGGCGATGTGTGGTGTGGTGCCATCTAACAAACAATGCAGTGAGAACCCAGTGTTACACACGACATACTGACATCTCTGTTGTATTATATTATTAATGAGGAGAATTGAACTCCAGGTTTGTTCATTAGAGTCTCAATAAATGCATCATTAAAAATGCAACATTAAAATGCAGCATCACAATGTCAACAACCACAATGTCGACAACCTTCGTCTACTGCATGCTTTGCACCAGTGACCTTACAACAAGCAAATTAACAATTTAAGTCCCAACAGAAGTTGAATTGGCAAAAACTGGATCATTCACATTGCAATCATATTCATGGAATTTCCTATGTAACAATTTGGACACAAACAAAAGCCATATCAGCCAAACTAATCACATTGCACAATTCAATTCATTTAATTTCTGGTTCTATTATTCTGAAAGAGCTTTAAAAAAATATGTTGGTTATACATAATTACAGCTTAAAAACTCATCAAAAGCACAAGTCACTAAATCCATCAGCTGAGGTACAATGAAGATCAATGAAGGGGAACTATTTTAACATTTGCTGCTATCGATGGCACGATAGAAGGCAGCGTGCAGACTAGATGGCATAGCATTTTGTTGATGGTCATCCACTGAAGAACTAACTGCCAACAATGCAGGTCAAAATACCATCCAAGAGTCCATGACATGAACAATATTCATTGTTATTAGAGGCATTCCTATCTCCGGACAAACAAGACGATCATATAATGGTTCCTCCTAAAGCTAACATCAGATGCAATCATGAAACTAGGCATTGGCAACCATCTCTTGTGGCATCAGTGTATGAGGCCAATTGTCTCGTTGCTACCTGATCTTCCTGTGGACTAACATTTTATGTTCAGTGAACTAATTTTATAACAGTCAAATCTCAATAATGTGTGCCTTTGTGAATGTTTGAAAATCCAACACACAAACCACGTGTGTTACCATACATGGTATGGCAACACACGTGGTTTGTGTGTTGGATATATCATGCGCCCTATTAAATAACTTTATAAACATGAGCCTTATGCCAGTAATGTTACTCTAATTTTCTGAACATGAAAAACAAGTTTGCAGGGGTTTGTGCTGCATAATCTTGGCCCATAAAATAAATTTTTAGCCCCTCAAGTCATGCCTCTTTTCTTATTTAGATAAAAAATAATAATATTGCTGACCTAACGTTGCTTGCAGATAATTATTGAAGTATTGAAGCCAGCAAAAGCACTTTCCAGGCATAGGGTTCCTTCCCTTTCATTGTATTACATGCTATAATGCAGCTCGAACTATAGCTCGAACATAGTATGGTGTTCAGTAAAGATGGTGTTCATCAAACATTAGTCAATCAATAAGTTAGACAGTCGATCACTCAATGTTACCAGCACTTTGAGTAAATCGGGGAAGGTGCCATAAAAATGACCTGATGCATACAACCGGCAACATACTTGTAACATAATGTATGCAGCCAAATACCTTTCTAGATCCTCTCACTAGAGGTCTGTGCAATATCTTAATCATTCAGTTTTTTTAATATTCATCGACTGCAGAAAGCCACATGAATGGAAATATGCAAATAGCCATATAGGCAGTTCGTAAACACGGATGATGAAAATTGCTTCTGACGGCATCAAGAAATCAACCATGTTTTGGTGAAAATGATATAATGCTATAGAATGTGTCTCATAGGATGAAAGTGTTATCTAAACACAGAGAAATGCCATGGATTTTACAGAACCCAGAAGACGATTTGAAGACTTGGCGTCATTTCTACTCAAAAAGACTGTACAAACGTTTAATAATTATGGCACATTTACAACATAATCATGATTTGAAATTGATTATTATAAGTAAAATTTGTCAAATCAACACTGCAAATTATGTAGAAATTTTAGAAATCAAAATAATTTGTCCATTCGATGTAAAACTCTGTCTTTGATGTTGTTCAGGTAAACAGGTTCTGTACAAATGTTTACGATTTTAAAGTGGATTTCATCAGCAACAACCCCTAGACTGATGAAGCAATCAAATTCTGACCAAATTTTAGACATACACTGCATATATTATATGTAAACAAACATGTGCATCTAAATAGTGTATATATATATATATATATACATACATATTTGTGTGAATATATATACACAAGTTTATGTATATATTTATGTAAATATAGGGAAAACTGTTATTTATATATAATTATATATATATATATACATACAGTACAAACACTATATATATATACATAAATATACATATATAAATATGTAGACTAAACGTATGGGAATCCTTGTGCTACCTAAACACCATAATTTTAGTTAATACGTGATACAGGAACTTGCCGTCTAGCACGACATGGTAGAATGCTTGTGAAATCAAATCACATACTGCACCGGTAAACATTCAGTTTATTTGTATAAGCTGTTGATAAATGCCTGAATATGAGTCACAACAGTCACTATCAGCAAATGTAAGTCCTCCTGCAGAGGACAGAATTGCTTCAAAGTAGGTGAGAGCTGAATACAGCTGTACATGTCACCACTCCTCCCACACCCAGCAGCTGCTTCAACCAAGACAAGTTATGGTACTTGTGCTTTAGGTTGCCTTTGCGATGACAGCCATCCTACCTAACTTTGCAATGAGCTCAGCTGCTGCCTCAACCAAGGTGACAACAGCTGTGCTGCATATTGGCAGTCAATTCACACAGAAATAATGTCTGTTAAGAAAAGAAGGTGAACTAGCGAGAAAAGTTATTGCCATTCACCGAATCACAATCACTGATCAGTGGTACAGTGGTCTTGCAAAGTAATTGGGCAAAATCGCCTGATAAGCAAGCTACAGTTCAAATGCCTTCATATCAGACATCCTCTGTCTTTGAGGTTTCTAGCCATGCACGATTGCACAGCCATACTTAAATCATATAAAAAAGTATTTCAGCCATTTTTATTTGCGGTCTGCACACTCACTCTTGGGGACTATAGCTCCCAAATAAGTCGGCATTGTAAATGTAATATATATGTATTGGAAACTCTTTCCAACATAACCTATGTGTGCCTATTAAGTCTATAAAAGGTTGTGACATGGTCACATTGAGTTCTAATCTGCATTAAATCTGGTGTCCATTTATATTACATCACAAATAAATAATTTACTCACAACACTGTCAAGTCTACCCATTGCCTCATTGTTCAGTTCATGTGCACCAAATGGACATAAACTAACAAGCGCACATTCCAGAAAGCTACTTGTTGCCATTGTTGGCAACTTCCTATTCAATAGAAGTTGGGAGTATAGTGAAATTGTATAACCTTTTAGACAAGAAAGCTACAGAAAAAGGAAGAATTAGAACCGTGCCAATGAAATCAAAATTATCAAAACTACAAAGTTGCTACACAGAAGTATCAATATTTTCAAAACACCACCTACAATGACATCAGGCAACCTCGACTCGAAAATACACCTGCTCTAAGTCGCACGAGATTGAAACGTTCTATATAAAACCCCAAGCTTTAAAGACGTAAGCTAAATGACAACACAAAGCAGGTGAAACTGGTTTCGATTGCCATCCACCATTGTCCTCTGCATCCTCATCCTCTGCTGCATCCTCTGTTTGTTGTTATGATGTTCTTGAGTTGCACATTCTTATGAAAAATGGTATGACTGATAGTGGGCATACCAGATTTCTCCTGAGTGCTTCAAAGACCTACAAATAGATCATAATTAATAATTTAGAGACATGGACTCTTACAGAACAGAAACAAAAGACCCTCTGGCATGGAGAAAAAGCCAGTATAATTCGTATAATGAATTAACACACAAAACAGCAACAATATTACTGCAAACAACAACCAACTGTTCTCCTTAGCTACCAGCCTACTTAGCAATGGTGTATAACAAACGGCTACAAATTATGCTAATACTTTCTCTTTTACAAGGTGTACTGTGGTGAATTTTAAATGCCATCAGCACACAACAACCTCAACCTCCTTAGCAATAAAACTCTTTAGCAACCAACATACTTAACAACTAGTCTCTGTAGCAACCAGCCTCCTTAGACCAGCATCCATAGCAATGGTGCATAGTAAAAGGACTGCAATTTATTTATGCTTATTCCTTTAGAAGGAATTGTCACGAAATGCATTAGCGACAAATACCAATCAATCGGAGCCTTCTTAGCAACCACACTCCTTAGCAACCAGTCTCATATCGCATGTCCTCTTAGCGATCAGCCTTAAGATCAACTTCAAACAACTTAGTATCCATCCTCTTTATCAACCACCCTTCTTTAGCAATCAGCCTCCTCAACCAATCAGCCTCCTTAACAACTAGTCTTCATAGCAACAGAACTCTTTAGCACTCTCCCTCCTCAGCAATTTCTCTCAGGATCAGTTTCAGTCTCTATAGCAACCATCCTTCTTAGCAACCACAATCCTTGTTAAGGATAAAAACAATTATCACCACTTTTTAACATCAATGTAGTCACAATTTACGACCATATCTCCAGAATTACTTGTCTCAGTCTGTTTTGGTAATAACCAGATTCACAAAAATGCTACAAATGACATACTTGACAATGTCGAGAAATGCCTCAGACAGCGTTTTGCACTTGTATGGAATGCCATGCTTGGCACACAGAGCCTCGACTTGTGGCTTGATCTTGTACAGATTATGACGAGGCATTGTTGGGAACAAACTAGATGAACCAAATGAAACAGAACATTTAGCGACTTCACCATACAACCATAACCACGTTGAGTAAGTGATTCATCATAAATGTAACACTTCTGAAGAACTTGTCAAAGATGACAAAATTTGGCTACCTTAAAGTTTGCAGTCTACTTTCTGGGATGTAAAAGGTGCAAATGCAGGCATGGTGAAAGCACTGTTGTATCTATCACATGCATCTACACATCTGGGCATTTAAATAGTATGTAACGCTAAGTATATGCTTTATTTAAAAACCACTTTCGTGTACATAGTTTTCCCCAGGGATTTCACACTGTAAGCGACTCTGACATCGATACTACAATAGGTGCTCCATCAATTTTTAGATAAATACAATAGTTTGTCAAATAGATAAATAAATTCTGTATATTAGCATCAGAGTGACAAGAGGTTTTATGAGCTAGAGCCTTAGGAATCATTCGGGTGCAGTGAGACAATCAAGTGCTCATGTAATAGATGTGCCAGTTTGCTGATAAAGGCTGAAAATAGCCTGGAGTCTGCTGTCTGGCAAAATTGTCTGAAACTCTGGTATAATTGCACAGGTCATTCAACTCTAATCAGATTTCAATGGTGATCACATACAAAATACTCATGTCTCAAAGATCCAAACATTGGGCCAATTAAACCATTATTTCTCTCTCTAAAAGGCCTTGTGCCCAGTATGTAAACCAGTGACACAAGAAGGGTCAACAAGATGTGATAGTCAGTGATGCAAAAAGGGTCAACATGTTCTGAGATATACAAATGAGAGATTTGAAACTGAACAGTAGTTAATGTCCATAGATGGTTTTATTAGAACAGGTTGAATATACGCTTTTATCTTCAGTAAACTGCGCTGTGACCACATAGTTGAAGAAGGATATCAGGAAAGTGCTAGTCAGCAGAAACAGGTTGATGGTTATAGCAATGACAAGAAGAGCTGAACAGTCTTTGGGTCGAATGTTAAGAAGTCTGTAATAAAAGCTGAAGGGAGGGTGGATACTCTGACCAAAGGTTAATAAGGAGTTGGCATTGGATGGAGGTATCCAAGTTTGAGATGACAAAGGAGCAGAATATGTCCACGTTTTCCAAAGATTATCAAGATTGGATAAATTTTAATGAACAAGAGAGTAGAGTTTACAGCTAAAGGATGTGAAAAAAGAACAAACTATACTATATATCTGATTACAACTGTTAAATAAATTAAGGAAATTATGATAATTATAGCTGTCCTAATAAAAAGGGAGAAAACTGTTATGTATACTCACTGATGCTCAATCTGAAAGTTTAAGTGACCAGTGAACCAGTCGTTAAACAAGGACTTCTCAACGTCACACGTAGCATGCAACTGTAAGAAAATAGCAATCGACTGTTTTCACAATTTCATCACTTTAGTATCAAATAACTCTGTAACAATTATTTATTTATCATCACAATACCTACCATATCCACCCACTTCTTGTCAAGAAAATTAATGTAACAAATATCTTTTTATCTTTAATTATGGCTGGGATGGAGGTGCTCCAGAGTAGATTCTTGAAGGCGTGCAATCTAAATGTATGCATGCATGTATAAATGTATGCATGACACATGTATATAACAAGACTTATCTCGACCTTCGTGACTGACCACTTACACTGGCTTCCGCTTATAGCTCGCATTCATTTAAAGTTCCTTTCCTTACTTGCAGAGTGTTTTGGGTATCCATCTTTGTGACCCTATCAGTCATCCAATTTTGGCTTCCTCTGGTTGTCCTCTCTCTTATTTAGACTCCTTGGTACTTTGGACTGCTTCTGCCAAATACCGCACCGTTATGTCTGTCGGCCTCTAAATGCTTTCGAACAATATTCCCTCTACAACTCACTCTACGATCTTAATTAGGGTTACTTCAGTTTCTGCCCATAAGACTTTTCTTTTCTCACCACACGAAGAAATGTCTAAATGCAATTTAAGACATATGTAATATGAACAACCATTTACCAATCCCAATTCTACAGAGCCATATATACGAGCGTGGAATGTATGGGTGAAAAATACCTGGAGGGACAGCCATGGTCTCTCTTTGTCATCGTCAATCTCCATTGGAATATGATTCGATTGACTGACCCAGACGAACCAATGGCTCTCCAGGCATCTGTCAGCAAAACAGTAATCATTTGATGTATGCATCATACATGAACGGTTCAAGTGTGCATATAATTATGTTGGTATGTAAGTACCCATAAATGTATATATTTAGGTAAGCAACCATGTATGTACATTTATATACCAGCATGCATGTAGGTATGATGGGTGCATATATGTGACGGCTCAGTACGAAAGCAGTCACATTTTTCCAAATTTGAAAAATGGGTTTTTGATACAACATTGTAGACCTTCTTATTAGTTTTCCAGAACTTCTGTTTCCCTTAAAACTTATACCTGAGAAAAGTTATGTCAATATAAAATCGAACTCTGTTCGCTTTTCTTCTGAGAAAATCGCTCCCAAAGTTCATGGAATTATTTTATCATTTTTCCGTTGCATGGTATTTCTTTGCATATGACCTCTTACTCAAGCGATGATTGGCTTAAATTAAAAGCTAGTCCATTTCGAATGCACTAGGTGGCTAGAGGAGATGTTAAGCTTGCAGGCGATATTATTATTGTAGGGGTGCAAGCATGGGAAAATGATGCAACAGACCTAGAAAATCATCATAAATTTAATAAAAAATTCAGAAATTCTAATTTGAAATTAGCGTAGGTTCCAATAAATATTCAATAAACATGTTTAGCATTATTTTATCGCAAAAGCAATTAACACTACATGTTTATTAATAATTTGTCTAATCACTAGTGTAAAAATGTCAAAAGTGATGAAAAATGGATTTTCCCACTAATGGCCAAAATGAGGCATTTCATAAATGCAACTTCCGACTGGTTTTGTGAAAAATGATCACATATGTATCTACAAATGTAAGTATGTGCTTGCATGTAATGGTCTATACACATGATGTGCATATGCGTGCATAGGTATGTACAACGTACAAATATTACCTATAAAGACCTCTTGAAAACACTGCAACAGAGTGTCACATGATTTACACGCATAGGCTGAAAATGCTAAATTAAGAACTACGTTGAGATTTTAAGAGCCACCATACCTCACTAAGAAGTAGTACTTGATGGCCCCAAACACACCGAGCATTGGCGAGTAGAGAAACAGCAGTTTGATATAAAATGTCGTCATCAGGAAAACATCCTTATACAACAAATCACAAAACAATTCTCACAAAACCAATAACAACAATTTTACTAATCTCCCATTGTGACTTATTCTTAACACTACTTTGTTTTAATGTGGCAAAACCGACGTTGCTCCAAAAATGTTATTATACAAACGTAGCATCAATGATATCTTGGAAATGAACTGCATAAACTATTAAATAATTGACTAAACGAATGAGAACTGGCACTGTTTGTACCCTGACAGTGCCAGTCCCAAGCCTGGATAAAGGAGGAGACTAGAGAGTTTTTCGAGTTGAATTTTATGCTAATGATCTATGTTCTCACAGTATAACTGCAGTATACTGCAGTAATTGCAGTATAACTGGAACTACCACCACCACTAAATGAATGAATATGATTGTGAGTTGATCTTCTCAATAAGTCTTTCGAACACATAAATGAATACTTTAACTTACGAGCCAGTTGCGCCTCATGATCGGATGCTTGAAGATCATATACTGGAAGTATATTGGAAAGAGAAGAGGAGGACCAACTGCAACAATGAAACAACAAACAACTCTTCTAGAAAACAACCCAAAAGCATCACCAAGATTCTCATCCTCCAACGCCTTTAGCACATATAAGTACACACAGGTTAAGTTAGGTAACGCAGTAAATACATATAAAGCGGCAAATAGGAAATTGTATCGCACCATATATTCGTATGGTGGCTCTCGCAGAATAACCAGCTAGAAGTGCTCTCGGCATGAAAACCTGGGAATAAGACACACCTTGAAAGAATGAGAAGCTGATTGAGAGATATCATCTATTAGTTTAGACTGTAGTGAGGATGAAAGGTCATTCTAAGCTGAGGGACCCACAACAGTAATTGTTATGTTAAGGCAGTCCGAGGAACAAATATATCAGTAACAATCAGCAGAGTAAAAGGAATGAGATGAGGTTGCAGATAGTGGCTTTTGCAAATAGTCAGCTCTGACATCTTGGGCAATAATAGCTGCTCTTTGATGTGCAACGGACCTAATCTTCGGGATCTTTTCACCTTAACTTCGGCCTGCTGTGGTCGATGATCTCTTTGCTTGACCTTTAGAGACAACTTTGTGGTTCCACATGCTCGATGCTGTTTCTGGAAGCCCATAAGAAGCAAGTTGCAATAGTCTAGACAGGAACAGACAACTGTGGCGGCCAAGACATACGGAGAGACCAATTGTCTGATAGCTCTGAGATGCCTCAGTTGAAAGAAGCAGGAGCGTATCAGGTTAAATATGTGCTCCGTGAATGTGAGCGAGTAATCAAGCAGTTTTCACTCATAGACTGTCAACCTTCTGCATCATGACTCTGCATAAAAAATGTAAACTTCAACTGAGCACATTCCCTGTCCAAGTTGGCCTGAGATTGAGGACCAGAGATGTTTAGGGTTGTCCTTATATTGCATGACCAGGCCTTAAAAGTGGTCTGCTTCTTTCTGACGATAGAGGCGGTGTAGCAATCTAAATTTTGACACCCATTCGCTGCAATCCGCAGCCTGGACAAGAGATCGAAAATAGCATTATTCATAATAACGAGTGAGTCAACAAAGTCCATGGTACTCAGCGTAGAACCATGCCTCCATGTGAATGTTTTAGCAAGAGTTCTGAGTCATGACTGGCAATGCTAAAAGCCCTCTAGTGAAACAAATTCCAACTAGTGAAATACATTCCAACAATGTACCATATTGGCAGTGAGCAAAGTGAAAGCAGGATGAATTCAATTAGCAGTGGTCAATGGCCTAAAAATAGTTCAAATTCATTCATTCATTCATTCATTACATCGATTTACATAGCGCTCCAACCCAGGATAAGGTCAGGTACAGAATTTACAGCAATCCAGTGCATTGAACCACTTGTAAGCATGATACAGTAAAGCATAGTAATGCAATAATCAGGAAAGTAACCTACTGGCAAAAAAGTATCTGTGTTGCCAGTTGTAAGGCAAGCTTCTCTTCTTCTCCTTTGCAATCTGCATTTGGAAACATGGAAAGCTGATTTAAAACACCGCATTAAAAACCTTAACCGCAAGAGCTACATCCATCAACATTTAATAAACAAACAACATGGAACTATGAAAGAATTAAAAGACTGTAGTTCAAAGGGCAAACAGTTACAAAGGTAAACTAAAATAATGAATCATAAGCAGTCTGGACAACGATGGCCAAACAAAGGCAGATAGTTCAGGTTCGACTAGGTTTATATATATATGTACCGTAACTTCAAATATACGTACATCGTAACTTCAAATAATGGCACAGTAATAATTATGATGAGCGTGTGTTAGATTCTGGAGTCGAGTTCAGTTAATAATTCATGTCCCTCTGTTGACCTTTTGGAAACCGGACTCTTACCTCCCAAGAACTATCCTTTGGACAACCCCTCTGATTTTGACGCCAGGGGTAAAAACCCGCCACTTGTCGTTTTTGTTATACTTGTTTCACTATTTCAATAGTAGAATTTCAATAGCAGAATTGCAACAACTGAGAAAATCGAGGTCAAATTTTGAGAACATTTGCTTTGTCAGGATCAGTGTCACTATCATTGTTGCTAGATAAAAGCCCACTCACTATCAATTAACACATTCATCGAACAATATCTGCAACTGGTCTTTATCCCTTTTTGTGGAGTTAAACAACTTCAAAATTTTACTGTCTGTAATTTAAAGTAATGTTTATATTAATTCTTTTCGAAACTAACGAGAGAGCCAAACGCAATCCATCTACAGTGACAACAAACATGTGCGGTTCTCACCCATTGCGAATGCACGAAATCTGAGGTCAGTCTCGCAAGATGTGCCATCAACCAATTGTACTCTTAGAAAACTGCGTCAGAGGCGTGGTTTAAAATAACGCTTTTATTTTGCAAATATTTTCGTCTCATTTACATAGCTTACACAGTTTATTAGAACCATCCAGTAAAACACAGAGGCTATATTTAGAAAGTAGGACACGGGCTCTATCAGAGAGTCACGTCGGCATGGCAGATTCTAACTTTGAAAACACACATATTTAGCCTTTGCAGCAATCCAAATCTTGAAGCCATATACATTAAAAGTCAATTTTCTCTAACTAAATATTAAAATTCAACAGTTTTCATTTCAGATATTGAAAGAAGACATATTTATTTGTAACAATATACCGTAAACGATTTTCTGTGATTTTCTGTGTCTTCTTACCTATTTCATCCTTTTACGGATTAACTAGGAAGTGACAAGAGGCGGGTTTTGAGGCCTGGCCTCACACATGATGCAGTGCTCATGATGTGCTTAGCTTTCAAGTGGTGCATTAGAAGTTTTGAGATTACGATTACAATGTTCCTAAACATCAAATCTAAATCATGGTATGATTGAATGAGTTTTAACATGACTCTGATGAAATAATAATAGTCCTATATTGGTAAAAATTGCAATCTACATTAATGTGAATGTCTATGCAGAAGAGAAATCGTTCTCTGATCATTCACCTACAACACACTGCAACTGCAACACACTAGGCATTTAATCCAATGATTGTTGGTAAGAGCCTGCTGAGAGGACTCCCAAGTCATAACCTGTACACAACTGTACAGGAACCCTTGAATTCAGGTTGACTGTAGCTAGTATGTGCATTGAATGAATTACTTAAAAGTTATATAACTAAACAAATGAATCCTAAACTTGGTTCACATGAGATGATCCTCTAAATCTATTCTCAAGAACATATATAATGTCTCCTCATCGTTGAGATTGTCATTCGCTTACCCTCTTTGGCATTTCTTCACCCAGAACAAACATCTGCTCAAGTCGAACATCAGGGTCCTTGTTTATCTGCAAAAGCATCATTAAAAATCTGAACAGTGGCAGAACAAAACAGTGATATCATCCAATCATACCTAATGAATATGCATAAGGCATCAATCGATGATTGCTTTAATCAAAACCAAAGTGAACAATCACTAACACCAAATCTTGGTACAAAGTCATGCACTAGTTTGCTAAGCTCTTGTACTTTGTACAGATGTCTTCAAAACAACAGTCCAGAAGAAATGTCTCTATAATCTTCAGCCGTTAGTTGACCACTGTGACAGCTTAGCAGAATGAAAAGAAATTGAAACTTCCATCATGTTCGTAATCCACAATACCGTTAATCAGTTTTTAAATAGTGAGATAATCAAACACAAGCACACAATCAATTTAACAGATGCAGCCAAGAGATCTGTAAAGTTATAAAGATCACAAGGCAAATCAAGATGGGTGGCCAATGCACATTTGGGTAGAAATACTTACGACATTTGGTTTTGAGTGATGCTGATTATGAAGATGTTGCCACCAACTTGTTGATGCTCCCTAAAATAATAAATCAGTCATCTCGTCAAAATATTTATAAACACGAATTTTTACAAAATATGAGATCTGATAATCCTGCTGTGATTGTGACATTTGAAAATCAACACCAGAACCTAAGATGGTGATCAATTACGACATCTACAGTTTGAGTGATGCAAACTTGAAGGAACAAAAAGAAATTAAAATTGAGCTATGACATATTGTCATGTACTTGAAACCGTGTGAAGTAAATGTGGTTTACTATTGGAAGTAAAATAAAGTTTATGTTTAAATATCAAGAAAAACTGTAAAAACAGATTACTTAATCGAGGCATTGATGAACTGTTGCAAAGGCTTTTAGTTTCCTTCTTATTAGACACCTGATACCAACTGTTAAGCAGACATTTGTCTGCAACCATCTGTCTGGATTAATTTATAACATAATACATACCTGCTCCATAAGATAGACAAACTATGTAAACAAATTATATATGTAAGAGCTATGGCAAAGATAGAACTGATTGAGATTCAATCTCATTTAGACAACCTAATATGATGCTCAACTACATAAATCTGTGCCTACACCACATTAAGCAAGTTAACAGTTCAGAAATTAAGTCTGCTTATATGAGCCTAACCTCGGCATAAATCCTTTAACGATGATAGTACATGCTTGTCATTTAAGGACTAACACATTCACTGTTGCAGGCAACAGTGAATGTTAGATTAGAATGAAGATTATCACTAAGTACTATAGTCTTTCTGCTCTAGGTGTTAGTACGTTGTACCTGGCTTTGCATCCACCTCAACATACTGGCTCTGAAGTCACTGCACCATGTCAAGCCGACATGTTGACTTTGAGCCCTGCAACTCATAATGAAAGATGTTGCAATTGTTCTACACTGTCTACAGATTAATATAGTTTGCAAAGACTGCACCAGCTTGAAGATCCTCACACAATCCAAATTTCTAAATTAAGTGAAGCCACATATGCCACAGTGGAACATATATGGGAAGAATTAGTGTCCTGCTCTTTTGGTCATTGATATGGAAAGAATTCCAAGACCCATACTGAAGAGTGTTTCACTTCCCAGTCCGGACCAAATTATACTCCTCGATGACGAGTGATATGTGTTCACAAGTTGCCCAGGTCTTTATACAGAGCCCTCCCAGTAGACTCAAACTCCCAGATCTTGGATTATAGACAGTGTGCTACTTACTTTATTATGTCTCCTTAATAGGAGGCATAATAAATGATTAATCATTTTACAATAATTCCACATTTCTACTGAAGTAACAATTACCTTGAGAAAGTTCATGACAAACGAATGCATGATATGATTCCACCGGTTGTTTTTGAATACTGACAGGTGTCCAAAATCATGTTGACTCCACCCTGCCTCTGACTAGTAAAGGAACACAATGCTAATATAAAGTAACACCAAATGAAAGATCACTTGATTTCTATTTGATTTCTACTGCACTCATCCGCATTACTCAAACACACTGCACAAGAACTGAACTCCTGAGCAGATAGGATATTACACAAAATCAGTTACAAAACCTGTCAGCTCAAGCATCTCCAGTGGAAAACAAGTAGTCTACTCTCTGCAAGTCTTACATACCATCTATTCTTACATCTATACATGTTCAAAACGTTTTTTATTACCAAAATGTTCTTACATTAAGCATGCTCTACATGAAAATCTAAAAAGCTACATACAAAACTGATGTAGTTTTACATATACTTAGCAATGCATACCCATCAATTACATTTGCTTATGTTATAATTCATCCACTCAATGTACAGCATGTCCACTTGACAGCAGCAAATGCACTACAGTATTGTTTCGCCAATAATTCTTCCTTAACCCCCTCGTCAGTTCTGTAAACACCTGAAAACTGCCCTCTTCGATTGTGATGACACTGGCCCACGTCGGGAGTGCACCCGACTTAAAGTGGCACTAAATACATACTTGATTATGAAGTATATTGATTATTGATTAGTTGCTTATGATTAAATAAATATAATGATGATGATGATGATGATAATACAATGGTTAAAACTTTCTTGCACCTCTGAAAGTCGAATCAGATCCCCTGCTGTATAGTGAGACTGCTTCATGGCATTTATGCCTTAGCTCAAACATCTCCCAAGCCCAGGACCAACCATGCAGAGGAGCAGACCACAGTGGATAGAGTAACAAAACAGACAAATATTCACCTCACTTTACATTACCATACATGATAGTTTGATACCATGAACATGCTGGCAAGTACGGTAAATTTCCTGTTAATAATAGTATTTGCAAATACATATGAGATACCAATGGTTTAGAATATCATGGATAAATCAGGAATAATCATGACTAGAAGAAATACCAGGTCTGGTACCCATTAAATTAACAACATTTAGCCTAGTTATTACTTGAACAGGTGACCATCGACGAAATACCACCATCTGGGCCAACTGAGCTTAGAAAAACTTTGAAGATTACAACAGGTGGCATCTTGTCTGATTGCTGTGGTCATGTCCACAACTTAGCCTTTCAAACCAAACATGATTTCTGTATGCAAATCTACAAGCTTCATTTTCACTTATTATTACTTTCACTATAACTGACAATCTAGTTAAAAGTTTCTCAAATTACCTGAACAATGACGTAGCATGCAACCGATGCAAGATACGCTAGCCAATTTGTGCCAAAATAATTTAGGATTTGGTAAGCAAGGACCTCAAAAAATATGAGATGTCCAACGATTAGGAGATAAAAGACTATGCTGGGCTCGAAAAGATTCTAAAACAAAACACAAAACCAATTATATATCAGAATTTTGCACAATATGTACAATTTATATCATTTTTTAGAATACTGTGTATGCATGTACAGCCCATATATATTTTCTTACCGAAATTTTATACCGCCCTTCTTCCAACATTTTTTGCTCAGAAGTGCCCACACACGCCTTGACGGCGCAAATTGTAGTTGTACTGCAGAACAATTGTGCGCAAAGGACTTGCTCAAGGTCCCTACACAGTGACTCCCCGGATGAGGGTCGAACCCGCTCGTTCAGCGCACACTGAACGTTACGGACTGACCGTTCTAACCGATCAGCCACTGTATATACATATATATATATAAATATACACACATGTGTATATATATATATATACACACACACATGTTTATTATATAAATCAATTTGCAGTATATGTACTACACATCATCTGAGCTATCACTTTATTACCTATCTTTCCGATCAAGATACCACTTCTCCGAAACCTCACAGCTTGCAGTTCACAATCACATAAAAGTATGGCTGAGTGAATCAAGGTTAATATTGGGCCTCATTCCAATGACTTATCTCCTACATTTGATATAACTGATCATAACATTACATACTCCTTCACCACTTTCATCACTGGTTTGATTATTGGTTGGTCCTGCTCCGTATGTCTTGTACTGGAACCACTCCTGTTTCCCTATACACTATGCCATTAGGTTCACCACTAATGACAGTTCTAGATTACCATTTCTATGCTGATGATACTCATCAACTGAAACTTTGTGCACCAAAACAGTTCTAAGTCATTCGATTATATAATTTACTCTGGAACATGGAAGCAGCAAGACCTCGTACCATATCCTCAGCCTTTTTTCTCAGTTGGATGAAATCTTTTCGGATTTCTTCTTCATCAACTTTGCACGGCGTTCTAACACTTCCAACGTTCAGGGGAGTCATGTACTTAGAAACCTTTCCCATGTTGGTGTGGAAAGCCTTGAATGCTTCCTGCAACAAACAATCAACATCGAATGCTACCATCACAGCCGTGTTAAGTGCCAGTATATGATTGGAATTCATTGTCCAATCGTGTTCTCTCCGATATGCACATTATGGACAAAATAATATGTTGAAATGAGGTTCTGTTGTCCTGTAGTAATTGATGCACAGGCAGTCGATTTCCAAAGGCATGCTATCTTCTATTCATATTGCCCATGGATTCAATTTCACAAGTACACGCTTTCTCTGCTGAGCCATGTGCTACAGTAGCAAGAGACTTGAATTTCAATAACCACATCTAGTCTCTAACCTACAAAACTCACATCAAAGCCAATTTCATACTTTGTACATTTATTCCAAAAGCCAAACACTATCAATTGAGTTTCATCACCTATGTAATAAGTATGATAAGGACAGTTGCCACACACTGCCACTGTTGTAAGAAAATCTGAAGCAGTTCAACAACACTCCACTATGGGAACTGCTGGATTGTTCAATAAGACAAATGCCCAATGCTTGCTAGTTCTTAAATTTGAATGCCTGGAGGCATCTGCCTTCAATGTCAGAGGTATTCTTGACGTTGAAACACCATTAAATAATAATAATAATCTAAATGGCATCACAACACGGCCATTCCGCTACACGGGCCCCTACAGACAACTAACAAGCGAGATAGGCCTTGACATGTAGCCACTCTATTACCCATACCACATCATGTATGGCAACAAGTCCTCAAGTCAAACCTTGCAAACTTCAATTTCCTACTGATACTTATAAATATTTTGACTCTAGGCTTATTGTTACAATCTACCAACAACTCCCTTCCAGTATGGTTGATGGACAACCCCTACATACATTCAAGGCAGGAATAAATCAACTCTGTTTTGACAGCCATCTCTGCCAGGTAAATACAGACGGATTTAACAGTGGTCACTGTTCATTTGTGCTTTACATTCACTTCTTCTCATAAAAATGTACATAATCAAAACAATCGCATAATTTTTGTATATTTCCTCTAGGGCTGATATCGATTAATTAAATTTTAATAGTCAACTTCTGAAATTTTATTAACGATTAATTAATAGTTTATTTTCAAACAAATCACAAAAATGTTTATAGTACATTTGTCACACAAATCACTGACATTTCATTTAAAATTCTCAGTTTCTGAATTTAGTTAACACCTTGAATCTTGTTGTTATATATGTCAGTCGACAATTTGTCAATAGTCTGCCGGAAAGGTAGTTTATATTAAACATTTTGAAGCGCAGTACGTAATACTTGTTGAAGACCGTCTTCATCTACTATCGATATTGGTCTGCCACTACTAGCTATCCAGTTTGTAAGTGATATTTGAATGTCACGCTGTACGATAGTACTCACTGGACGATCAGACTAAATATCCACTAATTTAAATCCAAAAGGTTCATGTAATCGACCTGATGTATGTTCATATTTAATAGCTCGATTACTGTCCGCCGCCATATTGCAATGTTTATTGTTCTTCTTGTTGCTTCCAGAAGAAAAATGTAAGCGAATAATCATCACACAAAAATGTAATTGTTGAAACAAATGGACTATTAATCGATTAATTAATCTGTTTCTTAGTATCATCATTGTTTAGCATTCTCCCCGTTACATTATTTTGGACGGCTTAGTCTTTTTCGATTTTAGCATTTTCAGTATCAGTATCCTTCTTAGATTATCTTTAGTGCGGGCGAGTTTTCATCCACTACATTTTTGGAATGTACAAGTTGCATTTTCTGTTTTTGCTATGGCACAACATATTGGGTGTCATAGCAATAAAACAAAAACTAAATAAAAAACTCTTTCTGTCACTTGTGAGAGGATACTGGCAAAGCCTATATCCTCCTTCACTGTCACCATGGAGATTGTTTGCCACTCATCGAACCAGAGGTATCAGATGTCCTGTATGACATTCCCTTTCATTGATCCCACTCAGCATGGCCTTCTCACTCACTCTCTCTCTGTCTGTCTGTCTCTCTCTCAAACTAAGATTGGCAGTGTAATCCACACATCAGATATCTGCCAGGTAAATACAGACGGCTCAAAGACAGCCAACGCCTCACTGCATATCCTGTTAAGTTGGACAGTCGTCCTCAAACAGTCCTTTTCTTCCTATCATTTTCCTTTGACTGTTCATTCAATATTTTCAGCCCAATGTAAGTTGCATCTGCTAAGATCAGTTAATTAGCCACAAATACAGTGCAATTGAGAATCCCTTAATACACATGTGACACATCCATTATATATTCTAAAGACATGTTGACATTCTTATAGCACATAGAGAACTGTACTCCCTCATTGGGGAGGGGCTGGGAGCGTCTCAAAGGGATATCCCCCAAGTGACATTACATAAATGCTCTGAATGAATGCACACAACATCAACAGAATGGACAATTACACATCTTTTCTATCTTAGGAAGTCTATTCTGGGTCATCCCAGAGAGACATCCAGACAATGAATATTTATGAGGAGCCATTTTCAAAGACCGTTCAATGAACAGGAGCAAAATTTATGGTGAAACTGTATTTTCACAACAGATAGACAGAATCATTGGGGAAAAGTAATGTGAGGGGAGAATGTACTTTTGCAATGCAAGATAGCAGAACTTCAGAGAATAATGTGTGCATCAATATTTGTGAGGCACCCTTGTAGCGGTATGGCCGCGCTATGGCACCATATAAATTGTCGTCATTATTATTATTATGCATATATGAAAACATCAACAAATGTTGTCTCAACTCAGTCAAATCAGAAAATTTACAAAAAAACAGTCAAAAAAAATTCTTCAGAATCAGCAGATTATACCCGTATGGCAATGGTGGACCATTGAGTAAAGAATGCAGTGGCAAATTGGTCTTTTACTTCTCAAAGTACTACAATTAAAAAGCAGCCAGCCTATTGCTGTTCCATGCTCTGTCAATATCCTCTTGATTTCATCAACAGATACTTTAATTCCTACTGCACCTGAATAGTGTGCACTCTTGGGCCTTCTTGGTAGCTTGTCCAAATCTTTGAAGTCATTTGCCCACTTCAATTTGTTCTGCTAGCTCCTTAATTTTATTCAGATCTAATTAACTATGAGATTCACTCATTTTAGCTTTCTTATCCACTACAGCCAGGTTAGGACTTGCAAGCAAGGTGAAGGAGGAAGTGCCTAAGTTTAGACCTGAAGGACATCTAAGAACTGACGAAATACCAGAGCTGGACAGTGATATCCAAAACTTCAGACCAGCCACCAAAACTCTTAACAGCCGACAATTGTTCTGTGCAAGGCACAAGAGTCAGACTCATAGTCTAACAACTATTATAGCATCATTATCATTATGCCTCCTCAGTAAATGGTCACTTAGGGCACAATCGCAATAAAAGATATCACAATCCATTTAAACAGCTGGCCGGAATCCGACACGTGAGAAAGAAGCCAGGCTAAGGTGGGTACGGATGTGGAAACGGCCGAGTTTTAAGACGGCTTAGATTCGAATCACAAGAAAGAAGAAACACAGAAGAAACACTGATAAAGCAGTGAATTCCAGCGACTATGAAAGTGTAAGAGTCCAACATAGCTCTGAAATAGAGGAAACGTCCCTTCATAATAGACGATAACACAACTGCAACTGCTCATTGCTTGATACTTAACCCTTTACCCGTTTATCAAAAAAAATGTGAGTCCTGCCTGTACCGTTCAATTATTTTTGCCTAAACATGCTATTTCGAGCCTGAGCATAACTCAATAGTTTTTAACTGAAAAATTAAAATGCAAAGAAGTTTGTTGTTGTTATTTGTATATGACACTTCTCTATGACCATAATGGTAAAGAAATGTACATGGAAATAAGTCGTAGGTAATGTTACTTCTGTACTCTGTGAGATAGACCTCTAAGTACAGCACTGTGCAAAATGGAACATTGGAGTCTGATCGCCTTGAAGACAGAAGTATTGCAAGCCATGCATTAGTTTCTCTGACGACATTTGAAACCAAATCTTCCACAAAGAAAAGACTACTTGTGTCACTAACAGAGACTTTATACACTGTCCATAGATTTCCATCTAACGCAGAATTGTTAAACGAATTGACCACCTGAGAATTATGTAATCATACGGTGCCAATTTTTCGTCATTTGGGTCACAGTCTGACATGGGTGCTGTTGTGAACGCCTTCATCTGGGCCTAAAAGGCTGTCCAAAAAGTCTTTTCATTAGTATTCTGTAGGCTATCCTATAGTCAGAGCTCTGAAAATTCCGATTTATCGAATGAATCGTCTGAAACGCGTTGTAAAACAAAGTTCACATTACACATCTGAAAGTTGCTTTTCTTAGCTGCACTATACATCCTCAGTGTCACAAATTATCCCAGATTAGAATCAAAAATACCGATACAACAACATGAAAACACATGAGAGACACCATTTATTTACATAGACAATCTGATAGATAAATACTATCGACTAATTATCTCAAGTGAGATAAATCGTTGCAAACTGGTAGGGTATGGCTAGGACTATCATTGGCGAATATATTCGTGGCAAACGCTAGGGAATGGTTAGCAGCCAAATATATTCGGTGTAAACGGCTAAAAGGTTAAGAAAAGTTACGAGGTTCCCGTTCATCTTACCGAAGCATCTTGACCAGCATAGTGACCAATGATCCGTGAACCGCCTGGATGTCTTCGTGCGAACTGTGATACGTCATACACCTTGCTGTCTATGACAATCCATTTGTCGTTGTCTTTGGTGTGTTTGCGCACTTCATCCCACGAGATTTCTTGCCCCACTTCAGACTCAGTGCTTTTTCCGCCCTTACCCATTGGCTCTGAAAACGAAATTACACAAAATGAGACAAAATTATATATATTTATATATTGGTATTACCAAGCACATTATATGGTATTTCCAGCTTACTTATTTAAAGTCTTCATGCATCATTTCTACCTCTACCTCTGAGAATAATTGTAACAACAGTAATATTAATAATCATAACATATACTAGATAATAATACTTTAGAGATGGAACTGTCCCTGACAGCACAGTTCTTAACTCTTGCGTTATATAATCATCCAGTACAGTTGAACTTAGCTACCCCTCAAGCCAAGAATTCTGTATTTAATTGTTCTTCAACTCGATCACCCGACATGTCCTCGAGACATTTGCAAATGGGTCACTCGATTGTGTGCCACCATATCATGATGACCTGGTCTAATTTTCTTTCCAGGATGAGCCACTTGCATCACCCGGATATCAGACAGAGCTGATGAGTTGAACAACTGGGATGAACTGATAAGATAAGGCAAACCACACATTTGCTATACACTGATGTCTGCTATAGATTGGTGTTTGCTAAAGACTGCCATTTGCTATACACTCAGGAGCCAGAATCACATTCGCCTATAGAATATATAGTCTGCCATTTACCTGAACCAAGTCAGGTAACACTCTCCCTCACTATGCAGCAAAGCCTCACCTATTATAAAAAAGAACTGCATATGTACAGGCACAGAATGGTAGGCGAGGAAAGTCCGAAAACTCCTAAGTTAATAAGGGAAATGGTAACTTCCACACTCTGGCTTCTAGATTAGCACTGAGGTATGACTTCAGACAGAGTAGCTGGAAGAGTGATACATATAAGCCACAACTTTAGGAAAGGAAAGACAAGTTTGAAGTCAACAACAGAGCTATCAATAGGAGACACAGTTGAGCATAGACTGAATATGCTGAAGGTTACATAGATATACATTAAACTGGTGCACAAGAGATGAAATTTTTACCTGTCATTTATAATAAACACAATAAATGAAAACTTCAAAAACGATTTATATGTGTTCACATATATGCAAAACATGCGTATACAATTCAAACTGCCATTTATCTTCAAAGTGAAGAACATCTTGTATTAACAACTGTGTTAGACAATCTTCAGATTAGACAGATCGAGATGTGTAGGTATGTGGGTGTTTATGGGTGATATAGAATGCTCAAGTAACCCTCAAACACTTCAAAATACAGCAATGGCATGTTTTAAAATGGAGTAACAAGAATGGATTAAGATTCAAAACTTAGGTAAGTCCAATAGCCCATGAAGCCACAAGACACATCCTTAATCAACAGTTATCAGACAAGTCTAGTTACAATTGAATACAATTGAATAGTTAAAGCTATCAGTTACTCTAGCCAGGATGTGCATTCTGCATGCATCCAACACACGAGGTTGTTTCATGTGAAGGCACTTGTTATTCAGCTACAAGATGACTTGTTCAATAGCTGTGAAGGGCCACACTGCTGTCTGGGTATGGGTAAAAAGTATATCAACGATTAATCAGTTGAGTAATTATTAAAAGTTTAATCAATCAACTACTTTGTAGCATATTACCAACAATCATCAAATCTTTCAAGGATCATCCTGCGCTTCAATCAAATCATTAAATTGCTCTAATGAAACATATTTACAACAGTTAACAATGACCTATTTACAATTTACATTGAATGCTACCATCAGAAATGAAAACGTCAGTGTCTTTGAGAGGTAGTCTGAAGGCTATATCATGTGTATTAATCAATATGTATATATCTGCAATCTGCATATGTGAATGCAAGTGCTTTTATGCTGTCCATCTGAACTTAATCTGCAATGTCAGTCATATACTGACTAGACATCTGTGACTAAATTTCAATCGATCAATATTATATTGCAGGAAGTACAACAGCGTACCTACATGACTGAGCAAGCCCATTGCTAGTTCACATGTTAAAAGTTGTAAACTAAAAATGTCTATACTAACAATGTTAGTAATAATGATAATAATAATACTCTTCCTTGCACAGAATTATTTTTTGATTCCCTCCAGAGTTCAATAATAATAATAATAATAATTACTATTATTATTATTATAATAATAATAATAATTATATATACCTAACATATTATAATATTATTGATTGACCAGAATTAAAAGAATTAAAAATCTTAATTCTTATTAGACAGGTGGTTAACCGGAAGTTCATTATGCATTTTTTTTCTTCGTTGCATTCATAAGGCTGAAGCCGTGCTCGAATTCCATGCTCGAATTCCATGCTATTTTGATGAGCTTTTGCCTTCACACTGAATTGATCATTTTCAAGGATTAGGACACTATGTCATCAGATGAAAATTCTGTACATAGGTTGAGTTCTGTACACTGCAGTAGCTCTAATGCAGACTATACGTATTGTGAACCACTTCAAATCCTTTTATGTTATGTCATGCGTATGGAGAATTCTGTCTGAGTGCATTAAGCACTCCTATGAAGAAATCCTAGCCTAGCTAAGCCACTAGTGAATAGGATAACTGCCATAGTCTGGGGCTGCTTAACATGTCTCGATTCTGCCTATAATTCCTGATCACTCCACTCATCAGAACAGGGTCTCTCCTTGTCCCTTTTGTCTGTACCTCCACCAGGCAGAATTGTGCCTTCTCGGTGGTGGTGGGCCCCAACCTGGAATGGTCTATCATTTGCCCCTTCAACAGGTCTTTCTCTCTTACAGTATGTTCTTTATTCACTTAAAGACTGCCCTCTTTTAGCCATGCTGCAGTTGGGAGCGTCTCTGAGTTGATTTCTTGAAGGGGTGCTGCATAAATGTTTGACATGAATGAATGAATGATAACAAGTCTGGGGTAATAATGACTGATTTACAGAGTTCAGAGTTTATAAACTATGAGCCCTGATTAGAAACAAAGAACAAGAAGCTAATACAAAGTATCGGTCATACAGTGAAAGCAGCTATAATGTTCATATTTTGACATAATTATGCAACACATTCTCAAAACACCAGTCATAAGTCCGACTTCAGACTTTAGCCAGAATTCTGAACCCCAATTAACTAAATAGTGTAGCGACATCACAATTACCATTAGTACATGAGCTTTGCCATTCATAGGCCCTACTTAAGAATTTTCTTACATATTTAAAATTATATTCCAATTTTAAATGATATATTGCTCATCAAACTTTTTGTCATTCAAATTACATGCAAATGGTGTTTCAAAGTCTTCATTAGCAGGGCCATACCGAGCTATAATTGCGCCCTGCACCTAGCTACTTGCGCCATGTGCATAGCATCAATTTTGCATACCCCACATTTTGAAAATAGTGCATTTTATGGAATAATAATGTATTCCATCCTGAAATTTATGCCCTTTCCACATTTGCGCCCGGAGCCTAAGCCCCTCCCTCGGTACGGGTATCAGGACATTACCCCCCCGGACATAACAATATTTCCATAGCGCAAATATACATACATGCATACATATATTGTTAGAGAGGTCCTTAAGTTCAAACAAAGAGTATAATATAAATTGGCTTTAATTTCAAGTAATTAAACATGAGTATACCTTTTTCAGAAACCAAAAGAAACAAAGTTCATCTTCAGGCAGAACAGAGTAGTAAAACAGCAACTTTCAACACAACCCTGTTGGTAATTCCCCAGGAAACGATCAGCAGGTTTAAGAATAATAATTTACCACAAAAGAGTAGTCAATAAAGTGTAACCTCAACAGATCTGGCAAGAACGATCGCGTCCGACCAAAAACACCAGTCTGTCCTTTACACTCCTTTATAGATGGTTTATATAGCTATCACCACACCTCTTTCTAGTCTAGCCACTAAACTACCGAAGGTGAAGGTGAAGGTAAATATACGTTACCATCCCTCACCAGGATTCATGCTCATACCAGCGACATAAGTAGCAGCAAGATTATGCAACAATATATATACATACACAAATACATGTATACATACATACATACATATATACATGTGTACATACATACATGTATACATACATTTATACATACATACACGCAGGCATACATACATATATATATATATATATACATATTGTGGTTTGACTTTGTAAAAGCATGCATACATGTATGTATACATGCATGCATGCATACGTATATCCATACATACATGTATACATACATATGTATATGCATACATACATGTATATATACATACATACATACCTGTATGTATACCTATATGCATACATGTGCACATGCATACTTACATGCCAATATGCATACATGCAGAATTGCATACATAATTATATACATACATACATACGTGTATATATATATACATGTATACATACATACATGCACACATACATACATGCACACAAACATACTCTAATTATGTATTGGAATGGGAGGCTATCGTCCGGGGGGGGGTAATGTCCTAGATGGGGCAATATCCGGGGGGAGGGTAATGCCCAGGGGGTAATGTCCTAGACCCCTCGGTACGACCCTGTTCATTAGTCTTCTTCAGTCTTTCTTATGTATATCCGCGACATACTTAAAAAGTATGATGACATTCACTAACATTCGTGATCTTGTACCTCGACTAGGGATGTTAAACGATAACCGGAAAACCAATTATCAATAATCAGTTTATGTCATTTGCAAACTTCAAAGGTATAGACGAGGCTAAGTGAAATATTTCCCAGCCGTGTCTTCGTACAGGGTAATTTATAGCTGCCGATTGCTAATAAACGACCCTCCTGTCCAGACAAGGCTAGCGGGAGGTGAGCTACAGGAAGGGTAGCCCGAGTCAACGAAGAAAGCGGGTAGCAGAGCCGACTGCATCACCAGAATTTGATCCGTAAAGGGAAGAGATAACAGGCGACTGCCGGTGGGACGTTTCAATGGAGAACAATGCATAGCAGCGGGGAGAGTATGAGAGCCGAGCGCTGTAGGCTTGTTTGTTCCAGATTATGTCAGAATGTGACTTGAACACTTCGGCATCGAGTGTTGACGCTGCATTGCAATACGTAATACATAAAATAACGTGCATACTACAATTTCTAATATTTTTCAAAGAACACTAATAAAAACTGAAAATCAGTTTAAAATTGGTTTTTGAAATTCGATAATCGGTTTGCCCCAAAAACTGATATTAACAACCCTAACCTCGACTACTGCAACTCAGTCTAGTCATCTAGCCATCCAGTCTAACTTCATCCACACTACACCTCTATGCTCAGTCCTACACACTGATGCTTATTTAATAAAAGGTCTTGGTCCCAGAAATCATACAAACACTGCAACAACTACACTGGTCACCCCTCCGCTCCAGTATTGCCTTAAAAAAATCTTGCTTCTCGTATATCATATCCACCCTCCCTCATACATGGCATCCATGTCACACCGTGTTCTGTTTCCAATACTATAGGACTTCAATTGTTCATGCAAGGGATTTTACTGCACCTCATACAAACCAGAAGTTCAGAAAACGAGCCTTCTCAGTCTTAACACCCTTAGAGTGGAACAGCCTCCCAACTACAGTTCATCAGTATTCATCTGTTGCTCAGGTCAAATCTAAATTTAAACCTTGTCTTCTCATATCAGGCCAATAATATTAATATATAGATAATACATATGTATATATACATCATACAATTATTATAATTACACTAGACAATATATATATATACAATGAATATTGGCATTTATATTAGTTAGGGCATCATATTCTACCTGGCATCTTGAAGGCTGTCCTCCAAGAAGTTGCTGTACTTGCATTGGTTTGAGCAATGTGTGCGCTTGGCTCGTTTGTCTACAAATTAGGCTGGTCACTAGGTACGTAAGCTCTTGACGGTTTCAGCCCATGAGGTATAGTCGTGTAACGTATTTTATTATTACATAGGGAAACTTATTATTATTTAGTGTATCTTAAATATTAAATTTTATTATTATGGCCTTGTGTTAATCGTGTTTTTATCAAGTGACTTATATATATGAGATCATTATAAAGTTTATTGTATCTGTTATGCTAATTATCATGTCTTTTATAATCAATGATTTGTGAATTTATTAATAAGAGAATTATTATGTACTCTATTGTGGTTGCTAAGCTAATGATTATATTCACTGGCAGTGTCAAGCTCAGGTTAGGGTTCATCATCTATATCTCTTATATGCAAGTGAAACTTATACCTGTAAGAAACATTTATGAAAACTTTAATGATTCTCTTGTGAGCTAGTTCCTTCCCTGAACCTAGTTGCCTGTGAGGTTCATCAAGTGCTTAGTGTATTCGCTGGTATATGGTGGGCACAACGTTATCTATAGTCTAATTCATTTGATGATTCACGGACAGCATAGTAAATGGCTGTGGAAACTATGTTTATATACCGAGGCAGCTAACTTTAGCATAATTTCTTTCAACAATACAGATGCGTTCTGGCACAGTAAAAAAAGCACTGTACAATACTATGACTAAAAATACACATAGCAAAATGCACTCTCGTGCAATACCTGTCTAAAGCGCAATTGAAATTTTCTGCTGCATAGCATTGCATTCAGTGTATAATGTAATGTAAATCTTCAAAATTTCTTAGTGCATACATGAATACAGGTAGCTTATTCACAGCCACTCTACCAAATCAAATCCACAATAGCAAAGCCTCTCATTTCATTCCGGTGCCTCTGCCACTGTACTTACTTACTCAACTTCTGGCGCGTCATCAGTTTCGGCTATTGGTGCTGCTTTTATCGCTGCTCTTATCAAACTGTTCAATAAGCTTACAACCACAATAATTTTATCAAACACTGCACTGCCTACATCAGTAGTCCGTTGCACGGTACTATCATTTACGGACACCTAGGCGTATTTCGGGATCTGGAACTTCGCCCGGGCGGTAATCGGTGATTACAGTCCCGGATATAATTTTGGCAGCACACACGCCACCAATCGCCTCTTACAGATCCCTGATATGATCCCTCTTGATGTGAATTCCACAGAAACAGGTTACTAGACTTTACTAGCCGGCCGGCAACTGTAGTTTTCCGGAAGCAGTTTTAATACAGCAACAAGCGTCGGCGAAGTCTTACCTAGGTAGAATCTGTTGCAGTGGATCAGGCAGGCGTTTGGTCAGTCGGTCGGTCGCTGGTGGTCAATCCTAGCACTCTCACGTTCTTCTCAGTACCAGACGAAGACCAAGCAAAGCTCTCTCACCAACGCGACAGCCTACCACATAATGCACATAGAGGTGCAAGAGTTTATTACCTGTTTAATTCTTTCTCCCTCGCTAGAATATGCCGTTTCAACATCGTTTATAATGCGTGTGAAAGTACTGAAGTTAACATCACGCAGTGAAAGAATTTAAATCTAAGATTTTGAGGTAATGTTACAGATATGCGACTCTTCTGATTTCTCATTGATTTTATTCCTCTGAATCATCTAATTCGTCGCTTTCTCTATCTAAACGACACTCGACTTAGCAGCTACTCTGCTTCCTGCGTTTTGACAAGTTAATTAAATAAATGAAAATACAATACAATCTCAAGATTTATCTAGACCTCGAACCGAACCCGGGCGTCCACTTGATTACCATTTTTAAAGCCCCTTGTCCTTGACGCAGCGCTCGTGAATAAGCTGGCGCCTTAGCAATTTTGAGATTAGGGCCCACTAGTAAATGCCAATGTCTTTGAATTTGTGCCTCGCCATTTTAAAGTTATCGTGTACGGTATGGGCGGTACTTCTGCGGCCGAATATTCAGCTATTTTGCGGCCGAAGGTTTCTCGCGTAGGCCTATATCTAAACAACTTCACGAACTCTAATCCTGACCCTAACCCTTAATGACGCCCTAACCTATCCTAGCGCCTGTGAATAAGCAGGTCTCCCTGACGTGACTTTTGTGGGCGCTGATAAATTTTCGCGGATTTACATTACATTTATCCTTACGATGACAATAATGATATCATTGCTGAAATGTAACGCAAACGCAATTTGTAGACCTATAGGTACTCTGTAAAGAATCAAAAAGAGATGCGAATCGAAAAACCTTCAATACACGGACTCCGAACTAAAATTACTGGTGCGTTATTTTACGACACCGTGGCGCTAGTCTAATATGCACCGGCGTTGTGCCCCGTCTGGGCAGCGGGCTTAAGCGGTGAATTCGTCATTCGTTGTTACCATCACGCCATGTCCTTACCGCCAAGACCAGCCAATGGTGCGACCGTCAACTACGTAGCGCAAAAATTGCCACTTTCTTCTCTCGTTTTCAATGTTGATTTCTGGTCTAAGTAATGAGTTGACAGTAAAGACTACTTATATCACATATTAGTAAGAAACTGTGCGGGAGCTATATACATTATATTACGCAGAATACCCGGATGCCTCGCGTGATGCTGTGCACGGTCACGTACGAGCATGACGCATACATCATGCACACATCCAAGCGTCACGCGTGCATATTCTATGCTTTGCCAAGTGTGTCAGTGTACTTAGTCAGAAGGCTCAGCATTTCTGACCTTGGCTAAATATCAGTCCAAACACAATTACAGGCCGAGTTAGATCAGACGCGAATAAACCTCGGCCCCAAATAAAAAGGCTGTTCCGTCTAGCCAACATATCTTGAACTGCAACATTATCGTCGACGACTTGTGTCCAACACGTTTATTAGCCCATAATATTATCATCGCACGCTCGTCTATGGCTAGGACAATGAAAGTCAAACCACAATCAATATATTGATTGCATTATACACCGTATATGGGCGGACCTGTACTACGCAACTCAGAGGAGCGCAATTGTGGGCCGAATTGAGCTAAAAAAAACAATTGTTCACATGCCTCTAACTTAAAGCTTATAAAATAATCAGAGAATTGTCCCAGGCTTGAGTGACACTTCAGCTTAAACACAAATACAACAATGGCAACCCACCTACTGGATAGATTACCTTCATAATATACTTTTTGCTTTACAATTTTAATATACTCTCATATACATCAGAACCTCTTTGTAACACACTTGATGCCGGATGATAATGGCTCTAGCAGCCATTAAATTTTATAGGCTCCTGTTGTACAAATCCGACACTGTATTACAAATCTGAGGTCTCAAACTTGTGAAGTGACCTAGATATTATTCAGCAGGAATATGTGTCCCTTATAAAGCTAACAATGGTAGCCTAGTCAGAAGTATCCTGTGAATTGTCAGAATGGTCACTAACGGCAAGATTAAGATAAGCAGAAATTATGACAAAGGTTCAGGACATCCTCTGCTTACTATCTAATAAAAACAAACTTTATTTAAAACTTAACCCCTGATGTCAAAGACATGTAATCAACCTATAAAGGCCAGAATACCAATATAGCGATCGCTTGACACGTCTTCATTTATCAACTCGGCTTACCGCAAATTTCAGGCAAGAGATTGCTCAAAAGATAGGCAGTGTAACATGCAAAGAAAGGAGAGATAATATGAGACAAGCTTGCCTATCTCACACCTCTACCAATATTAGTCCTCAGAGCTGGGGGTTGAAGGATATAAAATACAAAAACTGCAATCCAACATCCAGAATCTTTCCAAATCTTTTGAGGTATAGAAGGCTTTGGATGTTGTCAATTTAATAAGAGATTAAAACAGCACAGTTTACCAAAGCACCAAAGTTAAATCAATCACCAATTTAAAATCATATATAACCATTTCAAAATTGCTTACTATTATTATATATTATTGTTATTACATACACTATAAGGTTGAATTCCACAAATTATTTTAACTTAACATATAACTAACAGTTCATGAACTAAAGCTTCTTTCCTCAAACATCAGTTAATTGTCAGCACATAAAATAAACTAGACACACTTTCCTTACAGAATTTCCATACCAGAATTAAATGGCTTGCCAATGAATTGTTATTTCACTTGATTCTTTTGGGATACAAATCCCAGCTGCAATAGTTATACATAAACACATCAGCAATCTTGGAGTAAGTAATGCTTAAAGTACATCGTAAAAGTTTCTACATTTGCCTTGAGACAAGTTTCACGTAGATCAACGGTTCCCAACCTTCTTTCTTGTTGTACCCCAAACTATTATTCGTGTGTGTACTCCAACAGGAAACTCGTCAGAGACGTTCTTCGGTAATTTATTTAATTAGAATAGACTATTAGAATTAAAAAATTGGTTATATTATTAATGAATTTTTCTAGATTTATTATATTAGAATTATTATTGTTGTATAATGTACACTTTGCATAGTACACAATAAAAGCGATTATCTGTTTCGGCACGAAATATTCATTATAATCTTTTAAATTTCTCTTGTGTACCTCTTGGCAAGAGCTGGTGTATTCCTAGGGATACGCCTACCACCAGTTAAAAACCGCTGACGTAGATGAACCTCAAATGCCCAAACAATTTCCCTTGTAAGATGAATAATGATGTTTGATCCATGGTCCTCATCCTCAACATCAGTTTTCAAACTCTGCATAGGAAATGTCTCAACTCTCAAATGCTGCAGCATTCATAGCTGCATAAACACAACTGTCATACAGCAAATAAGTTATTAGCAAGTACCAGCAATGAAGTTTTAGTGACTTCATTTTCTGAGCCTTGGCATACGAGGGATGGTAAGCTATCAGTACCACCTGATCCAT
Source organism: Bimastos eiseni (assembly GCA_959347315.1). NCBI lineage: Eukaryota > Metazoa > Annelida > Clitellata > Crassiclitellata > Lumbricidae > Bimastos > Bimastos eiseni. The sequence goes on along the minus strand of OY365806.1, from coordinate 50,607,695 downwards.
CCACTCATAGTCTATGGTCATTTATAGCAAAGCTTGACAAGAGATGCTAGCAAACCAGAAGAAGTCTTGATGTCAGAGGTTGATGATTCAATTCCCTGCCATAGAAGAAGTCATTAAAATGTTTGGCATTGCCAGCACACCATGTGAAGAACTCCTCTGGTTTATGCTTGACGGAAAGTAAGGCAGAAACAAAGCATGCTAACCTTTCACAAAGGGGAACTTAAAAAACTCGTCTATGTCTTTACCTAATTGTAGTTATTATTAAATGGCCCATTTATACAGTTTTCTGCAAGTAAGCCTTACGTGCCACAAGAGTGATGCAGTATATTGTACCAAAATATTCCAATGTGAAGTTACCTCCTTCAAATGGTAAATTTCAGACCATGTTAAGTAACCATACTAAGGGCAATGTTATGGCTGACAGATCCTTACACAGCTATTCATCCTGTGAACAAGTGAAAATTATTTTTGACAAGCAACTTGTGCATGGACGTGAGTGGACGTGTGACCGAAAGAAACACAGTTCACCATTGATGAAATTTTTTGAATGAAATGTGATAATATATATATATATACATACACAACGTATAATCCATTTCTCCCATCATCTGAAGTTAAGAAATTTGTTTGTACACATAATTGTATGTAATACAAAACTGATATGATATAAATAATATGAAAACCCATGGGGGTTATTCAGTGCACAGTAGGGGAATTGCCGTGGGATTCGCATTGATTCAATTGCTTGTGAATTTGTACACTCACGTCATCAAGCGGGCACAACTTCAAAATTTGAATGCTTTTGGATGTCCTACTCTTTATTTCTGGATTAGGACCTGATAATGGCTGACCTCAGTCTTAGATTCACTCTTAGATTCACACCTGGATCTTGCTACATTTTGTATTTGGGTTAATTATACATTGCTGTCAACACCAAGAAAAACAAACACCAAGCAGCAGGTCCCAGAATACAATAGTCAGGCTTGTGAACAACAGTGTGACCACAAGTTTAGCCTGAAAAGTCCAGCACTCCTCAAAGTCTAATCTGATAACATTAAAAGCAAAATACAAGACTGTCTTATAATAAATATAGACACATTCAAAGCACCCACTTTTACCAAGCCATAAAATAGCTTCTAAAGCCTGTAAATGCTGTCATGATAAAATTTAGCAGTTCAATGTGCAAGGCAGGCTATTAGAAGCTCATGATGCCAAATAACACCCAAATCCATTGAAACTCATTAACATTAGAAAAGTCTAATGTAACAGAATGCATAGATGGTACTGTTTTGAAAAAATTTACACTCTGAAAAATGACCATCTAAACAGTTGCTCCTTAGCTACTTAAGTGTTTGGTTAACTTGACTTTATCCCTAACTGGAATAAAAATTTTAGTGATCAACGGCAGTTTCAAAATGTGCATCTGGCTCACCTATCAAACTGATATGTTTTCAATGAGTGTCTAGCTTCAAAATGAAAAGGATTTGATACAGAGAGCTCAGCCAATTTCCAGATTTCCCCATCGGTTGTAACACCACATGTAACGCTATCCTTGGGAACCACCTCACATAGTAACATGGCTGCATTATAAAGGTCACCTTCCCAGAATCAATTTAACTTGACACATGTTTCACACTTTTTAGCACAGGTACTAACTGAAAGCAATGATAGTGAAATTAAGACCATGTCTAACAGTCTACAGTTCTGATAAACCAAGAAAAGACCCAGTCCAAAGTTAAATAAAAGGGTCGTATCAGCCAAGCAACCAAAGTTAGAGTAGGTTAAAGTAAGGTAGGCTGCAGACTTGAGTTACATGGTTTCGTAAAATGAATTCAAGACACGTTATTTCTGCATGTGCGCGTACAGCGTAGAGGGAACATTGCACGTGTCCCCAGTCTTGACATACCAAAATTTGCATAATGCAGTGCACTATAATGAAGTTCCAGCATGGTTGGTAATTCAACTAGCAACTATGGGATGCAGATGAACAATGAATGATCAACATGTAAATTTTGGAAAAATAACCAGAAAATATTAAAATCAGTTTTTTGCAGTCTCGCAAATTTCACGCTCAACATACAATTAAATGTGCAATCTTGAAAACCTCTATTACCTGTATGCATGGTTGAACAGGACCTTTTGACTGAAGCGCAAGCACATTGTATGGGAAACAACAAATACAAAGTACACCCAAGACTAATAGCTATAGCAGGTTTCACAATCAAAATTAAGGAAGATAAAGGTAAAATAATTTGCCATTTATTACATTACACGTCTCTATGAAGAAGTCCTCAAGTGCTCAAACGACCTTTTGACTGAAGAGCAATCATTAAAACTGGAATCCAACAAAACTATTCACCAGCAGCAACAACAACACCTTTTAAGAACTTTTCAAAGAGATTATTGTGCTCCTGAAAGATTCTTAGAGCCTCTAATGCATAATAAAAATGCCACAGAAATTTATATGAAGTGCAAATAAATGTTCTGTCAATAAGATTCTGCAACATTCAACCACTGCAAAGTTTTTACCTCTTACTACAGAAACGCTTTGGCCAGAAAAGAATGAGTAATAACTTCAATACTGAGATTTTATGTCTAAAGCTACACAGCGGACGTGCACAGCGACCATGCTCATTCGTAAGGTCTCCGTGCGTGCAAATCCATCACGTCTTCGTTCTGACTAACCTCATGGCTGTGCATATGAGTTGGCTAAAAATGATGACCAATCCGGTGCAGGTTAATCATGTCAGGTCAACAGCGAATCATCACACAATCAGCTGCCTAAATGTCTTTGGTGGGCTGTCACGTTATGTTGCATCATCGTCCTCTGCCAGCCATGGGTGTCGTAGACACTGTTCGGCCGTTGCACGTCGATTGGGGTCAAACTCGAGCATCGGAAGTAGGAATTCAGTTATTTCGTAGGCTTCCCGTTCTTCCCACTGGTACTTTTCAACAAGGACCTCAAATAATCCCCATGGTTTCAGGTTGCTGATGTGCCGCAGCTCTCCTGTAAAAAAACACGAATTACCTAAGAACACCATAAGAAATAGGTAAAAGTAACAAGCCTTATGCATAAGGCTTGTTACTTTTACCTCCTCAGAAGCATAAAGGAAAGGTAAAACAATTATCGTTAACAAGTCTCTCTGGAGTTCAAAATTCCTAGGCAGCATAACTGCAAACGTAAAACTTGTTCAGACGTCTGCATGTAAAATATTCAAAAGTGAAGATGCTAATAACGTATATACTCGCGAATAAGTCACCGTCGCATATAAGTCGCCCCCCTATATTTTGAACTGGGAAAGTGAGAAATTACATTGATTCGTATATAAGTCGTGGCCGCATTTCGGCCTTCATTTGATACATGACATGTGTTTGAATTTCACACCAATGCGTTTGGTTGTTACGTCTGAATAAATCTTTTGATCCACCTAAAAAAAGTCCCTTGAATTATTGTTTGATAAATGAAGTAGTAATTTCTGTATATTAAAAAAGAATAATTTTATGTGGACTTTGTACGTTTTGCAGTTCGTCAATAAATTGGAGATGAGATAAATATTATTGTAAATAACAGGAAGACTGCATAGAGCATAAATGCATAGATTCAACATTTGCTGGCTGATATTCCGGGAAAATGTGTACGTTCGGTAGTGGCTTCTGCTCTACTACCATGTGACATTGGACACATGACATTTTAGTGTGGTCCAAGTAAAAGCCGTACCCCCAACTTTCACATTTTTAAAACCGTCCAAAATTATGCGACTTATTCGCGAGTATATACGGTATGTCTCTATAAACTCTTGAGAAGTGTGGTCCACAGTTCAAAGATCACTCACCTAAAACAGAAATATAGCCCTATCCTCTCAACACCATGATGCCTTTTCTAACCTTCCAACTTGTGTTTGCTCTTGGTTATCAATAAATAATGGATGGAGGGATGAGTAGGCATCAGAAGATGCAGCATTTTCGAGTAAATTATCTTTCAAAATACTAACCATTTTGCCTAACTTAACTGTATTCGATCAACAAAACCATGTGGCTATGGAGTCAGAAGACAGCAAAATACCACTAGACACACTATCAGCTTATGTTGAGCCTATTTAAGCCTCTTACAAACTGCCATATTTCAGTGCTTTTGAGAGATCTATAAAGTTTTGCATAGCCAAAATAATTTTCGTGCTTTTTAAAATTTTGCAAAATAGAAAATGATAATGTGGCCAGAAACATAAATTGTATTTTATTAAATCACAATCACTTTTGCTCATCACCATCCAGTATGCTACAATGTCTATGCAAGTTAAAAGAGATGTCATACGTTTAGTAGACCTGAATGACAAGAAGGAACCAAAACAATGGGCAATGAAATTCCAAAGTATCAGACCCCAGAATGCCCAACAACTCAACATTGTCACAGGTAGAGACTGCAACACTTAAATGATCAATGAGTAACGTCAATTGCTTGAATTGGAATTAAGAATGTTCCTTGGCAAAAATGGGTATGAAATACACAAAACAATGGTTGCTGATGTACTTCTATTAATTCAATTTAAACTCTATCAGTGACAGCAGTCTAGGAGATCTCATTCAAACTCGCATAAGACGCAAAGGTCAGTAACAAAGTTTAGAGCAGAAAACTAAACAATAATCCAGTGGCTGCATACAAGTCAGTTCTATGCACTTCAAACACAGGCCGCGATCTCGTTTAACATGTGGGGAGGACACCCAATGAGTGGGGTAGAAAATGTGGGGGGGGGCAAACGTATACCATGTCCCCTCTCTGTAAAAGGTGGGGGGATTTGTACTCCTCAACTCCCCCCACCGGATCGCCACCTCTGACTTCAAACTTAGTGACTGTCAGCTGCATACCATTCCGCATGCCTTCGCAGACAGTGCATATCATGAATATGTCATGTCTTCACTGAAAAGTGACGATCAATCGAATCCACTGACCTCGTTTGTTGAAGAACTCGCGCGAATACTTCCCAGAGAGTGCAATGTTTCGAGGAATTGGGCCAAGGAGTTCAATGATATGTGCCAAATGATCCTCATCTCTTGAGTAATCCTCGCCCGAATGTGGTTCGAATAAGTAATCACCAGTTGCCAACTCAAACGCCTATTGAATACAGAATGACCACCAAATCAAGAAAAAGAAAAACAATTACATGTCAAACTGGCGTCAAGCTGTAATGTTTTGGCACAAAATATTCAGCAAATGCATTGTTTCCTCAACTACAACAAGTTAGAATGGTTCGAAAATTAAGGTAGAATAAAAAAAATGTAGGGTGTAACCAAGAGTGAAACAATAAACACATAATGCATAATGGAGAGTGGAACAATGCAACATACCATACAGGCTGTGCTCCAGATATCTGCAGGAGTACCGTAACCAGCGCCAATCAGAACCTCCAGACATCTGTACTGACGAGTTTGAATATCCTCAGAAAAGTGATGATACTGTGATCACAAAATACACAACAACAGAGACATGCTAACACTTACGGACAGTCACAGTACAGATACAACAACCTACACAGGACAAACCAGTCATCAAACTAGAGTGTAATTTATGCTTACGAGAAGTGTCTTTGAGGGATTCTTACAAAGTTCTTTATAACGTCAGATACACACAAATACATAATTATAAATGTAAAAAAATTTAAATACATTATCCTTACTGTAGTTAAAATATCCTCTTTATAAATGCAGCATTACCATGGTCATTAAAACATTAATGCTATACATATATTCTTATCTACATGGGGGTCCGAAGTACAATAAATAAGACACCGGTGTGCAGACCAGATGATGGACCCCTTGCATGGCTGTCTAAAGTTAAACTTGACTCCTGCAATAATTCATCATCATCCATTCAAACTGTACTTATAATCATACTGCAGTTTGTCAGTTTGAAACTAAATGAGGATATTATTATTCTTATGTAATAAGGCATCAGTCGATGGTTGCTAATATGATTGTGCAAGTCAAGTTCCAAGGCGAGTCTGGTCAAAATCCAAGAACAGAATCCAAGAATCAAGTCTCACCTCTTCCAGAATAGTCTCACCTTTTCAAGAATTCCTACCCTACTCAAAGCGATCCTTATTCCTTAACCATAAAAGCATTCTCCCCTCAAAGAAACACGACTCAGCAGCCACCCTTTCTCCTCTTTCCTGGTGTCTCGGACAACCAGACTCGGACCCCCACTAGAATCCTTCTCAGCTTGTGAATAAGCTGCTGCCCTGTGCTTTAGAAATATATGGAAAGATCCTATGGAGGAAACAACTCCAAGAAAAGATAAGTTTTCAGTTGAGATCTGAAGACCTGAACAGAGTGTAGAGCAAACTTTAGCCTATTGAGTGTGGTCCTTTGTCCATAGAACAGACTGAGAAAGATAGAAGATCTGGCTGAGTGCAAAGAGGTCTTCTACAATATTGTTCATGCAGCATTAATAATATGATATAGAAGTAAATGTGCAACATAGCATAATTATTTAAAATAATGCCTCATCATGGTAAATGTAGTATTGTTGAAAATGATGCAAGATTAACTGTTAATAACTTGTAAATACAGCACAAGCACCACAGTTGTAATTGCGAAGGAGATATACACACACTTGTACAGAAATATCATTTCTTTCAACAATAATGTAAAAAAACTAGCTAATTATTAAATATTGCATGTAACAACAAATGTGACACAGGGGGTCAAAACTTGACTCACTTGACCTATTTATTCGGTCATATTCTACAATGCATCTGATTCCAAATACTTTTTACAGAATCAAAATAGCTCCTTTCTAACTTAAGTTATATACTTGCATGACTCTGTCATCAGTTTAATCATTACATATCATTGAAATTGAACTAAAAATTTGAGAACATTTGAGTGTCATCAAGTTCTTAGCAACCATTACTTGAATGCTCTGCAATCTTTTAGGCAAAAAGGGATATATTCTGCGTGAAATAGAGCATGCAGCATCAAAATCTGGTTACTATTTTGCAAATTATGTATGATATCTAGATTGTTCACACTGGATTTAACCTTTAAAAGCATGCACATAATTTAGCAATGCAAATCTTTACACCACATGCATTAAAAGTCATTTTTCTCCAACTAAATATTTGAATAAAACATTATTTATTTCAGATATTGAAAGTAGACATATTGTTTTTGTACAAATATGCCATAAAACAACTTTTTGTGTCTTGACCCATTTAAGCCACCATCTCAATAACTAGGAAGAAACGGATGTTGAGCCCTGGTCTCACAAAATTATCATCATATTCCTAGCGTAATCGAAAAATGCAGCTAAAAACTATGCAGAACTGCAGAAAAGATCATACAATTCAAAGTTCAGGTCAAGGTTCATACCGTCCAGCATGCGTTTCCGAGGTCAGCGATCTTGACCGGAATGTAGCAGACGTCTTTCACAGGGTCCAGTTTCTCCTTACATTGTTCTTCTGAAATCATGACACATAATTACTTATGTATTCACAATGACTAAACAAATTCATTTTGGTTTAAGAAATCCAGGTTGAGAGCAAATAATTTAAATAAGAAAATGAATTAAAGTAACTTTAATCAGCTGACCTGCTTCTGTTACCTATCTATCACTTAAACCAAACAATATTGCCCTGGATCAACGTGTGATGCTTTCACTCTAGTTCTGGGTGGCAATGGTTGTAATGCATTCTCGGTGACTAGTCACTGAACTAATCTTGTCATTTCAACAGCACTGATACACTGTGTTACAGGACAGTGTTGAGCTAAACAATTCCAGCCTGATATCCAATCCTGTCAAATAGGCCAGTCAAGGACATTGGGGTGAGTTTCAGTCAACATCTCTCTATTCTGCAGTGCTGGGGTTGACCAGGGAGTCACCTTTGAAGCTAAGCAGTAGTTAAGACATATTGGCTACACATCTCCAGACTGGACAAAACAGATTCACAATAGTCACATAAGAAATACATTCATCTGTGTAGCTTATAACATTAACACACCAAACTCACCTGTTCCATTTTTCAGATTTGGCCTGTTGTCACCGCTTTCGCTCATGAGTGACCAGTTATCGCAGTTGTCCTGTGAAGGCGTCAGAGCGGCAAGTGAAGACGCCGACAACGGGCTCGTCAGGTCATCAGGACTGCTTAGCAGGTTACACTCGTTGAATTCTTTCTCAAGCGAAAGGTGTTCCCGTGCATTCTTATCATGTTCATTGGCGTTCTCTTCCTCTTCTCTTCCGCATCCCTCGCCATTGCATGTTGGCTTGGAATCACTCGAGTCCTTTGCAATCGTCATCTGCGACTCATCAATAAGACAGGTGTTTGATTCCACTGCCATTCCCTTGTCGGTCTTGCCAGAGCCATTATCTTCAACTGAGGAGATGGCCACCACAATGCTGTCCTCTGTCAGTACAAAAGTCAATAAGAGGCTTAAAAATCTGACCTATTTTAACCCAAGCATAGAAGGTTGTTAATGTAAAAACTTACATATCCATAATCCAACTTAATCCATTCGGCAAGCAAAGCTACTAATGGATTTAAATAAAATCTAATAAATGCAGAGAAGGTCTATTACAACAATAAAGATACCTGAACACTACATGTTGAACCAAACAGAATCATAGAAGGAAGACAGTCATTCCATATTTAAAGAGTTACATAATTTTGCTTAATCCAAGCGGTACTTTTATTTTAAAAAATCTGATTGCCATTGCAAAAATTGTCTTACATTTAACAAAGTACTACACTTTAATCAATCTGCTCCATATGCATCCCTCTTACAAATACATACAGCACTAATTCAGATATTAGTGACTCTTGTTGTGCTCTGCACCTGAGCAATGTTGGATGCTCTATAGTTCCCGGTTGTTGGTCTGAAGCCACTGAATTCGCTGCCTGGTTCTCCTCATTTTGTCAATTCTTTAATTTAATTCAAAACTGAAGACTAAGCAACTTTCACTTGCAAACCATACTCACCACATCAGCTTCTAGTTTCACTCATCTATTGCATTTCAACCCAAACTCTTCAAGATTTTTCATTGTGATTTAACTCAAACAATCATTGACCAATGTCATGATCATTATGATCAATCATAGTGCTACAGAAGTCATCAGATTCTATATAAGATCTAGATCATTAGCAACAAAACGTTCATTGAATGTTCATAGTGACAGAAAAATGACATCAGTTGATGTATACCAAAATTAGCTACAGATTAATCTGGCCGATTATAGCGATATCGGAGATATTGGATATTGGCAAGATAATCAATGCTGCTATTAAAAATTTTTTTTTCTTTTCATTTTATAATATTATTTTTAGTCTTTAAGAGCAAAATGACGACAGCAACCTCATTGGGTCTGTGAAGGACAGCATTCCGTTCGCTCCCATAGCGTGGGGAACTTGGGCTTCTACTTCAGACCACTCAGGAACCATTGTGCTACACTGCTAATACCGTGGGAAAGTGTCTACAGCTGTAGCCTGTTGTGCAGAGTGAGTCATAATGCTTGCTCAATTACCTTGGGCACAATCATGTCATTTTAGGCCAAATTGGCAGGTCGTAAAAGTGGCCTGTGCAAGGAGGGAATGGCATCATTGGCATGTTAGAAGGTGTCTAGTTACATAGATTATCGTTTCTCTCCTCCCTCATGTAAGGTCGACAGCGGGCGGTTTGCCTGATCTGTATTGGCTGCCTAGGTACATGTATAGGTCTTCTACGGAGCAAGTGTTGTGCCTGTATCACAACAATAGGCAGTAGCAGCAGGTCTATCTTTTAGAATCTTGAATAATCGGCAATAATCGGTATCGGCAAAATCGGCAAAAAGCGATATCGGTACAGCTCTACTACAGACTTCATTTGAAATTCTTGAAAGTGAAATTCTTGAAATTTGATATCGCCCTGCTTCCAACATTTTTTTGCTCAGAAGCGCACAGGCCTCGACGGCGCAATTGCAGTTGTACTGCAGAGCAATCGTGTGCAAAGAACTTGCTCAAGGTCTCTACACAGTGGCTGATCGAACCCGCTCACTCAGCTCACACTGAGTGTTACGGGCCGATCGCTCTAACCGATCAGCCACCGTGCCACACGCATTTTGAGCAGACAACAGATATGATGGCTCACACAAACAGCTCTCTACAGAGATTTTACAGTTAATTCAAAAAGTGCAAAGGACATGTGCTGAACAGGTTACCATGATATTCTCATGATTAACCAGGTTCATACTCAAGCAACCTCTACAAAATATCTAAACGAATGACTAGACTGAATTTATAATAAATGATCACATCACCTGTGCTCAATCAGACCGTGTTTACAATTTACAAAACCCCATAAATCAAAGTTGTTTACCTTGGCAACCATTGTTAACGACACTTTTGGTTGTAATTGACTCCTCTGTAGGTGGCAGCCCAGAGGCTTCTGGAATCTCCAGCTGAGACTTCGTTTTATCCTCACTGTTCCCAACAGTCATTTCTGTATCACAGGGCGACAAGTGCTGCAAGAACCACAAAATATGTCATGTAAAGCGTCCAGATGTCCACATCAAAGAATGGTGCTATATAAATCTTCTGATTTATATAGCAATCTTGAGTACATTACAACCTTGAAAAAAAAAATTAAACTACTTATACTTCTTCTAAGAAGATTAGTCCCTGAGATGTGCAGCCACTATTATTATGAAGTGTTAATGACTTCATTTTCTTAGCCTTAGCACTTGAAAGCAGATGGCCAGTTCTTCCATTCAGCTATCAATTCAGATCTTCCCACCTACAGTGAACACAGTGCAGCCAACTTCACTCAAGGAACAGAAATTTAAAACATCATTCTGATTCAGCGCTGTATTCTGCAAAGCCCACTTGAATAAGGACTCATCAGTGTCACCTCCGACCCAAACCAGTGAAATCCCTGTCATACGATATGAACTTGAGGTGCTTGTGAAAACTGTGAAAGACACATGCAAAGGAGCTTGAGCAGCAGTCTCAAGAAAGGTGATTTAAGCTGGTGGGCCCAACATAAGCAAAGCTTCAATTCCCAAACAGGAACGATGCTGCCATCACTATCTAGTCAATCCTTGCTCAAGTTAACCTTATTCCCAACCATACATTTTCTATCTCTTCAAGACTCAAGTTTTCATACTGATGGCCTGCATCTTGGACACACAAGCCAGTGCGTTAGATGGTTGACATATTCAGAACAATTGGGCTGAAGCCATCAAGTTCATCGATGAACCATGGCTCCAATACTGGAAATAAACTTGATGAAATAGATCATACATAAAGATCCAAAGAAGCATCCAAAGTCTAGAGAACACCGAATTACAGACGTGTCCAACCAAGTTATCCAAGACAATGACCACTGAAATTGATTGTCCAACTATCCTATCCAGCTAGGTGCAAAACCACTTCAATGGCTGGATCACAATTCCATAGGAGGTGCTAAGTCTATTCAAAAGCATGTTATGATCCAACAGTTCTGTACCCAATATCATGTTCAATCCAGAGGTCCAAGCACTGTAGCATGCTAAATGTTGATGGCACCACAGAGATATGAGATAATTGATGAATTGTCTCTATCAAATGGTCTCTTGATTCAGTTATACCTTTGAGAACAGATTGTAGGATTCTAAATGTTGCACAACTATTTATTACAGTAATTGTAACATGAAGCAATTCATTATGGGTAATAACTGTGATGTAATTTTGATCCAGTGGACAGAGTTCTGTACCGACCTCATCGCTGAGCTTGAGTTTATCCAATTCCTGTAGCTGAAGCAGCTGCTTGTCAAGCAGTTCCTGCTGCTTCTTTGCCTTCTTCTTCAGTTTCTTCTTCTTATTCTTGGAAAGCTTTCCGTCCAGCTTCTCTTTTGGAGCCGTACTGACTGCATTCATAAAACACAGAGACAGCGTCACTATATAAATTGCAGTAACTTAGCGCATTAAACAACCTTCTGTGAAAATAAAATTTACTGGAAACTACAAATAAACAGTTCTAATTAAAATAATTCAATTAAATTCTTCGACACATTCAGGCAATTTATAAATAAACAGAAAACATTAACTTTATTGTTTGAAATTCAGTCAACAGGATGAATAATACACAGAACTAGAATGTCCTTAATTCACGTCATGTAACAAGTTGGAGTCCTATGCATTGCAGCACGGTCAGGAAGTATCATGTCTTGTTTATAATATAACAAATGCCTTGAAGTAAAGCTGTACCGTTTTTGCCAATTATGCCGATACCGAGTATAGCTGATTATTGAAATTACGATACCGATTACAAAAGCCGATACTGAATATTTAAAATATGCCATGTCTTCCTCAGACACTTACGAAATGTCACTTTGGTCTATAATAACGTGCTAGCGGTGGCCGGTTAGCAGCCAGCATAGACAACATAGTTGCCCAGGGTAATTAAGCAGGTACTGTGACTAACTCTGCACAACAGCTTATGGCCTTCAGACATTATCCCACAGTTTATAGGAGCTTAACACCTACTGGGGTGGTCAGAAGTAGCTACACGCTAAGGGAACGGATTATGCTTGACACGCTAATGGGGTTAAATACTGAAAATAATATTCTAAAATAAAAAATTTAATTTTTAATATCGGCGCTATATATCATTACCGATACCCGATATCACCTATATCTCTGATAATCAGCCCGATTATGAGTATGGCGTCAAAGTGAAGACACACATACAACAAAAACCCAACGAATAATTATGGACCCAAGGACCAATAATACACTGATTTGAGCTGTGTGTTAAAAATGTTCATTTACAATTACAAACCGTTGTTCTGGGGTGATGGACGAATGATGGACAGATGAAGCACAATGTGTCTGTTGGACAACACCTTGGTTATAATGATAGGCATATAACAACCCATTGGCTTTCAGGCTAAAATTTGAACTTTCTTAGTTTCATTATTGACCTTCTCTTAATTTCATAGCATTATTATGGATAATTCTATTGTGATCTATTCAATTTTCCATGTTAACATTCTACATAATTTATTTTTTTAATTTATCTATTTATTTATTACCGAAATTTGATACCGCCCTTCTTCCAACATTTTTGCTCAGAAGTGCACACACATGCCTCGACGGCGCAATTGCAGTTGTACTGCAGAGCAATCGTGCGCAAAGGACTTGCTGAAGGTCCCTACACAGTGACTCCCGGACGAGGGTCGAACCCGCTCGCTCAGCGCACACTGAACATGATGGGCTGACCGCTCTAACTGATTGGCCACGGTGCCACTGTGAAACCCTAACACAATCCATGCTTCACTTCCTCTGTGGCCTCCCAGACCTGCATTTGCAAGAGATAACTTGGAATAGAAAAAGATAACAGACACCTAATAAATAACTCATACAATGGTGACCTGCACAGCTAGAAGAGCAAGAAATCTGAGCAATATGTTCGATAGAAATGCAATTTATGAGCAATCTATATGAAGATGAAATGAAGCACAAGAAATGCATAATTAAAGAACTGTCTCCAGTAGCATCTTCTGTGAAAATTAAAGGAGAATGTAATGATTCCATTATATAGAGGGAGCCACAAAGAACACTATGTTATAGCAAAGTCTGTAAGTAGGTTCCCAAAGGTCTGGACAACTTCCTGAAAGGTGACAATTGGGTCATGAATGCACGTACTGCAAACCCAGCCAAAAAAGCATAATGGAATATCTAAACAGATTGCTGCAAATTAAACACTGACTCATGGACTTCATAATAGCCATTGCCATGGGGTGGGAGACACTAGGTTACAGAAGAAAGCCAAACAATCAGCAAAGCATATAGATCTTCAACCACTAAAAGTCAAGAGGAATTATTGTGCAGTCCTACGCATTGCATTGGTCGGCTGACAGACGTCGTGTGTGGGACGATTGCACCACTAACTTTGAATAATGTCTAAGCACATAAAAAAATTACTCATGTACTTCCCTTTGGCAACTGTTATGTATCCTGCTCTAACATTACTCGTTAATGACTTGACTTTTACGATCAGATTCCAATAATTGAACAAGAAGAAGTTCAGCATTGCAACCACTGTTATATTATGCATATTACTCAGTCATGTATATTTTGTGTTTATTACTTATTGTTAGTCATATCAATTTTATTATAGATAACTTCTAACAACAAACTAGAACCTAACTCTTACCAATTCTGAGTCTGCAGTGAGCAGCAATTATAATGAATTTAAGTTAAAATCTGGAGTGGTAAAGGTTAACTTCCAACTACTAACTAGAACAAGTGAATGACCAGCTGACCATTTCATAATACAATGAACAGAAACATGATAAAGCATTTTTGGCCAATGAGAGTGACAGCTAATAAGAAAGCAAATAACTAATAAGAAAGCAAATAACTAATAAGAAAGCAAATAACTAATAAGAAAGCAAATAACTAATAAGAAAGCAAATAACTAATAAGAAAGCAAATAACTAATAGCAACTAAATAATCTTCAACGTTTATGCCTGTAAACTGTCTTCCAGTCTCTGGTGTTTCGTGGACCTTGACTGTCAAAGGCATGGCAATGCCAGATTCAGTTTTACTTAGAAGAGTTCATCGACTGATGCCTTGTGCATACCAATGCAACAGGAAATAAGATAAGATGAGGTCGTCATCGTACCTGCTGATCCGGGCAACTGTTTGAGTCCCAGCTTCTGCCACTCGACTGCCTCGGACGCCATTTTGCGGATGTAGTCGTCCGTTACACACATTAGAATGTTCTCTGGTTTGATGTCGGTATGAATGATCTTACACTTTGCGTGCAGGTAATGCAGGCCCTGCAGCGTCTGCAACAGACAACATCAAATGCATCTACCACTCTACTCATGTAGAACACCGATGACACCTATTGCCCATTGTATGATGTCACACAAGATAGAGGCATATCTGATCTAAATAATAAATTGGAAATTTCCATTTTGGCCCCATGAAGGGCGCATGAACAGAACGCTCTGGCAACAAGAAAACTTTACAAAACATTCTTACACAATTTGGTTTAGTGAACGTGTATAATATCAGCACACAATTTATCTTATATTTTTTATAGTTGAACATTCTGTTTCAAATTGCACAATTCTCTTACATTAAATATAATAACAACTGCCATTTGCATTCACATCTGAAGGCTGTGCTAATTTAAATATGCAAATTGGGTGCATTAGTTATATTACACTGCCTTACTCAGAGATGGAATGCTCGTGACTGGGGCGAATTTCAGAGACAAAGCAATGCACCCACTGAGTTTAAAAGTCAGTCCCAGGTGATGCACGGCTATAAAGCCAGAATACATATACATATCTAGAGGCTTAATAGATATAATCTTTTTAAGTACCACACAAAAGCATTCCCACGTCATACCAACCTAAATGGTGTCAAACTTCATAAACAACATAAACTTCATCAGTACAAACTAGGGCATAACCTCGGCAAATATACACCTGCAACTAGCTAAAAATAACTTTCTGATAAAATAATTTCTTAGATAAATAATATTTTTTCATAAAATAAATTTAGGACTAACGAAGTTACTTATAAGTTAGTGATTAATTAAACAAGAACTTAACATTCCATTGAATTTTCTTTAAAATAATGATGTCAATTTAAATATTTAATGTATTTTGGGCACATTCCCCAGGTGGCAAATGTATAAGTAATTTTCCCGCTTGAATTGGCTCCACCCACTTTCCGGTAAACATTAGAGCAAAGATGTCGTTGAGAACTTCATATTTCAAATTTTATAACAAGTTTTACACTTTTTTCACAAATAGTGTTATTAAATAATAAATATATTGCTATAGCCTAGAGTGCGACAATATGTTATATGAAGGATATTGCTATAGAATTTGCATCGACTAGGCATATAGATAGTTCTCCGTAGCTGTGCACGTGGTAGGTTAACTACGCTGTGCCTACTGATGGTACTCGCTGCCGCTTGGCAGATTTGCCGCTACTATTCGCACTGTACCCGGATCCATCAAATAGTTGATCCAAATACTAGGATTCGGTACTCGGTGGAAATTGTCTACTCGATTATGCCCTAGTACAAACACATATACACCCAAACGTACACAACCCAATCAACAGATTTAATATCCAAAGTTGATTAAATGTGTTACAAAAATATCCACATGTTTCAATGATTTCAAGTATCAGCAATTCAAATCACTGTCATTTCTGTGAATCGAATGAAGGCAGAAACAACTAGACACACACAGAGTGTCAGTAAATTCCAAATAAAAATATAAGATAATTGCAAGTTGCAATGTAAAAATTCCATACTCAGATGTAAATTACGTCATTTCATCTGCCATCATAATGCCAAGGACCTTGCGAACAATGACTTTCGACCAACCAGAGTATGGAAAAAACCCATTGGACAAACATGGACACAAGCAGTGAACTTTGGACTGCACACTATGGCCTGGAGGCCAGCCCAGAACAAGGATGGCTGGCTGAACATTATGGAAAAGGCAATGCTCCAGAAGGGTACAAACTTCAGATGATGATGATCATCAGAACAGTCTTAGAGCATACTTTTTAGCTGCATGGAATGTTACTTTCTCACCTCAGTCAAGTACAAGAGTTTCACTGTCACAGAGCCAACAAAGATATCAATAAGATTTTCATTCTCTTTCCACAAGATTTTCATTGGAGCAAAACTCTCCAAGTCATTTCCCCATTTGCTCAGCAATGTTGCAGAAATTATTTAAGGCTGTAGGTGCAATATGCCTATACACAACCTATACACAAATGCAATGTAAGAGAAGGAAGAAGGTTCCAACACCAACTACTGCATACAGTAGTTGAAACTGTCTAGATAAGGTTCAAGAAGCAAGATCTAGGGCTCATAATTATCATCCAGCCATGTAGTCTATTTTGCTAAGTAGTCTATTTTGCTAAGGGAAAGTATCAGAGAAACATAAATCACATACAACTCACCATTTCTCACAGAAACTTATCTAGACTTAGACCCATTTATCTGCTTCACTAAAATCTTAATTTTACAGCAGAAAATGCTTCTAAATGTTCAAAGAAGGTCCACACACTACATCATAAGCCACATGCAAATATTTTTTATTTTGCTAAGTCATGAAAGGCAGTATTGACCTACAGTTATATGTGTGATTGTATGGTATAGTAAGGGAAGATTAAGGCCATATCAGTGTTGTTCCATTTATGACGATTTAACACTCATGTAGTTTTGCATGTAGTTTAGATGTACTTTCCCTCAAAGACTTAACATTAATGAGCCTGGATGTAAAGCATAGATACAGATACAATACAATGGGCCTACCTGACGAATGATTGACTTGACATTCTGTATTGGTATTCCATGGTAATTTGATCGAATTATTAACTTGAGTAGATTGTGACCTAGGACTTCAAATACCATGCAAACGTCTGCACACATGTTCAGGATAACAACTTCCTACTTTCATTATGATATGACAAAAAGTTCAAATGTCAGTAAGACAAACACCAATCAAAAAAATTTCATAAACTTATTTTAAGTTCCTTTCATGGATTGTTTAAAAAATCTCATGGGGCATTTGTAATAAAACAGCAAAATACAAACCAATTGCAAAATAACAAACTTAATTGAAGTTCCTTTTACAGATTATTAAAAAACCTCAGTTGAAACAGCAGAAAACAAACCATTCAAGCAGAGGTGTCTTCCTTGTCTCTTTTGCCCATACATCTATTAGACCCAACCGCGCCTTCTAAGTCGCTGGCCACTGAGACTGGAATGGACTTCCCTTAGCACCATGTATACTACACTCTCATACGTTCCATGCTAACATCAAAACAGTGCAGTTAAGCCGCGCAGGGGCAGCAGCAGCACCTCTGAGTAGTTTGTAGCCTTAAAACTATGTCATGTAAATTTCTGCAATGAATAAATATGTCGAGCTCTTTAACAGATATCTTACAGCTAATGATTTCAAATTTGGGAACCAGCCAATCATGAGACAGTTTAAAGAGTGTGTTCTACAAAGTGTTGCATGAGTGACCAGACATATCTTTAACTCATGTGTGGAAAAAACTTAAAATGCTGAAAACTTTGCTATTGGGTCACATGAAAGCAATCAAATGATAATTGTTAAAACAAAATATATAAATTTAATAGTCCAATTAAGGTAGGGCATCTTACCAGTATTTATGAGAGGTCAATGGTCATGTTTTCCAAATATACATGTATGTGCATGACCAAATGAACATATCCCATGAAACAAATAGAAAGTCTTTCTATATATATATATATATATATATATGTATATATAAAAATATTGTTCTAAATGATCTTATCATGCATTTGTAACACACATCGCTTGAAGGATACGAGTTCCGTTAACTCCCGATATTTTGAAATCATCCAACAGTTGAACTGTCTTTTCTCGGAAAGGATCCAGCTCATCTGTATTTCTCACCTGTGAAGGACCAATAATGCATTTAAAGATCAATGAAAAGCCTTCCACCAAGACTCTGCTAGTACTTTCGTTATATTTAACGTAACAGATTATGTTATCAGACTGAACTTTTTGTCCCTTAAAACTTTACAAAATAGCGCCTGACAAAATAGCACCTGGCATAAGGGCGCTGAACAATTAGTACCAATTATCTATGCATACTGAATTTATAGCAGAGCTGAGTACAAATATTACCTTGGAATATTTCTCAGCAAGGTGATTTGAACATCATCACATCAATTTGTACAGAAGATTGAAACAAACAACACAACCTTGGATAGCTGTACAATGTGTACATAAAAAATAGATGGCACATCAAACTAAATAGCCTCATTTTACTCAACAACGGATTTTGGCCTACACACCCTCTTCACTTAGTAGCAATGATGCCTAGAGCAATATGTACAGAGGTATTACAACAATTATTAGATCAGAAGAGGTCATGTTGAAAGTTGATTCAAATTTGGCATTTATGCTTCATATTGTACTAGAATATGCACTATATAACTATATAATGAAGTACATCGTATTTGGATTCTTCTGTGTGCATTACAGCATATAATACTTACTGCACTCAGCAGTTTGATCTCATCGATGGCCGTTTCCGTGTAGTGCTGTGCGCTCTTCACGATCTTTAGCGCAACAAACCTTCTGTGTCTGTCAAATAAACAGAAACGGTTCAATTGCACGCAAACTTAGACTCAAGGTAGTTGCCAGTCTTGTGCGATATTTAGAGTTTGTAGTGGGTCAAATGCTGCAACGCACTAGTCCCACATCTGTTTTGAAAACGAAAAGTGAATTTTTTATTTTCCAAATGCCACTGAATCTAACTAATAACACAAATGTTGTAACTAGTAGTAATTACTAGTTACAACTCCTTACAACTTCTTAGTTACCTTACCTAAGGTAAGTTAAAACCAGTGCCATATAAGCATCCCAGAAGATAAACTTTTGTAGGCATTCATCCACAGATTAGCTGAACTGACAAATTGGAAACATCCAGAGAATCTTTTCCCACTTACTTAGGTCCTACTTTCTTCAATCTTTGAGATAGACACACTACCATGTCTTTCGGAGATTGCTAAAAGGTGCTTTATAACTATCCCAAAAACACAAATGTGACACCAGGGCTCAAAACCCGTTGCTTCCTAGTTATTGTGCTAAAGGCTGAAATACATGAGACGAGTGAAAAACACAGAAAATTGTTTGACGGTGTATTTTTAAAAAACATTATGTCTACATTCAATATCTGAAATTAAAAATGTTGAATTAAAATATTTAATTGAAAAAAATGACTCTTAATCCATGTGGTCTCAAGATTTGCAGATGTGGAGAGTAGGTTTGCAAGTAAAAGTTGATTAGTCTTCAGTTTTGAATGAAATTAAAGAATTGACAAAATGAGGAGAATCAGGCAGCAAATTCAGTGGCTTCAGACCAACAACCGGGAACTATATAGCATCCAAAATTGCTCAGGTGCAGAGCACAACAAGAGTCACGACTTCACTGAATTAATGCCGTATGTATTTGTATGAAGGATGCATATGGAGCAGATTGATTAAAATGTAATACTTTGTTAACTGTTAAATTGCAGCAATGGCTAAACATGCACATTTTCAAAGATTAAATCTGGTTTAAAAACCGAGATTTCAAATGCCGACCTGCCATGATTTGCAAAGTAGTAACTAGATTCTGATGCCATGTGCTTTATTTCATGCAGAATATATATACCTTTATTGTCTAGCAAAATTACAGAGCAATCAAGCAATGACTGCTAACAGCTTTCATGACACAAATATTCTGAAACTCTGACTTCGATTCTCTCAATTGTTATGATTATACAAATGAAAGTGTCAAATGAGTACAACTTTAGTTATAAAAAGCTGTTTCGATTCTGTAAAAAGTATTTGGAAGCAGATGCACTGCAGAATATGACTGAATAAAAAGGTCAAAGTCAACAAATGCGACAAATGAGGGGTTCTGACCCTCTGTGTCACATATAAATAAAGGTTACTCAAAATTTTAACACTTACTCTAAGTCCCAGCACAGCCAGACAGTAGAGAAGTGTCCCCAACCCAACTTGCGAATGATGTGGTATTTGCCATTAAACAAGTCGCCAATTTTCACTGGATGGTAACCGCCTGGAAAGAAGTAAACCAAGATCAAACACATAATCTTTAAAATCCAATGATATTTTGTTAATGCTGAAAAAATTCAAATGCAGCAAATTCTGAAACGAATGAAGATAATAATTACCTGCCACAAAACATTCAAAATATTTTATATACAATGTCAGAAATAGACTGCCATGTGGAACAGGGTCTAAGTACTGTGTGGCATTCAGTCAGATAGTGGTCAAGTCAGTGACATGGTGGTCTATTCAATGCGGGTGCTTGAACAAAGTTCACAACCGAGGTACAAGAAGATCAAGTCAGCCAGAAGAGCGAAGAGGACGTGAAGAACGAGCAGGGTGGTTACAAGGTGCTAAACTCTGCTTTAGCAACCAAGAGCAAGACCCAATATTTGATTTGAGACAAACCTGGAGCCAGTGTAGATCTTTGACCATCTAAGTGGAAATCTTAGAGTGTCAAGGAAGACGAGCAATCAGCAACCATTTAAGACAGACTGCACAGGGGACAGTCAAGCCTCAGGAAGCCCAATTAGTAACGAATTACAATTTATCGATGCGAGTGCAAACAGAGGCATGCACCATGGTTATAAACACGGAAGAAGATACTGATCTCCTAACAGCTCTAAGACGTCTCAGTTGGCAGTAATAGGAACGGGTCAGCAGCAATAAGTGTTCCCAAACGTTAAGGCACTATCATGTTAGTGCGACACCCGGATCACAGATACTGGTAAAAAAGTTCAGTTTCGGAATATGTAATGTAATTTAGGGCATAACCGAGTAGACAATTTCCACTGAGTACTGAATCCAAGTATATGGATGCACTATTTGCCGAATCCGGGTATGAATCGAATAATAATAGTGGTAACTCTGGCCCGACGAGTAGCATCTGCATGCGAAGCTTATAATTTTCGACTCTTGTCACTTTGGCTGTTTGCGTAATGAAAAATAAATATTTGTGCCTGTAATAACTACTAATACAGCTTTAAATTTTCGTTTTTATATTGTCAAATGTTTATAGAAAATCATTGAATTAGAATTTTTCTATTATTAACTATTTGTGTGCGTGTGATATTTGCCAAGGCGAATACTTCCGAATAGTCCCTAAAATTGGGATATTTGATCAAGGCGAATTCCGATTTTGCCCTAATGTAATTGCATAATGTGACGCGGAGATCACGGACATTGGAAGAAAAGCAAAGTAAAGTTTGGAATACTGAGGCAATCAATTGATGATCAAGTTCTATCAGCTATTGCTTGGTTCAGTTTCATGAGTCTTGTAAGGTATTTAGGCTAAGTATGTTTGCCATCATCCAAAGACGGAGATTTTGTGATAGCAAGCAAATAATTTCTACTAGGTGGAACTGCTCAGAAGGTGTGGAAATGGAATGCAGTTGTGTTCAAGGTCTTCGTCTGAGGTTACGACTTCTACAGCAGGAGGAGGAGGAAAGGTAGAACGGAGAATATTGAAGTAATTGTGCATAACGGATCGGTATAGACCATCTTCTGCCTTGTGCACCCTCTGAAATGCACCTCCTGAGTCTCCAAGTAGTATCCCAAGCAGAGCATTCGACAGTGAAAACCACTCCAAACGGCAGGCAGTAACCAGCAGTGGCAAAACCCCCCACCGCCTGTGCTATGTAAAAGAGTTTTGCCAACCTGTAGTCTCCGCAACCATGTATGTGACGGGAACATCATGGCCCCAAGCAGGGATCCCACACACGCTACTCAATATCAGCAACATGGGAATAAGCCTGTAGATAATCCAAGATAGTGATCCCAGAATGCCGAGACCACACTGTTGGCTGCGGGGCTCACTTGCGCCAGACGACCACCAGCACCCTGGGTTTTGACTTGCTAAGACAAAGGTCATTGTCTCTATCCTCAATCGGACTCTATCCATCAATATGGATCTACAATAGTATGCCTCATTGAGGAGCCTATTAACTAGATATCATCTGCATACTTTCCCATCCTATTGGTTGGGCGAACAGAGTGGAGGGTAAGCACACTGCACAGACCTATTTCAGATTCCGGTTTACTGATCAAGCACACATAACAACTGATAAATGAAAAAAACACAAATATTGCCATCAGATCACATTTCCAAAACAAAGTAAGCACCTGAAACAACAGCCTCGAACAAACCACTTCAAAGGACGTGAAATCAATTCAAAGAAGCAATTAACCTGTGAAACTGACCTTTGCAGTAATCCTTTGGATCTTCCTGTTCATCATTGTCTGATCCAAGGATTTCCTCCTCATCGTCGTCTGATTTGCTTCCGTTTGATTCGGGTTTTTGACATGATTCAGCCTCCATCTTGTTTCTGCAGGAATTGACAACATACAAAAAATTCCCTTGAAATAATTCTTCTTCGTCATAATAATAATAATACTGAATGATGCCTTATGCAATACAAAACATCATAGAAGTTTCCAGACAAGATTAGATCAGCGATTATATGCATGAATTATTTAGCTATTTTCTAAGTATAAAGCTATGCATTATTTATTTGTGATTAATCTATTTGGGTATTTATATAAGATCTCTCAAAAGTACAGAACTGACTATATCTGAATGTGCATGAGTAAACTACAATAGTCAGAAAAATCATTGAGTGCAAGATTAAATCAGAAGGCCATTATGTGTGACCAATAGGTCTGACTTAATTCTGTGCAAAACTGTGCACAGAAATTGCACATCATATATATATATATATATATATATAAAATATAATATATATATTATATATATATGCTAAGGCTGTGCCAAATAGATTTACACTATTCAGCCGAATATGAATAATTTGACAAACTATTCGACCAAATACGAATAGAGTACAAATAGGTATATCGACAATATTAACTTAGCTATCCAACGCTATTGCTATTCCAATGCGATTTTAATATTATGTAAAATTAACTAAGTTCGACTAACAATTGACCTCAAGCTAAAGCCTCAAGTGCTGAACATTAACATTCAGTCACTATACACAAAGAATGAGACAGAGACTACTGACAGTGCAAAAAGGTCATATAAAGTTAAGTGAGCTGTAACCCTTGCCATCTCAAACTTCACATAGATTAGAGCTGTACCGATATCACTTTTTGCCGATACCGATTATTGTCGATTATTCATTTGCTGATACCCGATTATTTAATTGTGTTTCCCAAGATGTCTTGTTCCAAAAGATAGACCTACTGCTACTGCCTATTGTTGTGATACAAGCAAACACTTGCTCCGTAGGAGATGTATGCATGCAGTTGGCGACTAATCCTAGGCAGGCAATGCTGATTAGACACGCCGCCCGCCGTCGAACTGTGCCCAGGGTAATTAAAGGTCAAGGCACGGCCATCCTATTCACAGCCACCCATCAAGTCTCAGCCTCTCAGGTGACTGACATTTGTCGGGGAGATCTGATTGGCAGCTAGCATGTATTCATTAGACATGCCTCCACGATGTACATTCCTCGGTTTCTCTGTTGAATTGGTCAGCCATTCCTTGGCCCATAAGCAGGCACTATGACTCACTCTGCACAAGACCTATGTTGACACATTCCCACTGTCTATACTAGCATGCTGGGTGGTCTCACCACTGGCCTGAAGAAGCCATTGGCTCGATGACACGATATGCGAACGGAATGAAATGCCGTCCTTCACAGACCCAGTGATGTTGCTGTCGTCATTTTGCTTTTATAGACTGAAAATAATATTATTAAATAAAAAAATAATTTTCAATATCGGCGCCAATTATCTTGCAGATATCCGATATTGCAGATAACTCTATAATCGGCCCGATTAATCGGTATAGCTCTAACATAGATGCATAAAAATTCAATACTCTCAACCTTTGCAAGGTCTACATAAAACACAAGAAGTTTCCACCAAAATATTCAGCACTTCTTGTTCAATCCAATGCAACAAAATCATGTGTAGCCAAATTGCACAGCATTGAGAGGGTTAAATGGTACATACTTTAGCTGCACTTGTGTACTGACCAGTAACTCAAGCTCAGAAGCAAAGAGAAAGTAATTACTCTTACATTAGCTTTCACTTGTTTCTCTTTCGAAATGCACAACAGAAATCCAAGGATATTGTTGATGTACAGGGCAACCATTATCCATCTGCTGAATATGATGTCAATGTAACAAATTAAATAAATTCATACCCTCCAATCTTCTCATTTTTCATTCGATTTTTTGCTTTCGTTCGCTTCTTTTTCGCTTTAATTGCAAGAACTGTAAAACAGAATTTTAAAAATATACGATTGACTACCAGTGTCAATAAGATTGGACATCACTGCTCTAAATGACACCGAAAATGTATTTTGCTGCGTTCAACATGAAAAATGTGGCAATAGCAAAATACAATCACACAAAAAGCAAAAGCTACTTGCAATATCAAAACTCTATTACCAAAACCAAACAGAATTTATTTTGCCAAGATTAAACTGTAATATAATCCATTTGTTTAAATAGTGACAAGAACAGACATCAATCAATGGCACACAAACACAAAATATCAGTAAATCCAGTTTATTCAGAATTAGCATACTAGATTCTCATTATCACACAGCTTATCCCATACATACACACACATACCTACAATGTCATTCATTTATTCGTTCATTCATTACACATACATACTACGGCATAACCGGAAATCGCCTTGGACATTAGCCTCGGCCAAATATTGGATTATTATTACACCTGCAAATAGCCAAAAATAACATTTTTATAAAATATATTTTGGGGATAAAATAATATTTTTTCATCAAATAAATTTAGGATTATTAATTAAACAAGAGCTTAACATTCCATTGAATTTTCTTTAAAATAATTATATTAATTAATATATTTTAATTTCTCTTGGTTTTTTCCCCAGGTGGCAACCAAATCAGTAACTTTTTCCGCTTGAATTGGCTACACCCATTTTCCGCTTACATTTTATTACTTGGCTGTACTGCAGCACTGAACTCCATTTCATTGAGCCGGGTGTCAAAGTGAATGTGCCATACTATCGCGACAACTTGCTTGCCCAGAAGCTACTGCCAGACACACGCCGAATATCCCAGGACGAGTTTTTTGTCTTTCAATAGAAAGGCGCCTCGGCATATCGAGCACGCGACACCATCTCCTTCCTGGAGCGAGAGACACCCGACTTCATCCCACCAACACTGTGACCGCCGAATTCGCCACATCTTAACCCAGTCGACTATTGCATATGGAGTGTGCTGCAGGAGAAGGTTTACCGCTCCTAAATAGCCAACGTCAGCGGACTCAAAACGTGTCTGTCCGGCGAGTGGGTGCACTTTTACCAGTCGATCGTTGATGCTGCCCACGGCCAGTGGCGTCGCCTTCTAAGCGCTTGTGTTCTTGTATGTGGGGAACATTTCGAGCACCAATTCTAACACTTTTAAGCAGATTTGTCATAACAGTTAAACACTCTGTTAAATAAATCATATTTACTGCGTCCTAATTCAATCGTCAGATAGTTTGATGCAAGTAATAAAATGTAAGCACTACATGAAAACTGGTGCATCTGCGTTTAACAAGGTAGTGCGGTGATATGAGTCATGCAAGTCTTCTCTCAGCTAAGGCCAATCCCCTTCCTTTGTCTCTTTCTTATAAATGGGCACTTTCTTATATCAGGGCACTTTCTCCTTTGAAGTGGACTTATTTCCATCACATCTTCATTTGCTTTATGTTCTGACACAAGCTGTGATGGAAATAATTCCACTTCAAATTTTTTGTATAGATATATTAGAAAAAATTCGGCTGCAGAAGTAATTTTTTTGCGTGCTGCTTGTGGCGGAAGTTTCAACAGCAGAAGCACCATTCATTCAGTGTATAAGATATTCATTCATGTTGATTAACCAGACGATCTCTAAGCATAAAGTCACCTAGTAGTAGTTTCAGTTTAACGACACTGGGTGATAACAAAGAACATTAGATCAGCGTTGCCCTATTCCTTTATCAAGGATCAAGGCTTGGGAGTGTCGAGACTGTAAGGGAATGTCGCCGCAATTTAATTCCGTCTTTCATTTGTAACGACCAATCACAGTGTGCATACCATCTACCACCATAGAAGGGCAAACGGTATCAAATTGTTCATGTATGTTAAAACCTCTGATTCTAATAGTTCAACGAAAATGCTCTACATGTCGTGCAGCAGAAGTAAAATTATCGTTTATTCTGTGGCATCCATCAGGGATGGTATCCATTTGACAAAAAATTCTTGGAATATCCTTTAACCATGCAAACTCAGCCAAACAAGAGAGTACATCCGTACACTTATGGTGCTAAGAAAAGACGATAATGGAAGAACTGGTCACAAGTACTCACATGCAAAGCCTAAAAATCTAGTCGCTAGTATTTCACATCCATTGCCTCTACTCGGAGACATTTAGACGATAGAGTTGTATGGTCTCGAGACAGTGTCTCGGTCTCGAGACAGTTTTTTAGTGTCTCGGAGGCCTGCTGTTTCCATCTAGAGGTAGTGTCTCGGATTTTTAGAAACTATCTTGAAGTGAATGTCTTGTTCTGTCTCGAACAAGCTGTCTCAATAAGTTTCACGTTAACTGTCTTAAAATTTTGCGCTATAAACTGAAACCGGAATTTACGAGAAATGGTAATTCTGGTTAACGCGTGAATCACATGATACTGAAATCAACTCAATTGTCTCAAAGTGGAAAATTGTCTGAGAGAGAACCTGAAATTGTTAAGTTTGCGTTTACGCAATTTGAAGTTAGGCCTATTTACAAGCAATAGCTATTGGCTATTAGTTTGTCATTGATGTAAAACCCTAACCGAAATGATCAGAACAACTTCCAAGTTTCTCAGGGTGAGTAAGGATATGCGCAAATTTATAATTTCGTTGGGTATTTGGTATCAAATTTGCTTGTTTAAAATCGTCTAGAAGATTTCAGACGTGCTTTCTTTATAATATTCAGAAAATAGGCCGAAGTAGAACTATCGAAAAAGATAAAACTCGGCAATATAAAAACTGTTCTTGGGAATTGATACAATATACATTATAATTAAGTTTCAAATTGAAATTACAAATGAACCTTATTCCCAAAAACTGATACATTAGTATTTTACAGCTTTTTATATAGGATCACTTGTCTTTTACTGTCTCGAACTGTCTTGAACCTAGTGTCTTGGTCTCGGTACCTCACTGTCGCGGTCTCGTCTTGAATTTTAAGGTCTTGTATACAACACTGACGATAGAATTATTTTTACAATAATGTAAAACACAACATTAGCAGCTTCTATTGTATCCATACATAATCTTGGCAGATTTTCATCTACCCAGCATCCATTTAAAAGCATTATTGTTTTCCTCAATTTAGCTTCCATTTAAGCATTATTGTTTTCATCCATCCAGCTTCCATTTAAGCATTATTGTTTTCCGTATAGCGCCCTTTGTGTATATATAGTCTATGCTGTCGTTTCATGCCAGAATATGTACTGTGGAAAAAATACCCCCGAAAGCACAAATTAGCTTTATTCTTTTCATCCATCCAGCTTCCATTTAAGCATTACTGTTTTCATCAATCCAGCTTCAGCTTAGGCCTAAGCATGAATTCTTTCCATCGGTCCAGCTTCCATTTAAGGCATTATTCTTTTCCTCAATTCAGCTTCTGCTTAGGTCTAAGCATGAATAATTTTCATCCATCCAGCTTTCAGTTAAGCATTCTCTTTTCATCTATCCAGCTTAAATTTAAGTATTATTCTTTTCTTAAATCCAGCTTCTATTTAGGCAAATAATCAAAACATAACGACAGAGATAAATGACGGTAATAATAAAAACCGCTATCACTGAATTCTACCTAAGGGGACTGCTCTTCCTTATTTTTTATTTGAACTGTCTTAAATGAGCCACCTGCAAAATCCTAACAAAAGCTCGCCGAGTTTGAGCGCGAAAATTATGGATCTCGAAGTCTCACAGAAATATGACCATCAGCGTACTGACATTCAATCTGATTCAAGCTATTACCTCAGCCTGTAAACTATTATTTCTATGGTCAACCACGGGCAACTCATTGGTATGTCCCAAGTTTAGACCATAAACAGGGCAGCATTGGCGGTGAACTATCACCAATTAAATCAGTTTGGAATACGTCAAAAGTATACGACGCACGACGCTACCTTTTTTGTTACCTTGAGAACTCATTTTGGATGTATTCAGATGACGAAATGCTCGATTATAAAGTAATAAATATCCCGAAATAACGACTTGAAAAAACGAAGCGACTTCAAATTGGCGATGGCGAGCGATAACATGCGCGTATTGATGATACGACGACGCATTGGTATCGCCCTCACCATGATGTCGTCACTGTACCCTACCGGATCTTCTAACGGCATCTATTGGCTGACTAAATGTGCAACCACTACAGCAGCTGTAGTAGTAGTCTTATAGTTTATTATAATAAACTATAAGACTATTGGTCCTTGAATTGTATTTAAACCACTGCCGTGTACAATAATTATTGTACACGGCAGTGGTTTAAATACAATTCAAGGACCAATATGCAATATAATCATATCATAAGTAATTCTTCTAAATTTTCTCAGCGCCTATAAGAAGACAGCCTTGCCGGCACTATACCAAGACGCATATCATCATCGTTATGGATGCGTCGTTAAATAAACTTATATCAGTCAGTCAGCACTATACCAAGTCAAATCCGCAATAACCACTGTGGCAATAGCCAAGCTTCTCGATATAAAAGTTCGTTCCGGTGCCAGGTCAAATTCGTGACGGTCAAGACGTGACAGGGCGGGGCTACGGTAGTAGTGGGTGATGATGGTAGTCATGTGGTGGCACAGAAGTAGAATCTGGAGATTAGAGGTATTGGTGTTACCCGACCATTGGCCGTAACACAGGACCGTCATCCGCGCCGGTGAATAAGCTGGCCTCCCCGACGTGGCTTTTGTGGGCGCCGAGAAATTTGCAAGATTTATATTACATTACAACACCATTACCCGACCCGTAAATATGCATGTATGTATGTATGTATGTGTGTGGGAAAAAAATCACCAAACCATTAGCCTCCTCACCCATGCATCAAAAGTATCAATAAGGACACTAGCGAAGAGAATTCAAGCAAGACAGATGCAGCCAATGGTCTAGGAGACGATCAATTTTGGTTTAGAAAGGGCATGGGAACTAGAGATGCAATAGTAGCACTAGGAGTACTTACTATCAGAAAAGGAGCTGCGAGAATGGACAGGATGT
This sequence comes from Bimastos eiseni, assembly GCA_959347315.1. Lineage (NCBI taxonomy): Eukaryota > Metazoa > Annelida > Clitellata > Crassiclitellata > Lumbricidae > Bimastos > Bimastos eiseni. The sequence continues at coordinate 50,577,846 of OY365806.1, read as the reverse complement.
ATATATATATGCTTCGCGGATTAGGAAAAATCATTTGATAAAGTTGACTGGAAAAGGCTATTACATGCCTTGAGGCAGGTGGGAATAGACTTGAGAGACAGAAGATTAATTGGGAACTTGTACTTGGAGCAGAAGATGCGAATTAGAATAGAAGGAGATTACTCAGAAATAGGAAAGGTGGGCAGAGGAGTGAGACAAGGATGTCCACTATCATCACTACTGTTTAACATTTACATAGAAGGATTGTCAGAGAGGCAGATGATCTGGAGGAAGGGATAAAAGTCGCTTTGCCAAGCATCATCCTCTCCAAGCATCATCTGTCTTGGTCTTCCTCTTGTCCGTATCCCCTTCATTTTCCTTCTACGACTGTTCTTAGTAGCGAGTCTCCTCTCTCTGTGTGTCCAATCCATTTTCTTTGTCTCGTTCTTATTGTGCATGTCAGGGTTCTTTCTGCTCCAATCTTTTCCATTACTTCTTCATTTGTTTTGTGTTCTGTCCAACTAATTTTCTCAATTTTTCTCCATGTCCACATTTCAAAAGCCTAGTCTTTGTATGTCTTCTTTTCACATGGTCCATGTCTCTGACCCGTACAAAACCACACTCCATATCAGAGTCGTTATCATTCCTATCTTAAGATTCCTGTTTAGTTTTCCTCTCAGAAGTTCACTCCTTTTTGAGAATGCCTCTTTTCCTATTGAAATCCTTCTTCTAATTTCCCTGGGACATTTGGCATCTGTCGTTATCATACTCCCTACACCAACAATAGAAAACAGCGTCTATGGCTCAGGATTGGACAGAGCCTCAGGCCACTAGCTAATAAGCAAGCACACTGTTCGGGATAACCTCGAAACAAATTAAAGAACTTGTTTAAAAATATGAATACTCGCCAAGGAACAGTTTGTGGTTATTGGGAGCATTTAGGGCTGGCACAATAATATTTATGATACAGTTAGAAAATGATAAAGCATAGAAAAAAGTGTGGCGAAAGATTTCTTCACGTTCCCTCCTCAAGCTGAACATAGTGGGGTATGCACTCCTTCCCTTCCCAGGATTTATGGCCTTGATAGCCAATAAACTGACATATAGAAACAAGACATTGGGGGTTTCAATACTTTGAAATATATAATTTAAGCATTATTTATGCAATTTCTTTATACCGATTTGTCTGCAAGGCGATTGCTCTTTGAGTTTTGGACCAGCAGCTGTCTCATACATTGTCAAAAATAGTCATTACATCATCAGGTCTAAAATTCTTGGATTAAAGAGCACTGATGTAGTCAGCATGGTCTCTGGTCTTCATAACTGCTTGGTAATTAAAAGTTACTGTCATCATATAACGACAGTTCATACCTATCAGCATTCAGCTACACTAGTATAACTTTAATAATTTAACAACATCGAGAGCATACCAAAACCAACAGGGAAACCAATGCAGAACATTGTGAACACTTTTACAATGAGATGCATTCGCTTCCCAGTCACATTTACTGCACTCTTTGCCATTGAAGCGTCCTCGAACCTCCTCATGATCCTGGAGGCATATCAAGTAATGTGTTATACTGAGGCTGAGTTCAGAAGCTCACTGAAACTTGGGATCACAGCATTGATCATTTAAACCAGGCTTCCGGTCACAATGACACAAATGATAAATGCATTTTGTGTACTTATCAAGACTATGCCACCAGCACAATATACTAAACCTGATTCAAATCCGAGTCCATCTTTTTGATGAAAGTATTGAAGTCTAGTTCAAAAGCACACCAGTACAGCATAGTACACTGGTTGCATACAGGTGCATTGCTTTCCTTGGTTAAAAAATCCTTGTACTCTTTTCAATTTACTACTAAGCGTGTACAGCTTACACTAGAACCCACATTCTCGGTTTTACAAGTTTCAATTTTCTTCAGATTGGTTTCATACATAAACTGTGATCTCGTTTTAGATTGTGACTGCAGCCCAGCGACATCACCAATTTCCAAGAAGTTTTCAGTTCAAACACCCAAGACATAGATCACCAGTTCTTGGTTAGCGGATGTTCCACAGCATAGCCTCGACTCTTTACAACTTTTTCAGCTATTTTTGTTCGAGTCTCATCACCGTTTTCAAACTTTCCTGTATAACAAAATGAATATGACAGACATGTGAGAGATGACTCATCCATTCAACAGATGTATCAATGCACCAGTTATAACACTTTTAGGAATCTTTCTGTGCACCTTTGGGCATGTTCAAATGCTTTTAATAATGATGATAATCAGAAGAGTGCACAGAGACTGGAATAATAATACAGAGAATGATGATGACATTAAAAAGTGGATTCGAGTTTGGAATGCAAGAGCTGCAGAAAGGAAAAGTTGGTTGATGGGTAAGTCCATGCTGCCAACACCACAGGAGCCTTGAAGCCAAGGGAAGGAGGGTACAAAGCTGGTCAGTTTTCATGGATGCCTTTTGTGGATGACCTCTGACATGAGGTTCTTGTCCTGTCATAGGACAAGATTTATAGGTAAAATTTCCTCTATTTAACCAACAATGGAAGCCTCATAATGATCTTGCATAATTACTGATTGGGAGAGCTTATGCAGAATTGTCTAGAAGAGGCAATACATAATTATGCACAACTTTATTACTCTAACAACACCATGAAAGAGTCACCTAAGATCAATGGGACATCTACCTCTAGCGATTCAGCCAACTCACCTAGATCAAGTTCTTCAAGCAGACGATCGATCCTCCCAAGGGCATCAGCAGTAAATGTTCTTGCCATTGTGATCTATAATCATTATAATCAATAAATCCACTGATCGATCAGTCAGTCAAGAAATGAACAATGTTGCCTCAGGCTAAGTGTGTTTGAAGACGAGAATAAGGCCAGGACAATTAATAATATCTATACTGCATGCATTTTGGCTATAAATGTTTGTTGCTTACGGACGTTAGTTTACAAGTCTGTGTGTATGTCCGCCTGTATGTTTCTGTCTGTGTATGAATATTTCCATTCTATTTGTCAAAGACCATATGCATGTGACATCTGTCTGTAGGAATTTGTGTGTCTGTAGAGCTCTCTCTCATTTTCACATGTGTATATGAGTTTCTCTACTGTGGTCACTCGTGTGGCCTATACATTGGCGGACATAAGTAGTCGAGTTAAAGAAGTTCTCAAAATTAAACTAGATTGATGGAGAATGAAAATTCTAAACCTCATGATCATTATTCTTTAACCCGATGCATTTGGATCTTGTTGCTCGAGCAAGGCAAGCTGTGCATGCATAGAAATCAATTGCAATGTCTGCAAATCTCCGAAGGGCAAACTGCTCTTCAAAAAGTTTCTGAAAATGATAATAAGAAGATATTTTAGGAAGAGCAAGAATTCCCAATCTTTTACATCACAAGCACTATGAATACATTTGGCAGTCACTTAAAAGATGCTATATTAAGAGTCCAATCACATAGAGATCAGTAGATGCAAACACCATTTGAATATGGGGCAATCACTCCAAACCTACATGGGTCTAGTAACTGAGTATATTATTCCTCATTAAACCAATGATTATTCTGCACTTTGGTGTACACTGTACATACATCAGATGAAACATTCTAATTATGACCAATTATCACATTAGATTGTCTGGTGACAATATGGTCATGGGTTCAGGGAGTAAGAAATCTTGAGTCTTACTGAGGAGTCAATGTGACACATGACCTGGGTTCTCCAAGACAGCAGCAAAGAGGTCTACATCGGTGGTATGGCAGTTTCTCAAATGTAGGAACATTAAAAAATATACAGATAATCATATTCTACCAAAATAAGAATTAACACATATTAATATGTATGGAAAATTAATCTGGCTGGTAGTTAAAGGGTTGCAGGAAGGTCTTAAAATGAGCCATATGGGTCCCACAACACAAATCTGCCCACCTACAGCATAAAAAAGCTTGTGAAGCACTGCCTTCAGTGTACTCTTGAGACATTCTTAAACGAACTCTATAAAATGACAGACGAATACACACAATCATATCAAAAATATGAAACCCACAAATCACTTACGTCACCAAACGTCGTCATATACTTTTCAACTATGTACTGGAACTTGATGACTTTCAGTTCAAGTGCTTCACCAGAGCGCTAGAATAAAAAACTGAACAACTAGTCAGTTGGAAAAGCATATGCAGAAGAACTACTGGTACCAGATAAATAAGCAAGAACTAATTGTCATTTACGAACACATGCATACATCCAATTATTATATATTTTATCGGGAGGCTGCAGAGCAATGGATAAAACACTAATGTGCAGAGCTTAGGAAATGAGTTCGGTTCCCACATCCTCTGTAAGGCTTACCAGTATTATCGCTAGACGGCGGCGTTGGTTAAATTAGATGCCAACATAATGAGCGCTTTGCATGGCCGCTAACAGTTAAAGTTGATTCCTCTAACAAATTGTCATCTTTCGTTCATACTATGTTTGCATTTTGCGGCTTGTCAGTTTGAAATTAAAGGAAAATGATTGTCATAATATGCATGATTGGTGGCACAAAGAGCACTTCTATCTACCCATGGAATATATATAGCACCCTTTCAAGTTAATTATTCAGAGGTGCTCAAGATCCACTTGAACAGATGCCATAACTTAAAATAGCAACTCTAGCATGTGCTGTCAAGAGGTACAGTTAATATTGATAGCTCATTTCAACATAACTCACTAGGTCTTAAAATGAATTCATTTCTTTACCATAAATCACTTCACATAACTAGAACTTACTTCACTTCACTCAAGGATTGACCTCATACACCTGTTTTCCTGATAACAACTTACTGAAAGATCAGGATGGACGTGATTGTAAAGTTTTGCATTAAGACTTGGATTCGATCGATTCGTTTTCAATCTCTCTAGCCTCTTTCGCAGGACAAATCCAACGTTGTTCAAAGGATCTCGCATTTTCCTACAGTCAAAAAAGTTACCGTCATTACCACCATCATGCACCCTCAAAAACTAACCAAATGGCCAAAATTCTCATTTATCATAGCATATGAGAGAATGCTGCAATGGCTTCTGTTCACGATGAGAATAAAATGTGAGATTCTCCTTTCGGGGTTGGCCCTGTTTGTCGGCAATGAACCAACTTACATAAGAAAGCTTCATGTTCCCATCTCAAGTCAATTGGGATGGTGACCCATAGGCTCTGCTGCATGTGCAGATATGCAGGTGCACTGCTTTATTACATGTATTTGAGTTCATCATGCCTTCGCGTGTCTTGGACCTTCCACTTCAAATAGTCTTCCACTGCATATGTAAGATGCTACATCTAACTTTGTTTAGCAACATTTTCAACCTGTCTTAAATTACAATTGTTTAGATCAGTCCAATTTGCATATGTGTGCATCACCTCCGAGAAGTACTTCAAATGCCCTATGCATACATTGCCACCAACCCACTGCTTTCATTGTTATCACTATTGAGCTCAACAGGAGAATAGCAGGTAGGCATTAGGAGAAGAGCAAGCCTATGAGCTATGCACAAAAGTAGGGCTATACTGATGACATCTTAATTGGTTAACTAATTTAGAATAAATGATCAATTAATAGTTAATTGTGATAAAATGTATTCACAATAAATAATGACAAAAACAAAATTAAAATTTTTTATCATAGACTTTAATAGTATCATTAAATATCTATCACTTGTTAATAGTTACTTAATAGTTATTTGCTCATATCAGTAGTCTTGTTTACATTTCTCAGTTCAAATGCCTTCCTTGATCCAATACAAAAACAAACCTACACTACAAAGTTCTGGTGAGCAACGTGTTTTGTTGCCAATACCCAGGCACTTCATCAAATATAACAAGCAGTCTTCAATTAATCGCCACAATAAATACAATCGTTAAAATTAATCAAAGATTAATTCATGGTTAGCCTTTGCAGTCCTATTTAAAGTATACATAATTTCAAAAAAGGTAGGATGACATACTTGTTCTTAGCATCACAGACCTGCTACCTCCCCTCCAACAGTGTATCATTGTTGGTTGGTTAACTAACCAGCAGACTATAAAGGAGTACCCCTCCACCCCCTTAACAGATAACTCAATGATTATACCGGACTTCATCTTGGAGATCTGTGCCTGCATGCTGGAAACCCATCAACGCAATATATAACCGAAGAATTTCATTGGTTCCCTACAATATAATAACAGACTCAGTCATAACACAATAATTAAATATAGCTCCCAGGTAATGAAATCTCTAGACCCATAGAAGATGAACAAATAATTAAGCTTATGAGACAGACAAACAACAACCTTGACAATTTTCTTGACTTCATGTATTATAGCCTTGACAATGACCTTACATATTCACAACCTTGACAATAACCGTGAGTTCACATATTGTAACCTTGGCTTTACAGGTAGTAGGGTAAAGCAAAACACGACATCTTTGCTTCTGATTCAAGTTTGATGTCTGATACATTAATTTCCACTGAAGCAAGGCAAGTAATATTAGGTAAGGTGGCCTAATGTGAAACTTGCAAGCAAAGAGAAGAAGAAATTTGTGTAACCAGACACAATTCGCCACAGACAATTCAACGGAGAAAAACGGACAATTTGTCGTGGAAAATTTCAATGTGTCAGTAGTGTCAATGTGGGGTAGTTAGCTCTTGTCGATTTAAGGGATTAAACAATGTACCCATTGTAACGATTTACTAACAGTCGAACAATTTCGTAGAGGATGTAAAAAAAATTAATAACATTTAGTTGATAATGTGTTAGATTAGAGTAACTTCAGGATTTTGTAGGTCCTAATTAGAGTGTCTATATTCCATTAAAACTTGATATTAGGCCAAAATATTTAGAAAAACTTGACAGTCTAGTCTTAGTTTTAATATTGCTGTTTATTTGTATGGTTGCTTAATGAAGCATTTACCATTATTTTCATATTATTATTGACCACAACGAATTGCACTAGAACCGAAATTTGGCCGAGTCAGTACCAGTTCCTAGATGGGAGACCATGCGTTGAAATGTATTTGCATTGCCTCTGTTGTTTATCAATTTTCTTACAGGCGTTTACACAAATGTTATCTTTACATATTCCAGGTTTCCACATAGGCATATAAACTTTTGCATTACATTCATCTTTAATTGATTTTTAAACCAACCATGTAAACATCGAGTTACTCGTATCTTGAATGATCTTCTCAAGTGTGTTAATATGTGCTATCAATAGCTTGCATACTACATAGAAGTCTTAACATGTGTTTACACATCTGTTATTATCTAAAAAGGTTAGTGTCATCTTTTCTTTTCACATGATATGGAATTTAGTGTAAGAATGCAGACATTAAGTTACCATACTTACTGGAAACACGAGATAAGCACGAGAGTTCCTTAAATGTCGCTCGTGGTCATATTCTTTAGTAATGCCAGATGCTCCCATCACTTGCATACAGTCACCAACAACGTCACATAGTGCTTCTGAGCCAAACACCTACATCAGCAATGAATTACATTCAAAGGCAAGATTCAATGCACTTCTGCACATGTGTCTTAAGCAAGATGACCGCATTGCTGCTCTTGCATGTCATTTTTGATCGATTAGTTGGCCAAATGTGGATTGAGCGCCATAATTTTTATTTTTGGATCTTTAATGTTGCCTAATATGTGTTAAGAGTACCTTCTCTCATTGGACATTGTTTCCAAGTGGTTTGGTTAAATTTGTTTGTACGTTTCTTATTGAGGACTTGAATGCTATTATGAACTCAATAAGAAACATCCAATGTGGTCCATCCTCAGGGATTTCATGTTACTAACTTTGAAGCTACATTTGATAAAGTCCACAGGGTCCTTGAATGGTGCTGATCATTCTTCGTTGTCATGTGTGATGAATGTCATCCAACACAGACCACTAAAATCATGATGTGAATCTGGGGCACAAATAATAATAAGCTGTTGGGAGATGACACAGTTAGATATATAAGTGCTTGTAGGCCAAAAACACTGCTTTTTAATGGAAGAGAATTTGTGCTGCAAAGAGAGAGTGGCAGTCGATTCCATTCCTAAGAAGCAGAGGCATGGAACCACCATGAGCCATAGCTGTTCTGCATTGTGGTTAAGTAAAAGACCCATACTTGATGATTATAGGCAATAAGGAGGGATGTATGGAGTTAGTAGAGCATGAATATAGACAGATGCACAGGTGCTGAGGGTTTTGTAGATCAAACAGGCCACATTAAATTTATTCTGAACTCAACAGGTGGTCAATGCTGCTGATGAAGTAGGACTGAGGAGATCGTTTGCAGTTGAAGAAGTTGAACTATGCGAGCTGCAGAGTTTTTGGATGTGTTGCAGCCTATTACAAGAGCCACAAAACCGAATTAGCATAATCAAGATGAATGGAAACAATGGAATAGACCATGGTTTGTGACATATTCTAGAGTCGGCCTGATGGGACATATTGCCCTGATGTGATACGAACAAGATTTACAAAGGTTTGCTATATGCTTTAAAAATGTGATCTAACTGTCCAGGGTTACACCAAGTGTTTTGACAGTATCCTATCGATTCTGTATTGATTAAGCACCTGTGAATAAGCTGGTTCCCGCGACAAGGCTTTTGTGGGCACTGTAGAAATGCTGGGATTACAATTACAATCTGATAGTGCCACAACAGTATCTGCGAGGTTGATTCTAGAAAGTGAAGGGAGAGAATGCAGGCGTCATCACATGCACCGAACAAAATTGCCTCAGACTTGTCTGGGTTTATGGCCAAATATTTCAATGCCTGAAATTTCTGTTAGCTCTACCTTGACTCATTGATATTATTACCGTTGACAATAACTTAGATTCATAATTAATTAGAATGACATGGCAGTCAGTAGGTTGGAGTGCTTGCCTGACTGTGTGGGTTCAATCTTCCTCCTCCTCCACTGGGATGGTTACTGTGTAGCAAGAGATGCATTTCATACACAACCATCAATTACATCGACTGATGCTTAATAGATAAGAATAATAACAAGAACGTTGGATTATAGCTGAAAATACACACAATAACTTAAACAATTACCTTGACTTAGGGCTGATAACATTGGCAATAATAAATATGACTGCAAAATAGATAATCAATTCAGCAGTAGAACATAACTGAAGGGTAAGGGACTCGTGAGATGGTTACCTTGACAATTGCAGCCTCAACCGATGCATCTGGCTGTGCAAATGAATCCATAATAGCAGCTGTCATGTATGTCATGCTCTCTGTGGCGTAGATGTTCGTTGACACTCGAGATATTATCTCCTTTGTAACAGAAACATATGAAAATCCAACATTTTATGTGCCTTCATTAAAGCAGATCATTGAAGAACATTAATTTTCCCAGATTAAGCCCATGTCTTAATGTAACATATCATCAACAGAACTCACCCAAATCAAATGAGCTAATTTAATTCAAGATAATCCACCTGGATAAAGCAAGATAATTTCAAAGCAATCTAAGACTACACATACCTGGATTAAACCAAAGTCCTTGATTGACTTGCCAAACTGTTTACGTTGAATTGCATGATCAACAGTAGACTCTAAATAACAGAAAAAAAGCAAACTTTAGTGCATTGATTAACTTAGATTTTCCTTTATCTTTATCTACATTTAACACTTTAACAACGAGTTGAATTGGCTTCCCAGTCACTTCAGTACCATCTCATCTCATTATAGGGTTAATGTGAATTGATGGCACAGATAAATGGTGCTATTGAGTCTTAATGTTAGGAAACAGTTACAGCGTAGACCCTTAATGCCAGGTAGATGAGAACCAAAACCACTATAAACTGCATGTTAGCAGTTAACAAGCTGGTTACCATTGGGTACATGATGAAATAAACTATGATTCACATAGTGTGAATGGAAACACAGGCATTCTGAAGTGAAGACACTTGCACTGTGTCACACAGATTTGTCCAATTAATTTAAATGGTTACACAATACTGTCTGCTTAAAGGTAAAAGTGAAAATAATGATTAAATATCCGACAATTTATGTCTCTAGTCACGTTACAATCTACTGTTTGCAGACATTACTTCAAAGCCTATTGAACTGCCAATTGCCTGTATATACAGCTGTTGTCACCTTAGCCGAGATGGGTAAAAACAGAAGCTGATGCTTATTAAGTAGGCTGGAAGAAGTGGGAGGAAAGGTACAGTACCATTATCTATCTCAGTTACAGCTGCAACTAGGTGTAGAGAGTGGAGACATGTGCAGATGCATAAATGTTCACCTGATCTGATAAGGTTCTGGCCTTTGCAGTGCATAGAATTAGCTAGTTACAGCTGCCCCCATTCATGTTCATGTAGCTGAACACAGCTTATACAGACTCCTACACAGCAAGTTCCCATAACCATTTAATAATGGTCCCAAGTTAAATAAGCATCATATTAGAAGCAATGGTAAAACCTTGCAGACTCACACAGAAACGCGTCTCTGCTGTATATATTAGCCAACATCAATGCAAAGACCAGCGATCAGAGGACATAATGTTAAGTTAGGGCAAGACTACTTAGACAATCAAATGCTGTTAGATATTACTGGGAAGAGCCTAATCCTTCTGAACTAAACACCAGCCATTTCAATCTATATCCAGTGATGCAATGTAAAGTGTTTGAACAGAAGATCAATGGCCAGCCATCACAATCATGATTGGACTTTTACCAAGGACTTTCTTCATGATAGTTGTGCATAATGATCCAACAATGCAGCGGCTGTTGTTAAGAATGGTGACTGCAACCTTCAAATAACAGAAGAAACTGACTTATAGAACAGAACTCAAAGGAATATTCATTTCAATGGATGCATAGATGAAACTAAAGATAAACGTGACTTTGTATTATTACAGAACATTTGTGTAGTGCCTCTGAAATATCCCATTAAAACACACTATGACTTGATTTTTTCTAATCTCTTTTCAAAGAAACAAAGGCTAACATTTTCTCTTTTTCAAATATGCCTGCACATGTGAGAAGAATTTGCTATATAATAGTCACAATTAAAATATCTCATGAGCCCTCTAGGGCATAACCGAGTAGACAATTTCCACCGAGTACCAAATCTGAGTATTTGGATGAACTATTTGCCGGATCCGGGTACGAACCGAATAGTAGTGGTAACTCTGGCCCGACAAGTACCATCCGCAGGAGAAGCTTAAAATTTTTTACTTTCGTCACTTTTGCCATATTGTGTGATGAAAAATAAGCAAAGTAAATGTCTGTGCCTGTAATAATTACTAATACAGCTGTAAATGTATAATTTTCGTTTTTAGATTGTAAAATGTTTATGAAAAACTAATTGAATTAAAAAAATTTCTTTTGCATTATTTATGTGTGTAATATTTGCCGAGACGAATACTTCCGAATAGTTGCAAAAAACGGGACATTTGGCCGAGGTGAATGTCCGAGGCGAATTCCGGTTATGCCCTAGAACCCTCAGTTGGATTTGTCACATTTTCATATTCTTCTTTAAGAAATACTAAATTCTTTTTAAAACAATTAATTGATCATTTAAAAAAAAAATCATTCTATTTAGGGCCACAGACATTGAACACAAAGACCATGAACTAAACAATTTTGGAAAATTACAGTTACTGTAGGACAGTTGTATTCTCCTTTAGAAGCAGTACTTACAACTTAGTTATTAATATGAACTATTGAAAACATCTCAAAAAGAACATGATCAATATTTTGGACAAGTATTGGCAGCACATAAGTTTATGTTATGCAGCAGAGGGTGACAAGATTATTAGAAATAATTACATAAGTTTGAAGTATTCCATAAATTCGAATAAATTGTTGACAACACAGACAGTGCCAATCCATGTCAGAATTACAACTCACTTGTGTTGAGTTGGTCAACTGAAAGATAGCTGTCCAATATAATCGCCTTTACATCATATAATGCGGCAGTAGGCTGACATGCAAATATACTCATCCTCATCTATATTTATAACCCACGAAACAAGGGTTCCTTTTAATTACAGCCTGGAAGAATAATTGTGCTGAACGAATATAAAGGGCAGAAATATGAAAATAAGAAATTTCTAAGTTTATGTTATGCAGCAGAGGGTGACAAGATTATTAAGAAAATCAGCCAAAAAAGAAGAATTTTTAATCTCTGCTTGTAGAGCTTGTTAATCTAGGCATAAAAGCATTAAAGCCATTGCATTAAAGTCTTCATATGGATAAAACATGTTAGACTCAAGTGAGATGTCCATATGAATCATTTCAACTTGAAATTACTTTGTGACATTCTTCTGAAAAATTAAATGTTGCAACTTCAAACTAATTTTACCAGTGCTGATCTCATAATTACGTATAATCCCTGTTTAAACTGACAAATGCTCAATGTAATGTTTAAGAATGAATGCATAAATGATTGAACATATGATTGAAAGTGGTTTTACAATGATGCCATACTATACAGAAGAATCAGATCTGGGATATGTGCCCCATTTGTCACATTGCATCTAAGTTCACGCTACAATAAAGCAAGTAAGAAGAAAGTCCTGAAATACCTTGAATCCTTCTCCAACGCTTCCAAGAATGTTTTCAACAGGAACAGGAGTGTTCTCAAAATGCACTGAACAGGCTGAAAAATTAGGATAATAAATCAATTGTCTTGCTTTTTGACAACTTGCACGCTACATTGACGACATAAAAGAATTACATTATTCAATTATACTATTATTTATTCATACAATGTGCATTTTCATGGCAGCTTGAACAGCACTTGGTGCTGTGGATACAACACTAGGAGTAGCGTGCTAACTATGTTACGTAAACGAAAGGGTGACTGATTGAGGATTAAGTGGTCAAATTGGCCAATTCAGTCATCCATCTCTTCAGAGTTATTAAAGGAGCATAAAACACAGAAAGGACAATCAAGAGACGAGAGAAAATTATAAACCTCATTGGATGCAGGCATGCTAGATTTCTAGGCCAAAGATCCTAGAAAGTCTTGCAATCTGCTGATGAGTTTCTATAGATGCTTGCAATTCTATCTTATTAATACAAATTCCTGAGCACACCATATTCTAGTGAACTGCCTTGATAAGATTACATCATACGAGGAATATATTGCTACAACAATGGTCATCTATAACAATCCAGCATATCACTACAAGCATTCTTCGCAACATCTCTGCTGTTAAGCAAAACAGTTGCAAAGACCAACTAGTAAAGAAAAACATCCTCCTGTGAGTGTTAAGCGATCACTTACAACCATGGTATGAAATGGCACCAAAAGCAAAAATGTGAAATTCTACAAAACAGCAGAACATGCAAAGTAAAATAACCTTCCTAATTATTTTATTTTCTCCAAATGATCACAACTTTTTATGGGTTCACTTGAAAATTGACTTGAAGCACTGCATAGATTCTAATAACAACAACAGTAGAAATCATTAGAACAGAGAAAAATGCTACCTACTGTTAGCTGCCTTCAATCCTGACTTTTCATCAGACTTTCCAAAAGTTATTCCACCAAATTGTTTTTCAACTATAAATGCTGTTAACCGTTCAACTGTTACTCCCTACAAGTAAGAGCAAACTGCTTTTGAAACTCGGTCAAAAAATTTCATCAATGAAGTGAATTGTCTGTTGTGAATGACTTTCATCAAGGTGTATTTCTTCACCTTTGGCATAATCTGGACCAGGAATTCTGGGCATTCATCAGCTGTCAACCGTATTCTGGACTTTGTTGGCCAATCTCTCTGCGTTTGCTTGAGACTACACTAAGGGGTGGGGCTACAGAAATCCAACGCCCATAGACAGAGCAATCATGGGCCTGTAAACTATCTAAAATAAAGCAAATTATCTGGATTTAGCTGCAGCAATCATTTCTAATACCCTCATAAGTTAATTCTAAGTCTGGCCCTCCCAAAAATCACCAAGCCCCAGGGCAATTTGCCACCCTGCCCCTCTTGGTGGACTGAGTGCACTTGAAGAATAATAACTATACATTCACTACACACTACATCAGTCAACTGTACAAGGCCCATGCAGTACTATCGAACATCTTATTCTTTTGGAACTGTCACACCAGTTAGGGCAGCAAGAAGTGCCTTTACCAGATACTTATGAGATGCTCTAAAATAGGCCAAATATACACAGGTGAAATCATTCCCAATCTCCAATGCGATTCTCCATACAGATTTTATTTTACTTAGAGTTTATGGTTTTCATTTGAGTTATAGTTACAGTAATAGTTAGTATTATTTTTAGTTATAGTTACTAGATTTTTTTATTTAGTTACTATTTAGTCACAATAAGGTTAAGCATATTGCCTACAGATGTTCAAGATCTTCAGACACTATACACTATCCTATACATTACAAGATTATTATTAACAACTAATTTAGCAAATTTGCACTAACCAACTTTGGCCACAAACACTATAGAACTGTCTAAAAACAGAAAAAATTTAACCAAATGCACCACTACTTCTGGGTCGACTCACAAATCCAAAATCTGTGGCAGTAAGCATAGGAAATAATAAGCTGCAGTGCATTTTCACATTCTTATGTTTGTTGACATTGTAATTTTATATAATTTTTTTAACCTAAATAATGATGAATTTTTTGTAGTCCCTTTCATTATTTTTAGTCACAGTTATAGGAAATGTAAAACATTTTATTTTCATCAATGAACATTTTTGTCAACTTTATTGTTAACGAGAATCATTGCCTATCTCTAATATAAACTTACAGTATGTGAAGCTAATCCAGTCTTAGCAAAAACTGTGAAGATGTCGGCCTTTTCTCCGTTAGTAACCCACAGCTTATCACCGTTTAAAATGTATGATTTGCCGTCGTCTGACAGCTTTGCATGCACCTCAATCATGGCAGCATCACTTCCACTGGAAGAAATCAACAAAAACATTAACACATTAAAACAAAGTTAGGTAAGTAAAAATGTAAGATATACTGAAGTCATCAAAAGTGAAGTTAAAGAATGTAATAGCTCAGGCATTATTATCTTTATTTAGCAACATAATTATAGCTGTAATTGTCATTGATTAACAAAAGCATCACCACATTACAGAAATTACTTGTGTTTGGAGTATGAGCATGTCAATGGGTCACGTTAGTCATTGATCAAATTCTTCATCATTTCAGCCGATTATATTATCAAAATCCAGAATATTCACAGTAATATCTAACATGCTGGAATTAACTGTTTTTAAGTTTGCATACCCGATTTATTCTTTGGTTATGTTACAGATTTTGAATTTAATTCAGAAGGTAGTTTGCTCTAAAGGAATCTTGGCCCACATGACTGCATCCAAAAGGCCCATCCTAGATGCACAATTGAGTCTGGAATAGATAGACAATGCATGCTGCATACGGCAGGGCATTTTAGCCTCAGCGGACAACAGACGCAGGGCGTTGTAGTGACCTCAACAATTAGTGACTGGTAAAGCGTCAATCTACTGACTGGCTCTCGACGAATACACACATTCAACGTGCAATTGGTACATCAATGAATAGTTGAATATGTGTCATCTTAAATCAATGAGGAACTGCTCAGTAATGAGCAGAGCTCATAGCTCTTCAATATGTCATCGATCCAAGCTATCTGAACCAGATGCCACCGTGACCGGTGGACAGGAGGATTTATCCATTGGTTGGGCTTCACATGTGCATACGTCTTGCATTGGCGAGGCTTCTAGTTCTCCATTGATTCCTAAAAGATAAAACTCATTCAAGTGACATTTAACATCCTTAATCTGCTTTTCAAGTAGCATTTTTCCACCAAAACAACAGACTAAATATATTATTATCATTCTTAATATTAAGCATATCACTAATTTTTTTTAATCAATCAACTAGCTAACCACACATTCATTATATCACTGCACTCACCTGTTCACCTCTGTCAGGCAAAATGCTGCAGAATGCTCCCCACTTGCGAGTTTAGGCAAATATTTGGCCTTTTGTTCATCGCTTCCTACGTAAAGAAGTCCCTGGCAACAGAAATCACCTAGTTGAATTGATTACACAGCATTATCATCCACATCATCTATAATTTTATCCCTTATCATTTCCAAGCTAATCTCTTCATACACAAGATAATTCATTCTCCATATATATATGACCAGATTATAACCATCATACCCCAAGGCTGAGTGTCTGACTGGCCAGAAGTGTAATTCCAACTGATTCATCACGGCCAAATATCTCAGCTAGTCGAGCAACTTCAGTAGCACTTTGGCCGCAACCACCTACAACAAAAACCATTACAACTTGTCTTGAGACTGGGAGAAATAAATACTTAAGGAGGCTTCTGGCAAAATAATAAGAATGCATGAATAATCTAACATAACTCTCCACAATGCACAATTCCAGATAATTTATCTACTACAACAATTAACTGAATTTCATTTCCAACTTATCGATGACAAAATTACTACAACTAATGTTATTAATAATATTATTAGTTCTACACTGTGACATTTCTGTCCAAATAGCCCTGTGAAATAATGAACAGAATTCTTTCAGACACGTTTGTGTATAATGGCCATCTGAGTTTATTACTTGCATAATGATCTTACTGAATTGGTAAGTCAAGGGAAAGATCTATGCAAATATATTTAATACGGATTTTATACTAATGACCGAGAAACAGTATACTGACCATACTCTACTGGTATATGGTGACCAAATAGGCCAAAATTCTTCAGCTGCTGAATTACCTCATCAGGAATAGAACCCGTTTCATCAATTTTTGACGAATCAACTACACAATAACAGCATAATGTAATTATTAAACAACTTCATTTAGATAGTATAAAAGTCATTAATCAAAAATAAAAACAATTATCTACATTTTCAACATGGTAAGGTAAAATTTTGAAATTACTTATTTATTACAACATTAGTCACTTCAACAAAGCCTCAGAATGCAGCCTTAAGACGATGTTTCAATGACGTGTTGCTCACGTCATTTACCACCGACAAACAAGCAGTTGGTGATTGTAATGTCTTAGATTGCTACTTAAAATGTGCTAAATTAAGTATCTTAATGCTAAGGCTGTACCGAATAGGTGATTATCACAATTCGGCCAAATACGAATAATTGGGCCAACTATTTGGCAGAATACGAATACAAAACAAAATAAGTCTGCTAACAACATTCAAAATTTCAAACGTGTACAAAAGTTTCAGTTCAGTAAAGCTAATAAATAAACTAAAAGTAAGCAGTTAACTACAAGCAATTTTTGCACCCTTCTGCCAGTCTGTGTAAACTAGGAATGGAACTAATTTATGATTATGTGCTCTTTGAATCTCAGCATTTAATTAACATTACAGTCAAATTGATCTAGCCTTAGAGTAATGACTGTCAGTTAAATGTCAATGGTTGCTTTTTCAGTAAGTCATTGTTTCAAACAAAGCCATTTACTGTTAAATAATTTTATAGTGAAATCGGGTCATTTTCTGCTTTATGTGAATCCAGAAGTTTGATTTCACCATGACAATGATGATATGGCAATAATGACAGAGGTCTCAAGCTCACAAAAATTAATTCATTTAAGTTGTATTATAACACACTGACACAACTATGCAACAATTGATTGTTTACATCATATGCAAATTTATTTTAAATATATGTCCTCACCTTCTTCTTTGAAATACTTCTCAATTGGTAGAATGCGATCATTAAGCTCCTTTAACTTATCGTTTTCCAAAACCTCAGGAAATATCAGCATTTGCTGTTCAAGTAGAAGAAATCAGCAATTCTCAACTCAATAATTTCCGTTAATGTTCACTTATGCATATAGATATATATGCATACATGTGTCAACGACCTCCAAAGCTCTGCTTTGAATCGTTGACTCACATATTCGCAACATAGAATTAACTCAAGGAAAGACATTAAGTCTTGCACTTTTGATTGTAAATGAACTAAAGGAAATGGTTAAATCACAATAGTAATAAAATCATCACTGTATCTAAATGTATAAATCAAGCAATATTTATGAATCACCCCTCCTCCATCTTTCCCAAGCCCAAAGTCATTCTCAAATCCATCATTCTATACTGCACTCTGGCTATCAGTCACTTACCATGTCAGTGTTTATCATCTGACTCTTTCATTGTCCAATGCCTTCATAGAATTCCAATGACTCCTTGAATTTCTGGCAATTTTCAACTTTCAACATATTTTGACAGAGGGTTGCCACAAGGTTAACAAGACAATATTCTCATGACTTTCCATGACCTCTTCGCAAGACTTTTAATACTTATTCCATATGCAAGTGTGTGTAAACTGTACAGCATACTCGACAAAAGATGTCATTTTATAAAGCTTCACATAGAATTTGAGTCCAGTGCTGTCAGTGTCAGGTGAGATAGTAAGTTTGAAGTAAATAAGTAAGTAAGAATATTCTTTATCAGACTACCAGAAAACACACAATAGCTTACAAAAGGTTTAAATAATAGCATCAGTTTAAAAAGTCACATATCATTCACATAATGAAAGTACTCTTGGCAAGTATACCGTATATACTCGACTATACGTCAATTCAAGTATAAGTCGAAGTGCAATTTTTTTTTGAAATAACGTCCAAAATTAACGGCTTGAATATAAGTCGAACCCATAAAATCAAAAACGAGTAATAAATTGAGAGGTATAGCTTGACATCTGCTGTCTCTTGGCGGAGAAGTTCGGCGGATTTATCCGCAAAATATATATTTTACTATGAGCATATCAATATTAATGCATGCGGCCATCATAAATCAAAAGGTGTAGCCTGATATATGGTGTCTTTCGGCAGAGAAATTAAGTCGAAGACCTATTTTGCGATCCTGAAATAGTCTTTAATTTCTCGATGTATATACGGTACCAACTCTAGCCATCAATGCACTAACAGTAGTTGCAAACAGACCAAATGGTCAACAACAGGACTAAGTCAAATAAGCAAGTGAAGAGATCTAGAATTTGGTTCTGAGAAGAATTTTTATGATAATGGAAACTTCAATTGGGGACAACGCATGTACAAAAGTTGTGTATGTAGTAAGATGAGCAACTTCGAATTTGTTCCGAATTTTTCGATAATTTTTACTATTAGACTTAATAACTAACGATAACATATTTCTTTTGCACATGTGGGGTCCCTATAGTGTGGGGACCCTGCATTATCTGCTAGCTCATTTGCTTAATTATATTTTCTCCAGGAGTGTGCAGCACTCAATTCTACTCTCGCAATCTTGGTTAGAAATTTTTTATCAGTGTAGGGCTACCACGAGTACTCACTCCTGCCAGTTACCTATCTGTCACGCACTAAATCAACAGATTCAGATCTTAATCATCAAGTTACATTGAAGTAGACTAAATCATATGGATTGCATTCTTTGGCTGAAAACTGCTTCTACTTAGTACCTGCCACAGTCCTTACAGTACGGGTCCGGATTTACAAAATTGCTCCAACTCTCACAAAAACTTTAACAGGTGATCTCTAGCACTAAAAACACTAAAATGCGCCAGCACAACCTCATTTTAACACTGCAAAACACCCATGTTCCTAAATAGCATCGTAAATTACTGCTCTGGTTAAGCCTCGTTAGTGTCAGTAGTAGAAGCTGCATTGGTGAACAGAAGTCTGTTTAACTGTGAGTTGGGTTGATGAAAGTATTTCTGTTTAACTGGGAGCCGGATTGATGAAAAGATTTCTGTTTAACTGGGAGCCGGATATTAACGTGGAAATGCCTGGATGTAGCGCAATATGCAAACAACCAGTGAAAGTGCCAACCGTATCAAATTTTCCCAGAAAAAGGTTTTTGATGAATGGGATGTTTGTAACAGGCTTCCGAGCACGTGTTTCAACGGAAGCCTTGTGACTCGTCTCTTCAGTAACCCAGCTTTGGGTGGATGCTTGAAGAGTCGTTCTAAACGTCCTTTTCTGGTCAAAAAAATACGTCGTCTTATATCTAGGCCCAAACGAAGCTACCAGGCTTGGGCAACGAAAAATACAAGTCTTAAACTGTCGCAAAATCATTTTGCTTTAGATAACTGGCAAAATAGAGGGTACAGAGTATATAGAGCATGAGTATACATTATTGTAATTATATTAAGAAACATAGATTAGATTTCGGATCCCAATGAAAAAGAAGCGCCGCTATGCGCCATTTGGTGTCACAACAATTTTTCAAACGAAAGTACAATAGGCCAACAATAAATGGGCAGTAAAAACCGAGACATGACCATCGGAAAACAACACAAGACGCTGAAGGTGAGATGAGAGGGAGAGGAGTTGGTGCAAGTCACAGAGTTTGCATACCTGTGAGGAGTAATAACAGAAGGTGCCAGATGGACAATGCACAACTAAACCAGCAAGCATACGTTAGCCCAATGTCAGGTTCCCGTCGGCCAATGGTTGTACATCCAACATCGGTCCGATGTTATTTTGGAACACGGCCCAATGTTCGCCCAATAACGTTGGACTAACGTTGTTTTAGCAACCAATATCCAACATACCGCCAACGTCGACCCGATCATTTGTCGACCTCTATACGACAGCGAATCAATGTTGACCCTACGCCAGTTTTATCATCGGCGAATGATTATACATCCAACATCGGCCCAATGTTTTTTAAATCCGGCCCAATGTTCGCCCAATAACATTGGGTTAACGTGGTTATAGCCACCAATATCCAACTGACGACCAACGTCTAGGCATGGGAAAACTAATCGATTAATCGAATTTTACTAATCGATTAATCGAGGGTCAAAATAAAACTCGATTAATCGATTAATCACGATTGCTCGATTACCTCGGTGCATTGTATACAAGCGCGTGTTTGTATATGCCAAAGTTACTCCGCAGTGCCAACATTCCCCATTTTACAGTACCACTTCCACAATTACTTTATACAGGCTACCGTAACAAAGCATTTACTGAGAACTGAATCAATATCTCGAGTTGTGATATTACTAATCAAGCTAATCGAACTAATCGAACATTCGAGCTAATCGAGCAATCGATTAATCGAGCTAACCGAAAATTCGATCAATCGATTAAATGATTAGTAGGCGAATAATCGATTAATCGAACTAATCGATTAATTGACGCCTACTAATCGCGATTACTAAAAGCCACTAATCCCCCAAACATATAGGAGAATAGGGAATGGAACTCATTTGGTCTGCTCTGCACGTCAGTGTTCTAAGCATTTCTCTACGGTCAACCAATCGATAAGAAGAAAATATCAGGTTAGGTTCCATTTCAAGGGTCAGTAGGCCTATAGCGAAGATTGCAGGATTAGACCCATGGCCCTATGGGTCTACATATTTCAGTTGAATTGAAGCAAAGTATTATACGGGTAATGGGCACGGTAAAGAGGGACAAGCTGGGCAGGTTTTGCCAGTTTAGGTTGTGGTGGGACATTCGATTTATCCCCCACTCACTTATTTTTGTCCCACTACTCACTTTTTAGATATTAGAATCAGTTTTGATTTCATAACTCCATTACTCATCCTGAAATTGACCCTGGTAACGCAGACTCTGAAGCTCTAGGGCCTATGACCGATTCGAGCTGTAAGGCTTAGATTCATTATCTAACACATTGCGCACTGCATTCTTGCAACACGTTAGGCCTAATTCCAAGTTGCTGTCCGTCCTTCCATCCTCCCAAACATCACGTGCTTCACCAGTCGTTGCATTTTTGCAGATGTGTTCGAAGAGGTTTAGTTTCCCTCCATTATCCGTTGCACAACGTTCATTTTGTTCCATATTTTCTTTCTGACCTTTTCGTTGAGATTTTCTGTTTCCTGCGTTTTCTTAGAATTCGCTGGTAGCATTTCATCTCACACGCCAGTTTGCCTAGTCTGTCTCTGTCTCGCTTTCTAAGAGTCCATGTTTCGCTGGCACACAAAGCAACACTCAACGCACTTGTTCGGATGATGTCCACTTTGATCCTTGTACTTAAGTTACTGCGTCTCCACATAGTTTTGAACTGAACCATCACATTCCATATAGTTTTGAACTGAGGCATCACACTCCATATAGTTTTGAACTGAACCATCACACTCCATATAGTTTTGAACTGAGGCATCACACTCCATATAGTTTTGAACTGAACCATCACACTCCATATAGTTTTGAACTGAGCCATCACACTCCATGTAGTCTTGAACTGAGCCATCACACTCCATATAGTTTTGAACTGAGCCATCACACCTGTCACTTTTGCAATTATTCTTTTGATCTTTTACATGCAATCGTTGTCCGCTGTTAGCAGGCTGCCCAAATAAACGAACTCCTTGACGTTTTCTATTTCGACATCGCCCATCTTAACCCGTTGTTCGATGTCTTCCGACCCCGTGACTGAGGCGCATAGCTAGGGGGCAAAGGAGACATGTGTCCTCGGGCGCCAACTTAGAGGTGGCGCCAAAATGAGGATTAAAACTACTAATTTATTTTATTTAATGCAGACTAATTTATCCTAACTAAGTTAGCAAGATTTAACTTTAGTTGGCGCCCCCAAGTTATCCTCATTACAACAGGTGGTCAAGCATGATTTTGGCGCCCCCGTACCTACTGATCAGTGATCACTAAGCGCCCGTAAGGAGCGACATGCTCATGGCCTAGCCTAGGCTATTTCTAAACATACGCATTTCACTGCAAACTCTACCAATTGCTGTTTCAATTGCAAACTGTGACCGTACTTCCGCAAATTGAAACCAATTTTTTCGTATTTGCGGGCTTCAATGGTACAAGATCGTCTTGCAATCTTGCTTTTCTAAGCATCGAACGGGGAACATTGGAGAACAGAAATTTTGATGATGCTTGGACCAATTTGCGACAGTTAAATCAAGAAAAAATAAATTTTTTGTAGATTGTCTATGACAGTCATGCATAAATAGCCTTTAGATATATTTTAAGAATGTGCCTATTTTAAAAATGTGAAACAAATTATAAAATGGACTATCCTTAAATAACGTCACGTAATTATGGACGAATTTTGATCCCTCTCCCTCGTCATACGTCATGACAAAGTCATAACACCCTCTCAAAATCTTCCATCACAAAGCTCTAACTTGTCCGGAGACACGTGTCCCCCTGCCCGCACCCGCCACCTCTCTGCTAACTGCTTAGGATCGAAGTTCCTGGACAAGTGCAGAGGACCAGCACATCGTAAAACCTGAAATGATGGCCTATGTATCACTGTATATATATAAATATATATATATATATATATATATATATGGTCTACTTGCAATGTTTCCGCCTCTCGTCCATACACGTCCTATTGGTGGTTGGCAGAGATGATTTGAAGGACAACTTTTCCATGGTCGCAACACGAAGAGGGGGTCGAACCCGCAGACGATGATTACCTAGCGCGCTACCGAAAACAGCATTTAGGCCTAGGCTGCTGTTCCAAAAATTGTGCTGTGAACACTACCCAATGTACCCATCACATTACTAAGCACACTCGTGCAGTCAGAGCGATAAGAACGCAGACCATTTTGGCCAGTTGACCATGCAACTGACACTTTGGCATGGTGACTGGTTTGATGTATTGCTGTGTCCCTTTGTGGGTCTGTCTGTCTGTCTGTCTCTCTCTCTCTCAATCACACTCATTCACTCTCAGACTCACACACACTCTCACACTCACACACACTCTCTCACACACACACACACACACACACTCACACACACATACAACTATAGGCAGAATGTTTAGATCGGAAATCCGTTCCTTAGCGACTCTTTCTTTCTGCTCCAATCTACTCTTCGACGACGACTAGCGTCGATTGATGGATGGATGGCCGCAGTGAACCGTGCATTTGAAAGACGACGTGTAGTTTCTGCATAAATACATCGCAGCCGGGATATCTATCAAACACGCTTGACGTTCAGTGATACGTTCTTATGAAAGCAATCTCTAAACAGACAGACATTACTGCTGTGTGTCTGAGCTACAACGAGCCACTGGCGGATCCAGGGTCATGCCATATGAAGCCTTTTCAACAGGTTTACAACCTCAATCGTTGGAGGTCATACGAAGCGCTCTACCGAATAGACAATCATAGCGTAGGGATTTATGCACTGGAGTCGTCACAAACACATTGCCACTTCTGATAATATTCCTCTAATATACGAGTTTAGGTCAAGTCTGGTCCCTAGTTACATCCTCGTCATTTGAGTTATTCTTTTCTACACAATATATTTTACTAGCTTGCTCCATGCGTCACTATGGCGAATGTGGATTTTTGTGAGTTTTGGCGATCGTTAAGTGTATCTCATATTTAGGTATTTTTAACTGTCTTACTTATAGAACCCTTTCTATAAATAGATTCCCATACGTTGCGTTCTACTCACATTTGTGCATAGAGAGCAAGGGGATCGCGATTCGACTCCCCATGCCAAGGCTTATAAATATTATATTCAGAGATTTAAATCTCTGACTACCATGGTTCACGGTCTTAGATGGCTTGGCTCTCATTCAAGCAGACAAGCAGTGGTGAAGGATCTCACACAATCAAACTCTCATTAGAAAATGAGTAAAGTCACTATAAAACGTGTGGGCCTACAGTGACATTCACGTATACCACAATTAAAGGCGGTATAAGTGAGTCTTGTTTTGAGCTGAGCTACCGTCGGGAAAATCAACTCTGCTTCGAGAAAGATCGTGAAGCAGACTCGATTATTAGATTTCGACCGTTCAGCTGGCCTTTGATTGATCGACGCTAGGTCGGACGACTTCTGACTTACGTGTGCTTTGACTGGCTGACTGACTGACTGATTGACTGACTGGCTGGCTGACTGGCTGACTGGCTGACTGGCTGACTGGCTGACTGGCTGACTGGCTGACTGGCTGACTGGCTGACTGACTGACTGACTGACTGTCGACTGTTGACTGACTTTCCAAACTCGTTTATCCAATGGCCCGAATTTACACTATAGACTGTTGCACTGGACACATAGGTAACGCGATAGAAGGCATTAAATTATATTAGATTTCAACTGACTGGTTATTGACTGGTTGACTCTTAACTGAAGTGGGTGAATGTAGAGATTTTTTTAGTACATTGTCTGTGCTTTAACGCTCAAGCCACATTTGAAGACATAGAGCATAAATTCGTGGGAACGTCATAAACTGACAGATCGTGGGTGGAATAATGATGAAGCACTAATGAAGCGAATCAGATTTCCGGTCGCTTCTGATCGTCTCGAAGCAATCACTCAAAAGCATTCTGGGGCTAAGATTCGCCCAACCCGTCGCCTGTTTTAGAATTCTGACGTTTGGATCTTTTTGGGATGGATGGGGTGAGGCGGGGGTGATTGTCTCGTGGGTTTGATTCAGAGATGGAACGCAGGACGAACGAAGGAATTACTCTATGGAATTTACTCTTGCTTCTTCGAAAGCAACGAACGTGCTTAAGGTGAAGACATACGATTGACTGTGAGGCATTAAATGATTGCCTTTTATCACTTACTCCGATGCTCTGATAAATTACATTGTATTGTACTGTAGAGTATGGTCTTGTGTTGCCAGCGTCGTTGGCTCATCCGTTAAGGGCATTACATCAAGACGCTTTTATGCAAGAGGAAACCCGTTCACATCTATAATTATATACATACGTACGTACATTAATACATACATACACACAAACATGCATACATAAAAACATGCATACATAAAAACATGCATACATACATACGTACGTACATACATACATGCATACGTACATACATAAATACATACATTCACACATACATATATACAGACATACATAAAAAAATACATACATACATACATACATACATACATTCATACACACATACATACATACGTACATGTGTAAGTACGTGCAAACGTACATATATGCATACATACAAGCATGCATACATACATACATGCACACATACATACAAATTCATAGATTCACACACACATACATACACACATACATACATGCACTTACATGCATACATACACACATACATATATACATACAGCCATACATGTGTAAGTACGTGCAAACGTACATACATGCATACATACAAACATATATACATACATACACACATACATACGCCCATACATACATTCACACACACATACACACACAAATACACACATACATACATACATACACACATACATACATACATACATACATATATACATACATGCATACATACATACATACACACATACATACATACATACAGACATACATACATGTGTAAGTACGTGCAAATGTATGTACGTTTGCACGTACTTACACATGTATGTATTTATGTATGTACGTTTGTACATACAAACATACATGCATACATACATGCATACATACATGCATACATACATGCACACATACATACATACATGTGTAAGTGCGTGCAAACGTACATACACACACAAGTGCATAATGTTAAGCGACGTCCTGCTGCATCGCTGAGTTTTTATTTAATTGTGAACTTGACTCAAATCCAATCATTCCGTTTGGTTCCTGGTGCCTCGATTTCGATTTGGTCGTGCGCTCTGTTGCGACATGGTATCGTAATCGAATCTGAAAATTCATTAACAACTTCTTACAACAATTGCCATTCATAAACACTCATAGCGAGACATCCCCGAGAAAATAAGAATATTACGAAAGTCTTCAGGTAACAAGGGGTGAAGTCGTGTTCATCATTTAATTGTTGACATTGTTCTCATAAAATGATACTTCTTTAAAAGAATGCATTTAATAAAATTCGTGTTCATAGTTTAATTGTTGACATTGTTCATATAAAACGCTACTTATTTATAGGAATGCATTTAATAAAATTCGTGTTCATCGTTTAATTGTTGACATTGTTCTCATAAATGCTACTGCTTTAAAATAACGCATTTAGTAAAATTCGTGTTCCCAGTTTAATTGTTGACATTGTTCTCATAAAATGCTACTTCTTGAAAAGAACGCATTTAATAAAATTCGTGTTCCTAGTTTAATTGTTGACATTGTTCTTATAAAAGGCTACTTATTTATAGGAATGCATCTGATAAAATTCTTGTTCTTAGATTAATTGTGGAAAAGAGGCAGAGGAGTAATGACAGGGAGTAATAGCAGAGTGGTAATATCCTACGGGGGGGGAGGGTAATAGCAGGGAGTAACGGCAAGGTGTTAATATCCGGGGGGTAATGTCCTGCTACCGGGTAGTACTGTGAGAGTAGCGAGAGAGACGAGCAATGACTCTGCTCTCCTGAGCCACGGTGGCGTCTTTCAAAATATCTCACTGAACGACGGTGATATCAACATTCAGTATCATTGTCGAAGACGACGACGACAACGTTGTGTCTTCAGTCTTGACCGTTCGCAGAGGCAGAAGGTTGTCCAGTAGAGGGGGGGCTAACATAACTACATTGCTCATCCCGTCCTTTGAGCAGATTTGCGCAGAGCATCTTCAACTACATGTTTTTTATGTTGTGATTGCAGCCTATAATGCATCAACTGCTTCTCTTGAATGGTGACATGCAAACAAACCCTGATCGTCCAGTTAGAATAATGTAGAGTCTGCACAGTGCATGCGCGTTAGTCTGTTAAATATTTGTTCGTAGGCCTACATCATTTTCTTTGTGAGCATTCTTCTTTAGGCCTACACACTAGATCGAAATTTGTTCTGAACGAGATCTGACTCTTAATTAGATCTGACTCTTAGTTAGATCTGACTCTGAATGAGATCTGACTTTGAATGAGATCTGACTCTGAACGAGATCTGACTCTTAATTAGATCTGACTCTTAGTTAGATCTGACTCTAAATGAGATCTGACTATGAATGAGATCTGACTTTGAATGAGATCTGACTCTGAACGAGATCTGACTCTTAATTAAATCTGACTCTTAGTTAGATCTGACTCTGAATGAGATCTGACTTTGAATGAGATCTGACTCTGAACGAGATCTGACTCTTAATTAGATCTGACTCTTAGTTAGATCTGACTCTGAATGAGATCTGACTCGGAATGAGATCTGACTTTGAATGAGATCTGGCTTTGAATGCATGACGGTCGATGGAGTGGATACGGTGGAATCGGTATAGTATAATAATTGTGGGGGAAGGAGATGACTGAATACTGAGTTTACTGAAATAGAAAAATGCACAGAGGATGTGTAAAGCGTTTAATCATGCAACATAAGATATATCGTTATGAAGATGCGTCACATATAGTCAGCTCCTATAATGGGCTTCTATTCGTCATCGGTTGCAGTCAGCCAATCAGCAGCTTTCAAAGAAACGGTGAATTTAGACTTTACCTTGTTCTATTATTGTCCATCTGATATTGGTCAGCTTTGAGCGGAATAATACAAGTGCACTGATAATAAAAATAATATCATAAATTATTATTTCTGACTCGTGTTTATAATATCATTGCTGTTAATGTCATCTATCGACCGGCCAGCTAAATTGGAGAACCTTTCAGTTAGGATTTTTTCATGCCCCACGTGTTGACCCCACCTTAAGATCTTGGGTGACGCAATGAAGCCTGGTCATTGACGATGGCCTGAGTGCACTAGGTCTTGCGTTCTGTCCACGACGAACTCAACCAAGACTAGGTATCGAAGTCGAGTCCTCAAGGTGGATGTCATACAGTTCACATGACTAGTTGAGAGTTAGAAGCAGTGAACTCGGTATGGAATTCGGATGAGGGATGCGGTGAGGACGGGTGGCAGCAAGCGACCAACGGACCACGTGCGATCGTACAAGCAAGGGACAATGCCCGTTGAAGGTCACCTAAGGTCGTTCTCTTATAGTGACCATGACTCTGAAAATCTCCTTTATATTATTGCAATCAGTTTAGCGAGTAGCTGAGGTCGACTGAAGGCGATCATGGAAGAGACAGTACGAAATAGACAGCATCTCCATTGGCGTCGCCTCTGGACTGTCTCTGGGGATTAGCGTCAAGGGAGTGGCTCGTCTTATTCAGTGGTGCTGCTACTGCCACTCCTTCTCCACTCTTCCTTTGATGTCGTTCGGTCTCAATGACTTACTGGACGGCGATTGGTTCCGTGCAAAGAATTGGAATTACGCAATGGCACTCCTTGAAGAGACGACGAGGAATCCATCGATTGATGCATCATGTAACCCATATCACTAATGGCGTTTCCAGATTATATTAGATTACATATAGACAGACAGGCAGGCAGACAGACAAGCAGACAGGCAGACAGACATACCGAATATATAGAGAGCCACTGTCCATATGTTGTCATCTGTGTATAGGCTTACATTTTAAACAAGCGTTTATTTAGCGCCTCCTTTATTCATAAATAGTCCATCAAACCTAGGATACAATTAATTATTGCCTGTAAGGGGTCTCACCAATGCACCGAGTTCCACAGATAAAATCATATAAAACATTTATGTACATTTGCCGATATCAATCAATCAATTAGATGTTTAACCAAAGGTGGTAGAGTCTACGACTCTGCCATCTTAGCTTTAACGCTATGGCGCCATACATTGCTGCCGACAGCTTTATTCGATTCCTGTTTACTGTAGACCTACTTGTAATTGCACTGAGGTTTGTCAGTTTAAAATTATTATTATTATTATTATTATTATTATTATTATTATTATGAAATATTGTCCCCGAGGTAAACACTGATACTGTAAATATTAATAATAATTATTATCATCATTATCATTAACACCCTCCTCCTCCTCCTCCTCATCATCATAGTCGTCGTCGTCATCATCATCATCATCATCATCATCATCATTATAATTATTAGTATCAATATTATTATTATTAATATTATTATTATTATTATTATTACCACCATTATCATTATTATTATTATTATTATTATTAGTAGTAGTAGTAGTAGTAGTAGTAGTAGTAGTAGTAGTAGTAGTAGTAGGAGTAGGTGGAGTAGTAGTAGTAGTAGTAGTAGTAGTAGTAGTAGTAGTAGTAGTATCATTATTATTATTGTCATTATTGTTTATTATTTAGCCGAGGCACGCTTGCCTCTAAGCTCTGAAAGCTATGTCTTCGAGACTGTGTGGTCTGAAACGGCTGATCACTTGACAATTTCTGGCTAAATTAATATTATGTCAGGCACGCACGTGGTTCTCTGAGACATTGACACCTTTTAGAGGCCGTCCACATATTACGTACGCAACGAGGGGGAGGGGGTTTCAATTTTCGGCCATTTTGCTTAGGGTGCGTATGGTGCGGGAGGAGTCCAGAAAATATGTACGTACGCAAATATAATTGTCTAATTATGGCGTCCACAATACAGAATATAAAAATCAGAACTGTAATACCAATCATAGACTATATTCCTGCTTAATCAATTTTATGTAGCATTAAAACGGTTTAAAATGCAAATGTTGTCAGTGTTTTAATTCTTTATAACAGTTAACAAATTTAAGCTCTTAACTATGACGTTTTTAACAAAAATGAATAGCCTGTGGTAAAATCAATGTCCTATAGATGTTTTAGATCTTTTTAGCTATTTAACCTTTGCAATGGGGGGGGGGGGGGTAAGACTCAAATGTACGTACGCATGGGGAGGAGGTTCACGAAATGTACGCGCCGCAACAGGGGTAGGGGGTCCGAAGATCCGATTTTTTGCGTACGTAATATATGGATGGTCCTTAATATGTTTCAATGCAGATTTCTTTGCAAATGAAGTACATATAAAACCGTTTGAGGCTTCGTTATTATTATAATTATCATTATTATCTCGTCACACGTTTCCCGCACGCTGGGGCTATCTGCCGCCTCTGTATACATGGTTTGAAAGTCTTACGTTGGCATGGCCTCCTTGACGAGTCGCTGACCATCGTCGCAAAAGCAAGAACGATCTCACGTCTCATCTATGTCTAGCCTGCAGAGTGGGGCCTAACATCCGCTGTTGATCGCCAAAGACTACAAACCTTCCTGAGGCGGTTGAAGAGGCTGCGATTCCTTTCATCCGTTGGAGCCACCTTCGAGTCCATGGCGTTGACGGCTGATGCCCGCCTCCTCAGGTCCGTCATTGGCACAGAGTTTCATGTCCTACACTGTTTTTAGATCTGTTCTTCCTTCCAATTTCAACCTGTATCTACGATCTTCGTCCTAGATCGCATCCATTTGTACTCCCAAATAAAGGAGACAAAATTTTCATTCCTTGAGTGTTTTACTACTTTTCTTTACTTTTATCGATTGCAAACAACTGCGATTTGTCAGCTGGTACAATAACAAAAGAAGATATCAATCTAATCGAACATTTGAACTAATCACACCAATCGATCAATCGAGTTAATCGTACTAATCGAACAATCGTGATTAATCGATTAATCGAGTAATATTTTTACATTCGATTAATTGGTAAATCGATTAATCGATTAGTAAAGCTCGATTAATCGAGTAATTTGCCCAAGCCACTTGTAAAGCCACCTGGATGTGTCAATAAGATTGATGTAAACAAATGATACCAACCATAAATTATAATTTATTGTCATACAGAACAATAAACTGTTTTGGCCTAATACATCAATTAACTCTTAATAAAACAACAATTGAAAAGATTTTCACTATTGTTCTCTATAGTTCACGAGTGGCAAACTATTGCAACCACATAGGCCTACATAATTATATGTGTATGCGTGTGCGTACGTTTGTGTGTGTCTTAGTATTTTGGTTTATATTTATGCATACATATATTCCAATATTATGCACAACTGAAAGCATGTATATATATAATATCATATGTATTTATGTATATGCGTAAACTGAAAATGCATATATAGGGATTGAACGTGCACGTGATTCACTGGAATGTCGTAAAAATGAGCTGTTGATCATGACCTCCGTTCGAATTGTCCACATTGCTATAGCGTCCGTTCTTATCCAGCTGAAAAATGTCTGCAAATGGAAATGCTGGGAAAATCCTGGGGAAGAAGAGAGGGATGATGAGACCGTGGAGGACAAATATTACATGGAATTCAATTTTGGCGACGCCCGTTCAACGCGCCTCTAACCGACTGAAAAAGATCGACAGACGACGAATGCGTTGGACTAAACGACGTTGAGCCTGGTTGAGGATGAGGCAAATCTTTCTACCTTGAGTAGGGTCTAAAAATACATGAAGAAATACATGTTGCTCGAGTTGGATATATCATTATGTTAGCGATTGGGGGAGGAATATCTTTGTGTGGCAGAGAAATATACTTGGAGAAATAAATGTTGCTCAGTTTGAATATAGTTTTAGCCAGTTGGAGAGGGAAAATCTTTGAGTAGGAGATACAAAAAATGCGATTTCACACGT